>JAUCBN010000004.1:3007500-3522500 GCA_035048815.1 Abelmoschus esculentus
ATGACCGAGTTAACTAAAGCACAACTAGTAGTGGCTCCAACTAGACAATTGGATTGCAGTTGTTACAGTTAACAAATGAATCGAAGAATCAGGGAGGGAAATTATGATGATATATGAAACATTTTCAAAATAGGAATTAAAATTTTGTGAATGCCAAAACAGAGTAGAATTTTCTCGTTGATCTTGAATCAGAAAATGGATGCAAAATTATAACAGATCTAGCATGCAATTTACCAGCAAAAATTGGAAATAAGCAAGTACGAAGGAATCAACGAAAATAAGTAAGTTTTTTCTCAGAGAAACTTAAAGAAAAGTTGAATTAAAATTTCACCTGCCCAGTCCGAAGAGACTCATGGTTAGAGAGATGGAGAAAGCGAGGGTTTTATTTTCGTTTCTTCAGTTGGAGAAATTAAAGAGATGAAGCGAAGCCTCTTTTCTTTTCACCTTTCTCTTCTCTTACAAAATTTCTTATAAGCTATAATGTATTAATCAGTTCAGTGCTGAGCATAAGTATTTTAGAAGAACCAAAAAAGAATGGGGTTTATAATTTTCAAGACATAAAAGTGTTGATTTTTTTTATCCTAACTACTTTTTTTAAAGGCTTTCGACGTGAAATCGATCTGTTAAAGGGTACTCTAATATCATTTGTCATGGGTCATTATCCTCTTCCTAAAAGATACGTTTCATATACTGTACACTACTACCGTTTATATAACTTAAAATCTTTTTTTATATATATAAGATTAATGCTCCTTTTTTTTTTCCGGACGTGACAAAAGGCTGGACATGTAAGGAGTAAATTACACCAATAATCGCTTATGTTTGATTTTAGTCACTAATTTAAAAAGATATATTTTAATAATTTATTTTATCAATTCATTAGGTTATTATTATTGGACATTAATTTTCATTAGTTTGATGAGTATATTACGTGTAGTCAATTTTTATTTTTGGTTTATTTGATTTTAATCACTGATTTTAAAAATATTATTTAATTTATTTTTTTTACGTTTTTGTCATCAAATTATTAATTCTTAAAATAATAATTTTAAATTTCACTTTTAAACTTTTTAATTTTACAGACAAAAATATTAGTTTTTAACTTTTTAATTTTACTGACAAAAATATTAGTTTTAGTGTTGGTCGTCTATCGTCGATATTCATCTTCACCCCAATATTCATATGATCCTTTCCCAACTAAGAAACCAGCAAAATGGTTCAAGGTGAGAGCTCCAACATGACATACGGAAACATGTCTGAATGAAACAATGTAAGAATTATCTACAGAGCTTCGAAACTGTATACATGAGTTTCAGAAGGTATCAATATATGATGAACAACAGAAAGTACTTGAGAAATCCTCCAACACCAGTTGAGTTTCAGTACGCAATGGCAAGCACACACAGACACAAGCAAGAACACAATTTGAAAACAAAAGGAAAAAGCTTATTGTACATAAACATAGCCATAGCCAATGCAGCTCTGCTCCTCAAGAAGGATCGGAAAACTACGAGTCCACCAGATGAAGGAGCTTTAAATGAGCAAACCATAAAACCTGGTATATGATATTGTAACTCCAGTTCAATGTCACTCTCTGCATGCTTGAACAACCTCTCATCAAATGTTACATCAAGAAGGGGCAATCTGCTCAGCTGCACTAATAAAGAAGTCGAACACGGAATTTTGTTAGCGATTCTTAAGCAGTTGGGTGCTGAAACAACCATTTAGTGAAAGCTTACAGTAACAGGAGAACAGGATGAACGCACCTTTAAAATAGTATTTTGAGGCCTTTGATATGACTCAAGGATTCCTCCAAGTGTTTGCTGTAAAGTTTAGTATCGCGTAGGTTGAGAATCTTCAGTTTTTGAAGGGCGCTAAAATCTGGCAAGTTCTCCAGCATCTTACACCCTGAGAAGTCGATTTCCTCGAGTCTACTATATCCACGCAGATCTGGCAGATATCTTAAGAATTCACATTTCTTTAGTCTCAGTTTCTGAAGGTTGCCAGCGCCAGGAGGCAAATATTGTATACGAGTTTCTGACAGATCAACCTCTCTAAGGTTTTCAGCTCCTTCAAAGCAATCATACATAAGTTCTCTTACGTTAGTTGCACCTGAAAGATCAAGAACCTTGATGCTCAAGACTTGTCTAAGCAAGCGCATTCCAGTCAACGCATCACATCCTTTTAACAAGATCATGCTCAGATTTCTGAGAGTCCTTACGATAGGTAATTTCTCAATTTTGGTATGGGAAAAGTTAATCACTTTAAGCTTTTCAAGTGATCTGAAGCTCTTTTCTTGGATCCTTCTCAAACTTGAGCATTCAGAAAGATCAATTACCTCAAGTTTAGTGAACTTTGCCAGCTTTGGAAGTTGTTTTAAGGAAGAACACTGCCTAAGAACGAGCCCCCGCAGTTCAGTCAATTCAGAGAAGCTATCAGGTAATGACTCAATTCCAGTTCCAGAAAAATCAAGGCTCCGAAGTCGGGGCACTCGAAGGAAAAAGTCACCCGGGAGGTTCATCTTCCAATATCTTGAACCAGATATTTCAAGAACAGTCAGGGCTCTGAGTTTTTCAACAATATATATATTCTCCAACAGGTAAGAGCCTCTGAGCATGAGCACAAACAGCTTGTCCGCTTTAGATACCGAAAGTTCCTCGGCAGATTTGTGGCGGGGAGGAAAAATAGCAAGCAGATTGAGGTTCTGCTTATCTCTAAAGAAAACATCATGAACTTCCCTGCATGGTCGACCTCTGCCATTCAGTGGTGAGATCATTTCCTCTTTCTTATCACCACACAGAGTTCTCATCATGCCACCATCCTTTGTATCCATCAATTTCTCTACTGTTATATGAAAGAAAGAAAAAATCTAAAGTTGGGGTTTTTATTTTCTACAGACCTCCAGAAAAAAGGAGCAGAAATTCAGAAAACAAGATTACCTTCAGCGTCTTCTTCTTCATTGATCTCTCTGGAACTGCCTAGATTGGGTTCTTTTTCATGTAAGAAACCAACAATTTACAGTTATATCATGAATTGTTCCCGAATAATAAACCTAATCAAATCAGTTCCCCCAAAGTTATATGATCCCAATTCTAAAGCATATGAAACCATGAACATAAATCAACATAAAGCATATTAAGAGGCGGAGAAGAAAAGATAACAACCTGGATGCCTTGAATCTTGAAGCAGAACCCAAGTGACAACAACCGATCAGTGTCTTATGTTCTGGGTCCTTCCTTTCTTCTTACAATTTATTGCTTGAAGTTGAGGTTTTGTCTGTTCTTTTTCAGATTCCGATACCAAATGATATATTAAGGGTAAATTATACTAATGACTATTTAATTATACAATTAATATCAATTTGATTATTATATTTTTAGTTTTAATAATTATATTATATAATTTTTAAATAATTTCAATTGAACTGTCAATTGTTAAAATATAACAGAGAGATTGACGTGTCAGTTTTGATCTCTTCGTATGATTTAAATTAAAATTTAAAAGATTAAGTTTTAATGTTTTCAATCAGGTGATATGTGTTTTTATCTAATTGAATATTTAATTTATTTTATTAAATTAAAATTAAATTTATAGATTATATAAATAATATAGATCAAATATATAATTATATTAATTTTATTTTATAATCACGTTAATTTTCAATTATATTTTAATAGTTATTGATTTAATTAAAATTATTTAAATAATTATATGATGTAATTGTTAAAATTAAAAGTATAATAGTTAAATTAACATTAATTTTATAATTAAATGGTTCTCCGTCAAATTTACCCATATTAAGAAAGTAAACCTTTAATTTTTAAAATATTAACAACCTATTTGTTGCTGCAACTTGGCCTAACCACTTTTCTAATATGCTTTATTTTAAGCTTAATAGTTTTAAAACTTAAATAAATATTTAAAATATAATTTTTGTAATTAGATTTTTAAGTTTTATTTTAGATTAAGTAGGCACTTATCCTTTTTTAACGCACAATTAAACTTAATTTTATTTATTTTATGATATAATTTTATAATATTTATAATATAATTCTATAGATATATTAATTATATAAAAAATATTATAATTTATATTATAAAAATAAAACATTATTTATAATATATACAACTAAATCTTAAATTATATATATAACTGAGACAAAGTGAATGTTGATTTAATATCATTTGGGTAGACATCCTATAAATATAGTCAAATTTAATATCAATTCTCTACTTTTAAAATATTTTAATTTTATTATTAAATTATTTATGTTATTTTATTTAATTTGACCTTTCTATTGACTATTTCTTTAATTTATTTTTAAAATAAATTTAATTCGTTTTATTTTAAGGTGCATCTGTAAGATGTATAATCATTTAAAGATTACGAAATATACGAATAGATATTACTTTATAATCACTTTAAGACTGTTCAAAAAAATTTCACATAAACAAAAGCCCGAGTGGTTAAAAGGGAGTTGATTCGTGTGGGAGTTTGACCTGTAACTATAAAATAAATGCTTAACGGTGTAATAAATCCATGAATTTTTTATTAAATATTATTTTTTTATTGCTCTTCTCGTTTTCAAGGCCTTGGCCTGACTAATCTAGACCGACTCGGGTTGCACACCTAGCTTTGATGAGTGAGTCTCCCAGCAAGGATTTTCTGCGTACACGCCTGAAACTTGCTTAAACGGAACCAAACTGCTTACCACTTGGACCGATCCCTGTTGGTATTTATTAATATAAGATACACTACAATTTTAATACGTTGCATTTTTTTAAATTTAAAGACTTTTTATACCCTTGGACCTAAAACAAATCTAGGAACAGGAACAAGGTTCATGTCTGCTCATCATGCCATGTTAATACTTATTACCTACGGGAACAAGTTCAACCTATAAAGCACGACAGAAACTACTTGATAATATCCTCCAGCACCAGTTTAGTTGTAGCACCTACTCTAGGCAATAGAAAGCACACATACACAAATCAAGATCACAAACATAACCAATTCAGCTCAGCTCAGCCGGAAGGTTTAGAAAACTTCGAGTCAAGCACCACAGATGACGGCTTGAACAAGAAATTATGGCAGCGAAGAAGGGTCGGAATCTACTAACTGCTAAATCAAAGAAGCAGAACATGAAATTTTGTTAGTGCTCAAAAATTAGTTGTGTGCTGAAACAATCATTTAGTGAAAGCTTTTACAGTAACAGGAGAAGCTGAAATGGATGAACTCACCTTTAGAACAGTATTTTGAGGCCATTGATCTCATCAGTCAAGGATTTGGCCAATTCTTCACTCCAAAGTTTAGTACCACTGAGGTTGAGAATCTTCAGTTCTTTAAGATCACTCAAATCAGGCAAGTGTTCCAGCATGGTACAACCTGAGACGTCAAGTTCCTCGAGTCGAATTTGTCCATTCAGAGCTGGAAGATTTCTTAACAAATTACAGTTCCTGAGTCTCAGTTTCTGAAGGTTGCCAATGGCAGGTGGCAAATATTGTATCTTAGTTTCTGATAGATCGAGCTCTGTAAGGTTTTCTGCTCCTTCAAAGCAATCATACATGATTTCCTTTATGTTGGTTGCACCTGAAAGATCGAGAACCCTGATGCTCTTGACCTCTTTGAGCAGCCGCATTCCGGACAACGCGGTACATCCTTTTAACAAGATTATGCTCAGATTTTCAAGTGTCTTCACTATTGGGAGTTTCTCAATTTGCGTATAGGAAAAGTTGATTACTTTAAGCTTTTCTAGTGCCCTGAAGCTCTTTTCTTGGATCTTTGTGAAACTTGTGCACTCAGAAAGATCAATTATCTCAAGTTTTTTGAACTTCCACAGCTTTGGAAGTTCTTTCAAGTTAGGACACCGTTTAAGGATGAGCCTCTGCAGTTCAGTCAAATCGGAAAAGCTAGCAGGCAGTAATTCAATTCCGGTTCCAGAAAAATCGAGGCTCCGAAGTTGGGACACTCGAATGAAAAAGTCATCCAGGAGCTCTATCTTGCAATCTCGTGAACCAGATATTTCAAGAACTGTTAAGGCTGTGAGTTGTTCAACAATTTTCACATCCTCCAACAGGTAAGAGCCTCTGAGCATGAACACAAGCAGATTCTTCGGTTTCGATATGGAAAGTTCCTTTGGAGATTTGAGCCTGGGAGAAAATATAGCAAGCAGATTGAGTCTCTCTTTTTTCCCAAAGAAAGCCTCATGAACTTCCCTACATAGACGGCTTCCATCAATCAGTAATGAGGACATCTTATTCTCTTTCTTATGACCACACAGTGTCCTCATCATGCCATCACCCGGTGTTATTCCATCAAAAACATGAGCTCGTGGTATTTCTTCGCCATCCTTCATGTCGATGCCCTTGAGCACGCTAGCCAAACCGGGATCACCTGTCCCCCAGTATCCACGGCGACAGTATTTCTCCATCTCTAGAGTTGCTCCCTCCAGAACAATAATATTGTCCTCTTGCATTTTCAGCATGTTACACTTCATAAGCTGCATCAAAACAGAGTGCCCCTCCAAATAAGCCTTATCGATCCGATTGGTGTGCTTCAGACAACCTTCCATTATCCAGCTAGTGATCAACTCATTGTAGTTAACACCACCGTGCTTTCTCAAGAAGTTCCAACTATGCCAGAAGCAGTTGATCATAGAATTGCCAGGCTCCCGATCATAAGCATAACGCAAAAGCTGTGCCAGACCACCACCAGCCACTGCCTCCACAGCATGTTTTAACTCCGGATTATAAGCATTATCCTTTGCAAAGTAATTTAAGGTCCCCACTAACATAAGGATTTCTGCAGGCCTCCAACTGTTTTTCTTCACCGCCTCAGTTACCGTTCGATCATTTTCATCACGAATATTGACATCACCATACTTTGTAAACCATTTGGATGCATCAACCCCAGACAGGCGTTTGAGTTTGAACTTCATTACATCATCAGCCATATCACCAGCTTCACTTTCCCTCCTTGTGATAAGAACCTTCAATTTTTCGACATTATCGGTTTCATCTGTCAATCCTAGAATGTCTTCCTTGATCTGAAGATCAATCCCTTTCTCATCCTGGTCTGTATGCATCATCTCTAGCTGACCATCCAAAACCAATAGAACAAATTTCTGTGCATCTTTAAGCTTCTCTTTCATCTTCTCTTGCATGATCTTCTGAATATGCACTGTCTTCTTCTCTCTCTCGTTTTCATCAGCATCTTCTTCCCTTTCATCTGCACTAGTAGGGAGACAAAGCTGACGAGCAACAGTGTCTATAAACGACTTGTTGTCATGTTTTTTGTCCAGAGATATCCAAATGGGCTCATCACACTGGTTCTCCATAGCAAGCTTGCATATTTCTTTTGCCATCCACGTTTTCCCGGTTCCAGTCTCACCAAGCAGAAGAATCTTTTTCTTGCCTGCAGTGAACTGCTCGAATATCTCCCGTGCACTTTCCTTCGTCAGTGGCATTTCTGGTATTTGAAAAATGGAAGATAGGGTCAAGCTTAAGAATCATTTTCAAAAATTAGTGTTTAAGGTTTAAAAATTTAGTGTTTAAAATTTAATGTTTAAGATAAAAAATTATAATTAACGACTTAAAAATTAGAGATAATTAAAATATATTTTTTAGGGTTAAAATTTAGGGTTTAGTATATAAAAATTAAAATTTATTTTTAATTTTAATTTTTTTAATAGAGTATAAAATAATACATGATTAAAGGACATAAATTTTTTATTATTCTATTATTATTTCATATAATTTTTTATCGATAAATCATAAATTTAATTTTTAATGTGAGGATATAAATTAAAAAGTATATGAATTTTATTCTATATTTCTGCCCATAAATTTCTTACAATTACTTTACAAGATATTTGTTTTTCGTCTAAGAATTATTGGATGTGACTAGATATTATCTCCAAATTTAATAAAATTTTAATTTAATTATTATCTTTTATTTATTATCTATAAATTTAGATTTTTATTAGTTTTCGTCCACCACGTTTGTGGTCTCATCCAATAATAACTACTCAATTTATCACTAATTTTTACCTCATTTTTTTTCAATCAATGAATCTTTACTCAGAATTTCCATGTCATTTTAAAAATATCATTTCTGAAAATTACATTAAATGCATGGATGATTAGTGACGAAATGAGTAGTTTTCATTGTTTAGGGACCACGACTAACGTGGTAGGTCGGACTTATGATATAATCTCTCGTGTTAAAGCGAGCTTTATTATTAAAATCACGAAAAAAATAATTTTTTTATTAATTCAATTGATATATAACTCGAATTTTATAGAAAAATTAATTTTGAACTGATATCTTAAGAAACGAATTCGTTTTATATAGATAATTTAGATGTTATATTTTAAATAATATTGATAAATAATTATTATTCTAATTAAATATTAAAAAGGGGTTAAATTTAAAAATACCATGATAAATTCATATTTTTAATATAAAAAAATAGAAATTTGAGTATATTTTTCAATACTTTGTTTTCTTGGTTATTTCCCATTTAACATGTTCCTTTATATAAGATTATCGGTTAATACTGTTGCCGGCGTTGACTCTAAACTTTCAGCAGATCTCCAGAAAAACTAAGAAGAAGAAGAAAAACGAGATTACCTTGAGCGCGGTCGTCTTTACTGGGCTCTTCGGCATTGCCTGCAGCTTCTTCATCGTCATTCTCTTCTTGGATCTCTTTCTGGTTTTGGGACTCAGCTTCATCGGTATCTTCACTGGTCTCTTTCTGGGTTTTGGACTCAGCTTCATCGGCATCTTCACTGGTCTCTTTCTGGGTTTTGGACTCAGCTTCATTAGCATCTTCACTGGTCTCTTTCTGGGTTTTGGACTCAGCTTCATCGGCATCTTCACTGATCCCTTTCTGGGTTTTGGACTCAGCTTCATTAGCATCTTCACTGATCTCTTTCTGGGTTTGGGTATTCAGTTCATCGGCTTCTTCCCTGCTGTCTGGTGTTGAGCTGCCGTTATCACTCATCTTTCACACTTTATGGTTTGAATCTTGAAGGATTTGAAGCAGAACCCAATTGACTACAATCTCAGAAACCTCGCGTACTGTAAGAGGACGCTAAACACTGATCAGTTGTTTTCTTTACTTTACGAGTCATTATTTAAATTAATTATATTTTAATATATAATTCGAGTAAAAAATTATTTAATATTTAATATTTTATATTTTAAAATTGAATTTATTACGGACAGTTGCAACAAGTCGGGACAATCTCACGGTTGTTGTAATAAAGAGCAAAGTAGGAACAGTTGTTTACTTGAGAATTTTTTCATTAGTTAAAAATTATTATTATTTTAACGTGTGTTGACTGTAGGGATGACAATAGATCGGATTTGGATCAGATTTTATAAAATCCAAGTCTAATCCAATTAATAATCGAACTTTCAAAAAAATTCAAGTTCGAATCCAAGTCCATTTACATAAATTCAAATTCAATCCAATAAAATATCTAAAATCCAAATTCAAAAGTCCAAATCCAATTATTTTTTAAAGTAAAAACTTAAATAAATATCTTTAAATAAAAAAAATATTTTTTATCAAACAAATATTTTTAGATTTATAGCACAAACAAATCTCAATAAATATTACAATCCAATATAAAACAAACTAAAGTAATAACTCAAACTATTTAAATATAAAAATTTTAAATATTTTTATTCGGGTTTATATATGGATCGGATTTATATCGGATATGGATTCAGATTGAATTCGGATCGGATCACGACAATATCCATATCCGATCCATCTCCTATTAGGACTCAGACATTATTTGTGGATTCGAATTCGGACTATTTTTAATCGGATTTGAATCGAATTTTTTTCTTTAGATCGAATCATATTCGGATCGAATTCGGATTATATTGTCATCCCTAGTCGACTGTTGAGTTGTATCTATTCGATATAAGTTGGATTATAAATATTTATTATTATTCATAAGTATGGTTTATACAATTTATAAATGAATTATATATATGATAATAATTAAAATAATAAAAAATAGAAATGGATTAATTAAATCTCTGATTATATTTCAATACTGATCGCAAACTATTCAAACTCGATAAAAAATAACAAAATTACTATTAATTTTTTAGGTATAATTAGATTACATGTATTACCAATTAATATGTTCAAGATGTATAGGATACTCGTGTTTACGCTTTACATTCTAAAACTAATATTAATTAGGAAAATTTTACGACGGGCGACGAACACCGTTAAACATTACTAGCGTTGAACACCGTTGAACACTATTAAATTAATTAATAAAAATCAAAAAGTTTATAGACTTAACATGTAATTAATAATTATTTAAAATTTTTAATTAAATTATTTTTTATATATATTTTTTATTTTTTAATAAGGATAAACTACATATTTAGTACTTTACCTATTTCTATATTTTTATTTTGATACTCAAACTAGGTTTTTAACAAAATAATACCTAATTTTAAATTAAATTAATTTTTTATAAGCGTCTAAAACCGAAATCAATTTAATGTCATGTTGAACATCATAATGTGAGGCGGAATTTTCTTAAAAATTAATCTTTTGTTAAAATATTATTATTTATTTCTTTTTAATAATCTAAAAACTATTACAGATTAATATATGTTTACAAAAATTATTATTTATTATTAAATTTTTTATAAATAATTAGTTAAATGATAATTTTTTTTGAATAATTGTGATTATATTATCAAAAAACAAGTTATTGTGAATATAAAATCTGTACAAATACAAATATTGAATAATGTACAAAGATTATATTTAAAGACTAAATTTAGGTGGGCACATACTAATATATTATTTTGTACCAAGATTATATTCTCGTACATTTGTTCTAACTAATTAATTTTTTACCGATAGAAGAATAAAGGTGAAAGTGAGAAAGCGTTTCTACGGTTGTTTTATTTGTTTATTTTAATGATAATTTTAGTACGTCTTTATAACATTTTGTTTATCTTTTTAATAATTTAACGTTCATATAACGAGTATAAACGAGCATTTTTCGTAGTGAAGATCGATATTTTATTATGATCATGATCCCTTTTATGATTTATCGATATATCAAAAACTAGCGGTGAAAAGTTATATTTCATATAAAATATTTAATCAAAGTATATAGTTTCTTAATTTTATTAAAAAGAAATAATAAATTTATATTTTTAGTCTAAAAATTAAAAATAATCTTTAAATCGATAATATTTAGACTAAATTGCTAAATTGTATAATTTTTAGAGACTAGAACTATTATTTGGCCAATCAATATCACTATTTTCGTTTGTTTTTAACAATCAAGGTACCAAAATAAAAATAATATGTAACATTAGGTACTATTTTGCTAAAATAATTAATTTAAGTATTAAAATAGAAATACAAAAATATGTGAGGTACTAAATATGTAGTTTATCTTTATTAGAAAATCAAAATTTTAATGTATATAAAAATAATTTAATTAATTTTTGAAGTAATTATTAATTGTATTTTAAATCCCTAAAATATATAATTTTTATCAATTAGTTTAATAATGTTCAACGATGTTCATCGTTAGTGGTGTTCAGCCGTGTTCGTCGCACGTGGTAGACTCATCCTATTAATTAATATATAATAAACGAAGCGTGGAAACAAATATATATATATAGTTATTATCCAATATAAAAACGACCTAAAATAATAAATATTAAAAAATACCCTAAACAATAGGTAATAAAAAAATAACATCTAATAAAAAATATTAAAAAATGACCCTAGACAATAAGTATTAAAAAATAACATCTAATAATAAATATTAAAAATGACCCTAGACAATAAGTATTAAAAAAATAACATCTAATAATAAATATTAAAAAATGGCCCTAGGCAATAAGTATTAAAAAAATAACATCTAATAACAAATATTAAACAAAATTATACATCATATTTCAAATATTAAATAATAATTTTTTTAATAATAAATATTAAAAAATAAAATCTTAATTATAACCCTAATATCTATTAATATTAGACTGAATAATTTTTTTGGATAAATAAATTTTATTCATTTAAGTAACCTTTAAAAAATACAACTCAATACCAAAAAATGTTACCATCAATGACAAAAAAATTAACTAAGATCTCAGTTTTCAGCTATACAAGTATTATGAAGGTTAATCTTATTGCATCTCAAGATCTTTCATTTTACACTATATTGAATAAGAGCAAAAAGACTCACCTCAGATCTCGGATTCTTTTCATGCAAGCATGCACTGTGCTCTTACCAGATGTAGTAATTTAAATCATTCTATGCTAATCATAACATATAAAGACTTACCTCGGTCATCAGTTTGAATCCAAATAAATCCGTCCACTTCTTAAAAACCAATTTAGCCCCACATTTTTGTATTATCAGAGTCCAAAGATTTCTTGCAAAACAACACTCCCTAAATAAATAGTCTCTTGTTTCGTATTCAATACCATACAATAAGCACTAAAAAATTTTATTATATTTCTATTGTAATATTTGATTTTTTATAGATAGTCTGTCGAGGACCACAAGTCAAGAAATAAATGAAAATCTTGATAAATAATTAAATTTAAGACAACTATTTATATAATTAAAAAAATATGAAAAATGGATCATGGGCCGACAAGGAGCCCGGGTGGACGCCCTTTCTACCTCTCGGGGCCGGTCCTGTGTACAGTAGAATTGACAACTAAGGAAACGATATTTTTCTCAATTTTTTTATTAAAAGTGAGCAATACAAGATTAAGTTTAATATATAATACAAGAAAGACTGAAACTGCAGAAAATAAAAAGTAGAGGATCATTGCTACAAATTAACCTAAAATTTATTATATAAAGTAGTGGTGTCGGTCTTTATTAATTTATCCTGAAAATATTTTTTTAAAAGAGATAATTATAAATTCAATATCTTATCTTTATCTTTATTTTATATTTTTGATATTTTATATTTTTAATAAAATATATTTAATATTATATTTTATTTTTATTTTGATATTTTATCGTTAAAAAATTATCAATATGTTTAGTAAAAAACACATATAACATATTGACTAAAAAATTATATAACAGTCTGTCGAATCATTTATTTTCTTAGTCAAAATACTATATTTATTTTTTTTAATCAATTTATCATTATTTTTAACAATTAAATATTAAAATAAAAAAATATTAAATGTTTATTGAAAATAAATAAAATACTAAAAAAGATATTTAATCTATATAATTAAATATATAATTATCTTTTCTTAAAAGCAGAAGTGGCGTGCCATTATTTTACAATTTATCACAACAATAAATATTTATTTTTGTTATAAAAAAATCATTTTTTCATGTGATGTGAATTGTGAACTGGCATTTTACACAATAAATAAAAGGAAAGCTTCTTCATTAAAATAATAAAAATATTTAAATATTAAGTAAACGAGGCCTCTAGTTTGACCATAATGAATTTCTCCCTACAAGGGACCACACATATTTTATTAATATATTTCTATAAAGTAAAGGTGAATTTTTTTCAAATTTATTCTGAAAAAAACTGTTTAAAATTATAAAATAATTATTAAAATTTTTAATATATTATAAAATAATTATTAAAATTTATATATTATATATTTACATTTTATTTTTTGGATAAATATTTAAAATTTAATTCATCCAAAAAAAATCTTATAAAAAAACTAACAAATAGACTGTTTTTAAAATAAAAACTATATAATATCCCACCCAATATATTTATATTTTAATAATTTAATAAATTTAATATTTAAAAATTTTAATAGGTATTTTGTAATGTGTAATGAATCAAGTAAAAAATTAAATTATGATATCAAAATTTAAAAATAATTTTAAAATGTGGAACTCAATTTAAATTACATTGTTAAATATTTTAAAAAGGTGGAAATATTCGTTTTATAATAATATTATATTATATTTATAATATTTTTATAAAAAATATATAAAAGAAATTACGAAAACGAGATGTCAGGGTGACAGTGGAAATAGCTTACCATCATTTTGAAAAAAACAAACTAGTACTCAACTCCTCGTTAAGTCCTTAAATTTTAAATTTTTTATTTTTAAATTATTATAATTTTTATTTTTTTAATTATTTTATTTTAAATTTTAGTTTTTAAGAATTAAAAAATTATTTTATTTCTTTTACCTAATTTATTATTATTTTTTAATTACATAAAAATCAACACGTGACAAAATAGTCGCTATCAAAGATGTGACGTCAAAAATGTGATGTCAAAGATGTGACGTCAGTATCATTTTGCAGTTAAGTCCTTATAAAAGTGGATAATGCCATAAATGATCCAAAATTTATTGTTGTTCATAATGACAGTACCTAATGTAGTAATGTTCACCAGTCACCACGATAAAATATTAACACGTGGAGTATCCTTTTTTTGGTTAGAAATTTGTAATAGTTCTTTTATGTAGTAATATTACATAAATATTAAAATTATGAGTTTAGAATTAAAAATATATTATTAATTTAAAAATATTAAAATAAAATATTTATTTATTAAAAACTTTACAATATACTTCTATGTAGTAATAAAGCTTATCAAAATTATACCCTAAAATATTTTAATCTAAATTCAAAAGATTATATTCTAATCTCTTAAAATAAACCTATTAATTCTCTCTTTTTTCTCTCCTAGGGTTATTAACGCTGCTTTGTTTTGTTTTTTCCTTTGAGTGCCGGCGGCGACACCAATTTTAATATTGGTCGTCGACCGTCGGAATTTATCGTTTCTTTTATTTATTAGTTTTTAATAAATAATTCTGTTCTTGTGACATGATCTATTTTATCTTTTGGTACGTTTCTTCTGTCGTTTGGCAAGTTTTTTTTCTTTTCTTTTGCTTTTTAAGGTTGGATCTGACGACACCACGACTGATCAAGATGAAGCTTATTTGTTATCACGTGATCTTCCTTGCCTTAGACCCTCAGATTGAATATAAATACGCGGTTTGCACTCGTGGATAGTTTATCACGGTGTTCAGTTCTGATTTGCGATTCTCAGTGGTCTTTCAATAGATTAATCCCTTTTTGTGGTTCGTTCGTTGATGCAATCAGATTTGTTCGTGTCTATTTTTTCGGTCGAATCTTTGGATGGGTTTTTAAACTTTTTCATGGATGGTCCTTGTATGATCTAAAGTGGCTAGTTTTTAAGAAAATGTTCAAATTATATATTTAATTTACAATTATAATTGTAAACCATTATTGTAATATTGGGTATTTTCTTGTTTAATAAAATTAGCTGCTTCTATTCAAAAAAAATTATACCCTAAAACCGAATTGCCTCGCCCGAACATAATTTATATTAAAACCCGGTTAAGTCGGGACAGGCTGGAGCGGGTACGAAAGTTTCTGCCATTCGACCGAAAAATTATATCATGGGTCAGTCCCACCACCTGTCCATGGGACCAATCAATAAAAATTGCCCACTTCATCAATTTTTTCATGTCATAATTTTTCCCCAAGTGAATCTTCACTTGGAAAATTAAAAAATAATGAGGTGGACAGTTTCTATTGGTTGGTCCATGAATGACGTGATGGGACTGACCCATGATATAATTTCTCCATTCGACCCTACAATAATTAAAACACTTATCCAAATATATATAAAAATACACTAAATTATTAACATTATATATATTTGAATAGAAATTTTATATATTTATTTTTAAATTATAATTGATGTATGATTTAAAATAAAATCGATTTTACTCTTTCCTTGTAATTAACGATGTTATATATTGATTCTTTTAATTTTAATTATAATTTATTTAAATATTTTTTAATTAATTAAAATTTATAAAAATATATTTAAAAACTATTTGATTTAAGAATTTTAAAATATATATTTTTAGCATGAATCATCTAACTCCAGTGGTTAAGAGAACGATTATTGTTCTTAGATTACAGATTTGAACACCAATAATATAGCACAATAATTAAAATCCAAAATAAAGAAATATTTAAACCTATAACAGTTTTAATGGAAGAGAGGAATAATATTTTTATTTTTGACGAGTTTTTTAAATTTTAATTGATTTTGATCTGAAAAAAAAATAGTGTTGATATTTACAACACACTATTAAAATATTTAAATAATTAATTAGTATTAAAAATCTATTTTTTTTAATACGACGTGAGATACGAGCGGCCAATTTGCATTCTAAGAACATGGTAGATTTTTTATTTTTATTTTATAGAATATATTTTTTATTTAATCAATAGACGTATTTTAAGTTATTTTATGAAAATGACCTCCATGGGTCCATTAATAGTACATAATACAAAAAAAAAATTATTTAACTTAAAATTAATAAGATTATTGTTAAAAAATATTTTTTAAAAATTAATTTAAATTTTAAAAAATATTGTTAATATATTTAATTGATATTATTTTATAAAAAATATTTTTATTTATTTATTTTATATTTCGATAAACCGGACAAGGTTCCTTTTCGAAAGAAAGCATAGCTTGGCTTGACTTGACTCGATAATGATCTCGACTCTATCGTGTAAAATCACTTATCGGAGTACCAAACACGGCCTTAATAGGGAAGAGAATAAAAAAATCAATTTGAAAAATGAAGAACGAATAATTGAATCCCGGCTTCGAGGAAACCACTGCTCTAATTGCCTGTAGTTTTGTTTTGTCGTCTTTCCCATCTCTAAACTCAACAGAGCTTTGCTCAACCCTTACCAGTTACAATCAAACACTAAAGAAAGAAGAACAATGGTGGATCCAATCCCACCAGAGGTGAAGAGGGTATGGGACAGGTGGAATATCAGAGGCACCATTCTCTTCAGTCTTGCATTGCAGACTTTCCTGGTTTTGCTTGCACCATACCGAAAATCCACGAGGAAAAGGTTTTTAATCTTCATCGTATGGTCAGCTTACTTGCTTGCCGATGCAGCGGCTAATTTCACCGTGGGTCTAATCTCAAATAGCCAAGGCGACGATGGAAAACCTTCCAAATCTGGGTCCAACAGCGACGCTAACGATGCTCTCCTGGCTTTCTGGGCTCCGTTTCTTTTGCTGCATCTCGGTGGTCCTGATACAATCACTGCTTTCGCTCTAGAAGATAACGAACTTTGGCTTAGGCACTTGCTTGGTCTCGGATTCCAAGCTGTTGCTGCGCTTTATGTCTTCATTCAATCATTCCCAAAGAACAGAATCTGGATTCCCACAGTGCTCATGTTCGTTGCCGGAACTATCAAGTATGCGGAACGGACGCGTGCTCTGTATCTTGCGAGCTTGGACAGATTCCGAGATTCCATGCTCAAAGAAGCTGATCCTGGTCCCAACTATGCAAAACTCATGGAGGAGTACGCTTCAAAGAAAAAGAACAAACTTCCGACGCAAATAATCATGATTCCGGAGCCTGATAAAGAAGCCAGAGCTACTGATATGCCGGTGAAGGAAGGCAAGTTGAACCATCTCGAAGTGGTGCATTACGCTTACAAGTACTTCCTGATCTTCAAGGGACTCGTCGTGGATCTCATTTTCAGCTTCCGCGAGCGTAACGAGAGCCGGGATTTCTTCAAAAAGAGGACGGCCGTCGATGCTCTGAGGGTCATCGAAGTTGAGCTCAACTTCATATATGAGGTTCTTTATACTAAAATTCAAGTTGTGTATTCCATTTGGGGATATATATTCCGTGTTATAGCCTTTGGGTCCATTGTAGCAGCTCTGTATCTCTTCCATTTCAGAACAAAGAAACACGACCTTAACCAATTTGATGTGGGGATCACCTACACCTTGCTCATCGGTGCGGTAGCCCTGGATATTATAGCGTTGTTGATGCTCGTTTTTTCGGACTGGTCTTACGCTCAAATCAAGGACCCTGCTTCCGATTCGGGGTTGATTGCCTCGATCTGCAGTCGCCTCCTTTGGTTTAGGCAACCATGGTGGAGAAAATGCAAGTGTAGGATGAGTCTTGAAGCGAAAGAGATATTAGTTCCTGAACCAGAAGAGACGAAGAATCAGGTTACTGGATGTTGTCTCCGTGTTCTGAAATATAATGCTGAAGCGAAGGAGATCTGTCATGAGGTGTTGTCGAGTACCATTTTGTTCCGAAGGTGGTCCGGATCGCTCTCATCTTTTAATTTGATAAGTTTTTGCCTGAAGAGCCATACCAGTAGAATCCACAAATTCACCAGATGGCCACTGGTAATCGCTGAGAACATCAGCACCTACCTGCACATTGATGGATGTTTTCGCTTTGCTGCTGGGTTGATCAAACAATTCAAGAAAGTAGTCATCGGTTTACTGTCTGGTGTGATCGAAGGATTATCTTTTATCAAGAAGAACATCAGCGCGGTCATCACCTATGTTATCGAATTTTTCAAGAAATCCGATTTGCTACGCGAAATCCTCAAAAAGATGGGTGTTCTTTCTGGCCATGTTCATGGTTTCATCATGTCAAGTATGGGACTCAAGGACTTAATAGATGAGATGATATATGTGTTCCGCGAGCCATTCACCAAAGAGCTATGGGAATTCATATTCGAGGAGCTGAAAACCAAAGCCGATTATGCAGATGATCCTGAAACAGCCAAGAGGATATCCACTGCCAGGGGTGAATGGGTTCTAGTGGACAGCGATACTAAAATCGACCGCAGCACGCTGATGCCATATATTACCGATGTTCAGTACGATGAAAGCATTCTATTGTGGCACATTGCTACTGATCTCTGCTACTATGTCCGTGCTCAAGGCACAAAGCAAATGGACAAAGAAACCCTTAATTATCGAGAATTCAGTAAGCTTCTCTCGGATTACATGCTATATCTCTTAATCTGGCAGCCAACAATGATGTCTGCTGTAGGAGGCATTGGCAAAATACGGTTTAGAGACACTTGCGCCGAAGCCGCTAGATTCTTTGACAGCCAGGTTTTACCATCACGGGCAAAGAACATGAAAAACAGAGGAACTTTAGAAGCCGAGGCCTGCAAGACAATCCTTAACGTGACCACAGATGTTAAACCAGAGGCAGTGAAGGGGGATAGAAGCAAATCCGTTCTGTTTGATGCCAGTATGCTGGCTCAGGAACTAAACAATCTCGAGGAGGAAGGCCTGGAGAAATGGAAATTGATGGCCAGAGTGTGGGTAGAATTGATCTCATATGCCGGGAGTCATTGCCGAGCAAACACACACGCTCAGCAGGTCAGCAAAGGTGGGGAGCTCATTACTTTCATCTGGTTGCTCATGGCTCACTTTGGCCTTGGGGAGCAGTTCCAAATCAATGAGGGACACGCAAGGGCTAAATTGATCGTGGGAAAGTAACCACTTGGCACCCACATTTCTCCATTGTCTTCTTCACGTATGCTTTTTCGTTTGTATTTCTGCTAAATTCCAAGATATCTGTGGAGAAATGGAAGCTGTAATGTTACGCAAAATCAATAATTACGGTGTTTTCTTTTTCAGCAAGAAGACAATCAGTTAGATATAAGCTTCATTGTTGTTCTTTTTCGGTGTGTTCATTAAAATGTTATGTTCTTTATTGACCTATTCTAATGCGTAGAAAATGAGCACTCTGCAACTTTCCAAGCACGAGCAGGATAAAAGATTGTATTGTCTGATGTGCCCCCGTTTTCTTTGCGGTAGAGATGATAAATGAGTCATTCAGATTGGATTTATTTCGAGTTATTTTACTTTAGGTTAGGTTTGATTTTGAATATATTCAACTTCCGGTTAAGTTACGATCAAATATAGTTTAGTTCGGTTTTAATTTGGATAGAATATCAGATCAGGTCACGTCCGTACTATTAATTTTCAGGTTGGTTGATTTCGGGTCGGGTCTAAATTGATTCAATAAGGGATCAATATATTTTAGTCGAATTTTTAGATTAGATCAATTTTTTAAACTCATATGATTTTATAACATTAATATATTTGATATTTTAGTGAGTTATTCAACAATTCACTTTAAATCTTTTATAATTTCCATGTTTATTCAATTCGTTTAAAAACCAGTTCTGATCTATTCGATTTGATTAAAAATTACATCGATTCTATATAATTCAATTAAAAATTATATTAAATTCAATTTTATTCGAATCTTAAATCTCAAATTAATTTATCATCTCTATCTAACGGTCCAATCCCTGCAAGTTGGACTTATTTTTTAAGAATCATTTTATTTTAATAACCAAACTTGCAATTCCCACCTGGACCATGACTGGCTAGCATTACATCGGGAGTACTATATTAGTGGTTGGGTGAAGTGAAAATAATATTTAATTTTTTTGGCATTCGGACCCCACAATCAGCTCAACATTTACTACAGTAATATAAAGACATAGGTCGAGTTGGGGAATTAATTAATAGGGTGATGTTCCAAGAGATGGTGGGGAATAAGACAAGACAAGCATACCAATAATATTCGACTATTATTTTTTTCATATATATTATTAATATTGATTATCAATAAAATTATAAATAAAACATATATATTTTGAAAAAATACTTTGTTAATTTGTTTAAATGATCGAGGATGGTTTAAAGATTTTAGAAATTCTATACAATTTATTAAAATATAACACTTAAAAGCATTTATTTATAACTTTATTAGTTTTAAAAATACGACCTTTAAAAGCAATTGCTTTTATAGGGCTTCTGTGTGCGATCGTTTCTATTACATCTATCCAGAATCTCATTGATTCTACAGAAATAATAGTAACAAGAATAATAATAAGATTTTATAATCAATTATCATATTTAATAAATAATTTAATAAATCATTTTAAGAGTATTTTTAATATTTTTATAATGAATTTTAAGATTAACATCAAATATAATTTATCAAAATTTTAATTTTTTTTTAAGAATCATATACGATAATTTTTAATACACTTGTATAAACCCCATTATAAACGATTATATGCATCCTTTATTATTATTATTATTATTATTATTATTTTAGAAAAATATTAACGGGACATATAATATTTTTTGTCTATTTATTAATAAAAAATAACAATTTCCCCAGTATTCTTTATTGCGTGATAGAATATTTTAAAAGTTCACCGATTTACGTTGTTAATTTAGGAGAAAAAGGTTTTAAAAAACTTAGAAAAATATGTCTGGTAGGAAATTAATTCGGGTGGTATCTTGAAAGTCGTCGTTTCTTGTGCGAAGACTTACTGATTCAATTTTTATTTTATTTTACATGACATGATATTATTTTTAAAAAATGGACAAATTCATGTCAGTTGGCTTTCACATTAATTAAATTAAAAAATATAAATTACAAGACCAAAATAAAGATTTTATTTTTTAAGGAAAAAAATTGATTAGTTAAAAAGGTTTAATAGTAAAAAATATCTAAACTTATACTTGTTTTTTTTTTAAGTTGGTACTTAATATATTTTTTGTTTCTTTGGTACCTAATATTTTTAATATTATTTAAATAAATATTTTGTTATTATTTTTTTTGTTAAAATTTGATATTAATTTCAATTAATTATCACGTGTTAATTTTTTAATTTTAAAATTATATTTAAAAATACATATAAAAAATCCTAAAATTATTTCAAAATCTTAAATAATTTAAAAATAATTTTTAAATTCATAAACCCCAAATTCAGGTCGCTAGCGTCTATATTGTTTGAGTTTCTGGCAACGAAACAAAGTGACCTATCTTTATTGAATGACTCACATATTGTTTACTGTTTGTAACATTATCGTTCATGTGAATTATTTTTGATCGAGTCATTTCATAATTTTGAAGTTTCATATGACGTTGATGGATTTTTAGTAATAAAATAATAGAATAAATAATCATAATATTTTGATGATATATTATATATGTGATAAATAATGATACGATAATTAATAATGAAATCATTTTAAATTGAGATTTGAGATTTTTTAACAAAATAATAGTGATTGGAATAGTATATGTTCTAAAATATAATTTACATCATTTGACATTGATCGCTCAATCACTGTGTTGGTATCGTTGGTACTCGAACTCGTGACTTATAGGAACAACAACAGTTCTTTTAACCATTTCTGTTATTTTTATTATTATTTTATTGTATAGATGTAAAACAACATGTGCGAGGCCGTGGAAGGCAGGAAGTTTCTTTCTCGTTGACTGCCCTGGTAGTGTAGGTTGTGTTCGGCTGTATAAGTTGGCTTAGAGTTTCTTCATTTTTATCTCTACAGGAAGTCTTTCTTCTTCTCCCCCCTCATCCTTTCGAGGTTTTACCTTTAATTTCAGGGTTGTCTGCTCTCACTTCCTCGAGCTAACAACGCCTTAGCCATGTCTTCCGAGCCAGATAAAACAACTGTCCCATTCTCACCAATTCAAGATATAATCGGACGCTTATCTGAGTTGTGCAAACTTACAGCCAAATCTGCAGGTAAGGAGACTGAAAACCAGCAAGATGGGTCCACCGGCGGCGAGACCAACAAACCGGGTGGAGACGATGGCAAGGAGACCCCAAAAGCTGAAAGCGGCAACAAGGGGAAAGATGCGAACAACGACGGGGGTTTCAGTAAGACGGAGGCGCAACACGAACTGGGAAAACTATACAAAGAACTCGATTATATGCTCAGGTCATTTGAGAAACTGGACAAGTTCCAAAAAGATCTGAACGATCCACTCAAAACTCTTGAAGCCAATGTCAAAGACATCGTGACTGATCTGAAAAAAAAGGAGTTACCGAAACAGGTTCATCACAATCTGCGTGTGTTGAGAAACAATATCATCAGGGTCAAGATCCTTATCCCGCCGCAACATCAGGCAGCCAGCTTAAATTCCGAAGGGAATCGGGGTTTGCAGACAACAGTTGCCACCGGAGAAACGGGGGACCTGCCTCACTTATACGGAGAAGAGCTTTTTGAAGGAAGCTACTATTTCCATGAAATTAAGGAAAAATATGATAGCCTTGATGGTAATGGTAGCCTTGAAGGTAAGAGGCTAAAACTCTGCTTGTTGTGTTTCGCAATTTTCCCAGAAAATGCAGAAATCAAGAAGAGGTTTTTGAGATATTGGTGGGTTGGAGAAAACTTAGTCACACCCAAAGAAAGAGAGGATGAGAAGAAAATTGTAAATGAAACTCTCGACGTTTACGTGAGGAAGGGACTTATCCGGCCTGTTTTGAAGAAAAACAGATTAGAGCCCAGAAGCTACAAGGTGGATCCGATTGTTCGTTCGTGCTTGATCAAGTTTGCCGATAAGGCAGGTTTCTTTGACATTAATCCAGAGGGAAAACCCACCATGGATTTTTCATCCCGCTTCAAGGCATGTATGGTGAGGTCTGACGGCGCCCCTGCTCCCTGGTTCTCCGATTATCTTAAAGGAAATGATAAGGATAAGAAGGATAAAAACTCAGAAAAGTCTACAGAGCAGACAGAAGAGCAGCAGGGCCAAGGAAAGGCAGGAGAGCAAGAAAAGCTACCTGTAGATCTAGTAAAACTGCAGATGCTGTTCAATTTTCCCGACAAGGAGACCTTGAAGAAGGCTAGTCAGGAGTTTGATAAATTGCAGACGTTGTTCAATTTGAGCAAGCAATTTCCAGGTTTGCCTAAGGAGTGGTTTTCCAAGATGTCGAAACTCAAAGTTCTTTATATGGGTAAATGGGAAACCACGGCCGGAGGGCCTCGGCATATTGAGGTGGAAGACATTGATTTCTTAAAAGCGTTGAAGTATATGAAGAATCTAAGGCTTCTTAGTCTTCAAGGTGTTTCAGGTATTCATAAGATTCCCAGCACTCTTGGGAGCCTTGAAAACTTGAAGATCTTAGACCTTAGAGCATGTCACAACTTGGAGAGTCTACCAGACAAGATAGGGTTACTCAAGGCGCTGACTTTCTTGGATTTATCCGAGTGCTATCTGCTTGAATACGTGCCCAGAAAGCTGAGTGAACTCAAGGAACTTCAAGTGCTGAAAGGTTTTGTGATTGTGGATAACAAAAACTCCAAAAACTCATGCACTCTGGACGACTTGTCAAAGTTAAAGAATCTGAGAAAACTAAGCATCAACGTCAACACCACGGAATTCGATCTTAATGAAGAAAAAAAGTCTCTCCTTAAATTTAAGAATCTTGAAAAGCTAAGGATTGCGTGGGGATCAAGGGGAATGCCAGGCAATGAAGCGAATTTGAAGGCCATGGAGAAAGAGGACGACAAGAAGCAAAATGGTGGTGTGAGCGACCTACATGGAACGAAGCGGGGAGCCCGTTGGACCAGGCTTCATGCAGCTATTGCTTTGGGGGGAGCGAGGAAACAAGATCTTACAGTTACAGGTCTCCAGAATCTGGTGAAACTGGACCTCCAATGCTTCCCTTACTCTGCACCACCTGAATGGTTGATCCCATCAGAATTGTGTCGCCTCACGAATCTGTCGATTCGAGGTGGGAAGCTGTGTTACCTGGAACATAAGGACAGACAGACATGGAAGAACGTGGACACCCTACGTTTGAAGTTCTTGGTTGGTTTTAAGATGAACTGGGAAGAGATGCGAGAACGTTTCCCCAAACTGAAATATTTGGAGAACGTTCGAAGCCCCAGGATCACACTCTGCCCCTGCGATGAAAATGGAATCTGGCAAGCTTAAACTCCTTCCACATAGACTTCCCCACCTGCAGTTATGTCGTCTTCTTCATTTCCTTGGCCAAAGTGTGTTGCAGTTCTTCTTGTTCCTGTGTTCTACTTTGTTGAAAACCTTGTATTTTTCCTCTTTGGAATAAGTGATTCTCACATTTCCTTTATCCATTTTCATTTTAATCTGCAAATGCCATTCCCACCATAAAAGTTTAGTGGATTGTTTTTCAAGTAATCTCGAGCTAGTAGACATCAATCATCGGTTGATGCAAATTAGGTAACACTGGTTGGGATATTAGGTTGACGATCTTTTAGAAATATACACATACATATATTTATGTTAGTGGTTAAGAGAGTGATTATTGTTCTTAAAAGTCACGGGTTCGAGCATCAATAATGTCAGCATAGTATTTGAGCGATCAATGTCTAATGATTGAGAGTATACTATAGAACAGATATTACTGTTCTCTAGATTTTTTTTGTACCCCATTAAGTTTTAATACTCTAAAGTTCTATCAGTTCAATTTTTTTACCAACTTTAATAATTTTTTGGATTAATTTATGCAATATGTTGTGTTAAAATACTGGTACTTTGATAATTTTAAAATTTTTTATTGTATTTAAAAATTTCTTTAATTTTTTTTAAAAAAATTATATAATATATCTATAATTTTTTTTTAAATATATATATAAATATTACGTGTTAAAACTGTAGTGTGTCATAATGAAATAATATCTCAAGCAAAATACACAAAAATTAATGTTTAAAATTAATTAAAATTTTACTTAATTTAATTTACTCTTACAAAGACTTTATTTATTAAAAAAATAAATAAAAAATTAAAGATTTCAGACAAAACTAAACCCGGTTTCAGCTGAATGTGTCTTCTATTTCATGGGATGTTTTTAAAATATTAAACTTTATTTTGATGCCCTTAATTATAATTAATTTTATTCTTTTGATACAAGCTTACATCAATAATTATTTTAATGCGTAGATATTGGAATAGAAAATTACAAATCCAATGCGTAGGTATTGGAATAGAAAATTACAAATCCAGCTCACACCCTTTGGCATTTTGCTAATACGTAGACTTTTGAGGGTGAATTGACAATAAACTCATCAGAAATAGATTTAATTAATAAAAAAAGGAAAAAAAAATTTATTACTAATTCATGATGACATTTATGGTCAATGATTAAAGTCTAGGGGCTCCATTAATAATTTGACCAAAAATATAAATTAAAAATATATTAATAAAAAATAGGGTAAAGGCCCACTTGTATCTCTGCAACTACTTTTGAAAAGGATGAAATCAAAAAATAATTCAATTTATTGCTTTGCTCTAAGTGGGGTAGGGTGTATGAAATTATTGACTTTTTAAAAAAATAATTAATCAAGTCTTTTTTATTTAATTGAATCTTTTAAATTCTAAAATTAAATTAATTATTTTCAATTGAGAAATTAATATGATTATTTTGTTAAAACTATTTTCTAAAGTTAGTTGTCATTTACTTGTGAATAGATAAAATCGTCACATTAATATCTAAACTCGATTTATATTTCGTTTTTAATTATAGATTCGAGATTTACATTGGATATAAAAATAATTTAAAGACGATTATTTAAACTCGATTTACACTTCGTCTCTGATTATACATGATATATTTGATTTAATAAATTCTATCGAAATGATATATTAATTATATTTGTTTGTTCTCTACAATTACTATTTATTAAGTACGATTAAAAATTTTGAATTTATTAACAGAATTTGTAGTAGCCGTTTGAAATATAAGTCGAGCTTGAACTCCAAGACTCAAAGTTCGAACACGATTCAACCTAATCTATTTTTTATATTTTTAATATATTGTGTAAATTATACGTAACGGCGGAAAATGAAATTTCAAGGAGGATATGAGGTTGTTTTATTCACATAATTTTCTATCCGAAAAATTTTAAGAATAAAATTTAAAAAAAAAGAATCGTAACGATTTAAATTTAAAAATTTATGGGTGATTTATTGTGAATACTGAATAGTGGATCTTGCACATTAGATCTACAGTTTAGGCTTTTGAATGTTCATTGGAGCTTTGGTGGGTCTGTATTGATCGTTGGGCTTGAATCTTAGTTTAGCGGATACGGTAGACATTCAGTTAATTCGGTCGGTGATTGAATCGAATAAACCAAAATCAAATTAATCAAAAATTTTAAAATTTTAACTGTTAATCGAACCAAATTACGTTTAATCAAATTAACTGAACTAAATTATTTCGGTTAATTAGCCGAATTAACTGAAATTTATTATAAATTTCTTAGTCATTAAACTGAACCAAATTTCAGTTAAATAATATAATAGGTCACTAAATTATGCTAAAATAATTTTTTAGGCATTAAACTTTTATTTTATGCTAATTCAATAAAAATTTAGTTACCATTTTATTATATAAAAAACTAATAATCATTTTATAATTTTCTAATGACTAAAAGTATATATATATATAATATAAATTTAATATATAATAATTTCGGTTAATTCGGCTAATTAACTGACTTTGAACTGAATTAACCGATAATTGAATTTTTAAAAAAATCGTTAACTGAATTTACTAAAAATTAACCAACTGAATTAACCGAAATAATTTTGATTTGGTCAGTTAATTCGATTAAAACCAAATAATACACACCAATATTGGTGGATGGTACGAGAAGATAAGAGAGAAGTAAGGATTTTAAAACTGAATTAACCATTAACTGTCACGTTATCACTCCGTTAGGATTTTAATACGATGGTCAAACTAAGTTAATTTAATAAATTCAGTGATCTGATTGATGAATTATATAATTTAATGACTAAAATAAATATCCCAAAATAGTTTAGTGGTCATATGTGTAGTTTACCCTTCCAAAAATTTACCAAACAAATTTGAAAAAGGAAAACCCCGCCAGTTCGTTACCAATTACAACTATCATTCAGAAGAGACTCAGTTGAAAGCAAAATCGCTGACGGCGAACCAAAATGCAGAGGAGAAACAATCGAAGATCGCCATTGCCAATCTCATCTCCTGCTCCAGAGGAAAACCAGTGTCCGCCAAAATCAACCATTTTCAACAAAAGGAAGAGGAATATTGCTAACGCCTCCCATTCCAATCCAGCTTCCGCTTACTTCAATCTCCACTCCTCACCGCCTAACAACAAAACCCTAACCAACATCTCCGATCTTAAGGAATTCGCATCTTCTCGATTGGAGGATATGGAGCGGAACCTCATCGATCGCTCTCACTCTGAGATTCTCAAGGATCTCAACGCCTCTCACTTTCGCCTCCACAAGCGCTTCAAAGTCTCTATCTGTCTCTCCGTTTCCGGCTGATCCGTTTGATTATTTACATAAAATTATGGAACTGAATTTCAAAAGCATTTATAATAATGATTTTATTGTTCTCTTTATTCTATTGTTTTCCTGATTTGACAGATCCAGACACAAGCATGCCAACAAGTAATGGAGGAAGCTGAAAAGGAATACAACAAGATATCGGAAAAGATTGATAGAAGCCATGAAGCAATGAAAGTAAATATTTCGATTCTTAATTATTTTCTTTCCAGTTCCGACATGTTATCTAATTTCTTCTTCTTTTTGTTTAATTTCAGGCCTCATATGCAGAATTCATGGCCGATGCGCAAGCCACTGCATCTCGTGGTACAGTCGAGCTACTTCTTTTCATAGCTAGTGTTATATCAACACGGTCTTTCATTATTATTGTCATAGTTTACATCCTTTACGCTTAACAGACTGATCTGATTTGTTTAAACTTAGTAATTAGTGGTACCTAACGAACGAAGAGCTTATGAAAAATAATTTGTAAACTAATTTTGATTAGGTTGCTTATAAACCTGCGGATCATTCATCTGATTTTACTTATCAAAACTATTTTTCAGCACGTAACACATTTTCACCTTTGTATTATGAAAGTTCTTCATCTTAATGTCTGTCCGTATTGTTATCAGTTTGCAAAACTTCCATTTCTGAGCTTTCAAAGTCATTTGAGAAAGGAATCGATGATCTCCGCAACCGATTTGGAACACCATCCGCTTAGAATTGATTCTGAAACGAAGACACTTCTGCTGGTTCATCTTTTCTGGTACTTTCATCATTGGTGATGTTCTCCCTCTTCTCCTTTCTTTTATAATTACATGAATCTCTTAAATAAAAACTTACTAGACACTGAAAAAAATCCTATATTGGTATCCACCGTATGATAAGGCGACGCCGAGTAGGTGTGTATGTTCGTCGTTTTTGTTGTTTTTTATAAGGTGGGTAACACTGTTTTTTCAAGGATTGATGAAACCCAATTTGGACTTTTGGAGGTCTTGTATAATTTGCAGGGCTATGGAGTTTTACTGTTGGGTAAATAGTGTAGTGTAGTATTAATGTTCTGGTGATAGTTAGATGTCCCTATTCCGAAAGTTGTAGGCTTTGCTAGCTAAAACTGAAGGGGAAAATGGATTCATTAGTTGTTCAAATTGTTCATACCAAGTAGCACTTTAACCATATTTCATTTTGGTTCCCGCCATTAATTGAAGTTCAAAGTATCAGTTTCTAATTTTTAGGTTTGAACAGTATAGCCCAATAGAGAAAAACCCAAGCTTTCGAGTTTTAAATAGAATCAGTAAATTCTTGAAATGGAGATAAATGAAATCTCACTTTGGCAGGGCATCTGAAAGTTGGGCTGGCTGGTAAAAGGCAGCAATGCATGTAGTGGCATGCTTCCACCGTTCTGTTTTTCCTCTCTTTTTGGGAATCATCCTAGGCCTGTCAAGAATCTATCTCAGCCCTTTAAAATTGACCCAATTCTGCACAACTGACCCTTACTACCATTGTTGTTCTTTTCTCAACATCTATTTGAATATAGACGGCCTTTGCTTCCTTTCCCTTAGCCGTATGTTTCTTATCTTGAAGGAAAAGGAACATGGTAGTGTACAACCAAGTGTTACTTTTAGCACCGTCCATGGACATTAACTTTCAAGAAAGAAATCTAAGAATCTAGGGTTGCCTCTGCTTTAGTTTACCATGGATCTGCTAGTCTTAGCCCTTAGGCTAGTTCAATATGGCTTTGGTTGCACATGTTATGACATCATTTCTCATTGTTTCTGCAACATATATAATCTTTGGTGTCGTGTATTTTTATTTCCCCATAAACATATTGTTACATGTAATAACTTATACGGTTTTAACGTTTTATATAGAGCAAGATCCTTGAGGTTCATTAACAAGAAACCATAGTGATGGCTTATCTCAAAGTTAAGATGGACTTGCATCTAGGGTGGACATTTGATCATATCGAACAAAAAAATTTATTTTAAAAGAGTTGAAGAGTCATATTTTGTAACTCAAATTTTATTTGAAAATTTTCGAATCGAATCAAATTGTTCAATTTTTTATTTAAATTTAATTATAAATATTTATAATGTTATGATATTAATTAATTCTAATTTAAACGTTTTTTATAATTATATACAATACATATATAAAAATAGAACAAACTCAATAATTAAATAGTCATCCTTTATAGTTCACCCTATTCATTAAGAACTTACTATTACTATTATGGAGATGAATAACATGAGAAAGTGGGTTCTAATACTTTGCCAACGTACCTACATCGCTCCATGCAATTCAAGGTGCGGCAGATGTTTAAAAAGTTAAAAGACACGATAATAGTATGTTTTATTAAAACACCAACAACGTTGGTTGTCTCTTCTTTTAACACGGGGAATGAGAAATAAATACACCCAGAAATCAAAAGAAACAAGTGTAATCAACTTCAAAGTAATCAAACATTGGGAATGGGAAAAGAGTTGGGGATGGAGATATCTTACTCGTAGATCTACTTTAGAACACATCACTAATCACTTTATAATCACTTTTCAACGGGGACGGAGCTATACAGGTTGTGAGAGGGACAACATTTCCTCTCAAAATTTTTAGTATAATTGTATTTTTAGTTTTTTTTAGTTTAAATATTAATTAAATAGGGTTTTTGTCCCTCCTAATTTTTAAATTTAAAGGTTTAATAGATTCTTGTCCCTCCTAATATTAAATCCTTGCTCCGTCCATGCTTTTCAAAACACATTCGAACGTTAAAACACTATTTTTCCCGTGCAAATCGTGTACCTCTTTCTCATGTTTTTATTTGTGTCTTCGTTTTAAATTAGAGGGTTTAGGATTTAGAAAATTAGGAGTAGAGTGTATTTTTTAGGGCATAGGGTTTAGGATTTAGAAAATAAGGGTTAAGATTTAAAATTTAATTTTTAAAATTTTTAGCAGGAGACATGAATGAAGACATGATGAAGGGATAGAGGATTTCTACTCTACTTTCCCGCCCCCTCCTCAAAAAAAAATTAAAAACTCAACAAAAAACTCTGACAAAATAGATCTCATGAGCCTAAGTAAAACTTCATTCGATACTATTTTTTTCATTTTTTTCCTTATTTTTTTTAAAAAAATAATTTTTATTTTTTATAAATTTACCCCCTATTTTCATACATTTACGTTTTGTCGTTTTCGACTCAAAATCCTGACTCCGTTCTTAACCAAAGCATGCTAATAATTAATCAGTAACAAACCCCAAAAGAAAAAGACTGGTGTTTTGCAGTCTATAGCAGAAAGAAGATCTGTGGCATTGAGTTGTTCTGTTTTGTCCCTCTATCCCAACAATTCTTTGCTTAAAAGAAGGTTAAAGCTAAGGACCAAACACAGTTCGGTTTAAAGTTAAAGAAACCACACATACAAAACCCTTGCCCATAAATTCCAAAACTGCAACCGCTGACAATCGACACTCGCCAGTTGATATTTCTCTGGGTTAAAAGTTCTGCATTATGAAACACTTCCCAAAGGGTTAGTGATGGGTCACAACCGGTTTAGTTTAGTCAATGACAAAATGTCTACAGGTAGTACTATAATCTCTGAACATCAATGGCCAGGGAAGATTTCTTCAGACAAATAAGAATCTAACAGAACCCTAAACCAATGCAACATCTTTCCTGTTTTTGTTCTTTTTTTCAAATAAATTTTGGGTTTTTTATATGATCAACTTGTGTTGGAAAAGATCTGAGATCTTCTTATATTCCAATTTGGATTTGTAACAGTGTTGATTCCATTACTAGATGTTGTGCATCCAGGTACTACATGTCCTTCTGTCTGATTGGACTATCCATGCATGCACTCAAAACCCTAGTTAGATTTGTCTTACCTAAAAAATATTATACTATGTACTAATATAAATGCATATTTTAAAATGTGTCCTATGTGTTCGTTTTCGATCGAAATTTTAAGTTTAAGTTTTCTCTTTAAAAGTGTAATGTATTTTACTTAATAATTATTGATTTTATATAATAGATTTCAGGATGTAAGAAGATTTTAAAGTTTTGAAAAAGAATCAATTAAGTCTTTGAAACGAGAAATTTAATCAATTAAATCACTTAACTAATTTTGATTATTAAACTTTGATAATTTTTTTTTTAGATATTATTGACGTAAATATACAAACTTATATAAAATTAATTTTACATAATTTGTGTATCTAAATTTTACTTGCATATATATATTTCCTCTTATTGGTTATAATTAATTCCTTGTAAGGATTTTCACATGCATGCAGCATGTCATATGCTTCCAAACTTGGGAAGCCTATTCTTCCCTCGAAATTCTTCATTTACTTGTTATGAAAGAAATCATACTTATTTTGCATGTGCACAACTAAGCTATCCCTAGGCTAAGCACTTATCTGTATAGAGAGAAACCTAAGCTAACCTACTAGGCTAAAACTAGGGATGGCAAAAATATCCGACCCCGACCCGATCCAGTGTACCCCGATCCGACCCGGTCGGGTTTTTTCTCTAAATTTCGGGGATCGGGGCGGGGCGGGGCTTAGAAATCATTAAGTCGGGTCGGGTCGGGTTCGGATATTTGTGTAAAATTCCCCGCCCCGCCCCGGTATATTTTATATATTTTATTATATTTATAAAAAAAAATATCATTATACATAAACATTTTTATAGGTTTTATGGAATTTTTATACTTTTTAAGTTTATTCTTATAATAAAAAATTATTAGATGTTGTTCAAATTTTAATATATTCGATTATGTTAGTCGAGGATTCAATTTTTTTCCTTTTAAATATGTAATTTAACATGTGAGAAATTTAAATTATATTTTATTTTATTTTTTTACATAGATTTAAAGTTACTTAAAAACCATAATTTATAATTGTGATAAAAGATTTATCGAATCTAACTTTTATCGTTGACGAATTATTTTTTTATTTTTTCGGGTTGGGTCGGGTCGGGGTCGGGTTTGAGAAATAATACATCGGGGCGGGACGGAACGAATAAATTAATATTTTAACCCGAGTCGGATCGAGTTAGATTTAAAAATTACTAAATCGGGTCGGGGTCGGGACGACCAAAAACCCGGCCCGCCCCGCCCCGCCCCGGTGCCATCCCTAGCTAAAACAACCAAGGCAAAACTTAATGTTAACCAAAGATTCTATACTTGAGGGGGGGGTAAACTTTGGTCATCACGTTGTAAGAGAAAGGTTTTCATTGTAAATATTGCTTTGTATTTTTAACCGAACAGTCCGACACGTAAGACATCCTAAACCGTCAAAATATGTTGTATATATCTAGACTTCAAATCAGAAACTTTAGATTTTAGGGTTTAAGATTAAACATTTAAAAAATTAGAGATAAAATATATTTTTTTAGGTGTAAAATATAAAATTTATGATATAAAAATAAGAATTAGGATTTAAAATTTATTTTCTTTTATAATTTTTAAAAAAAAAAAAACATAAATAGAGGCAGAGAATTTTTACCCAACTGTAAGATCATTCGTGAGCTCATTGGATTTTTGATTATAATGAGGACTTTATTTTTCTTTAAATACACCTAATTATAATTTTTAGGACATTGACGATATATTATTTTTATTAATAATTTGTTCATTATTTAATGGTAGAGTCACACGGATACTGTTTTATATGTTTATACTCTATGTGAATAAGACTTAATGTATCCGAACTATATTTGTGATTATTTTTATGTTTAAATTATTTTTAGTTTTAAATAATTGTTTAATTTTTTCTTAATCATTTTAAGTGTTTAATCGTTAATTTTTATTATTATTTTTTAAATAAAATTTTATTTATTTCTTTTTAACCTAATTTATAAAACTTTAAATTGCTAAAAACTAACAAAATACCTAAATTCAACGTTCCTAATTATCCCAACTGATTCTATCGTTAATGATCACATTATCACCCATCATGCTTGTTATTAGGCTATCACAACCATTTCTCAATTGTCTATTGTCTATCGATAATAATCGATGTTAGATGTGTCGATCGATTTTTTAACATCAATAAAAATCAAAATTATGAAAAAAAATCAATCAACACACCTATAGTCAAATATCAACAATAAATGATTGAAAAAATGGTTGTGATAGTTCGGAGACAGTAATGATTAATTTTAGAATCATTAATTTTTTAAAGAAATAAATTTTGAATTTTATTTAAAAATAAATAAAAATTAAAATATACCACATGTCACATTCTAATTGATTAATAATTTTTTTAATCATTGTATATTTAATGATTGAAATAAAATTTTAAACACCTATTTTAGATTAAAAATAATTTAAACACAAAAAATAATCATAAACATAATTTAAGCACATATTTAACTATTAAACCTATAAATAAAGAATAAAAATTTAATATTAAAAATATATATTTTAAAATTTATAAATGTTATTCTGAAAACTTGAAAGAACATAAAATTAAATAATTAATAAAAAATATAAATTATATAAAACTTTAAAATTTCAAACGAGTACGAACCATCGTCCCTCACCCACATCCCATCACCTGGCTCTGGCTCAGCCTATCATTATATAAATACCACTCCCTTAAAATTGTTTTCATCTCCTTGTCTCTCCGACTGTCTTTGTGTCCGAATTTGTTTTCTATTTTTGGCTTCATTTGCCAGAATCTAATTCCACGAACTTTCAGTATACAAAGCTTTCCGTTTTGGGGAAGATCTCGGTGACTCGGCCGATACATCGCCCGCACTTCTCCTAAAACTTTTTAAAGCTTCTCTGTGTTTTGGTTTTTCCTGATTTTAAAGTTTCAAGCTTTAGAAGAAATAAGAAAAAATTCTTCCTTCAATCTCTAAAGGCTTTACTGGGTTATTAAAGTTGGCCAGGGTAAGTTGGTCTTCTTCTTCTTCTTCTTCTTCTTCTTTTCCCTACCTTTTCTTTTTTCTCAGCAACCAAACAGAGCATTACTTTTCCTTTATGTTTTGCATGATTTTCTACTGTCATTAAAGCTATTCGTTCTGAGCATGTGTTTTTACGAACGAAAAACACCAGTTTTTTCACCGTAGCTGTGCAAAATTGCAGAGTAGAGCAGGTAACAGAGGAAATAAAATTAGACATATAAAGAAATACAGCTAAGAAAAAAGATAGAGAAAGGGTAAGTCGTTTTCGAACAATAAATGATGTCAAATAGTTGTTTTCAAGCTTCAAACGAAACAAATCTCAATGTCCAACACACTTCTGCTCGATTGTCTCTTTGTCCATTCACTTCTTCTTCGATAAAAACAGATTGAAAAACAAGAAGAAAACTGCTCTACTGCTCCAATGTTCCTCTGGGATATTATTCTTTTGGTCGCTTTTTTTTATTAAACTTTGTTTGGGTTTTATCTGAAACATCGTCTTGCTTGAACAGATCATTGTTTTCTATTTTGAATCCATGTTGGTTACGTTAAAGCAAAGCATTGATTCCAATCTTGGTGCTTTGATCAATTAGGTTACTTTCCAAGTGGTATGTCCCAGTATGTTTCCTTCTTTAATATAACAATAACAAACACTTTTTTAGATGTAAGAACCTTACTTTTCTTATCCAAGGTTTTTTTTTTGTCGTTTTCAAAAAATCTAGACTCATAATCGATGATGCTGATGCGACATTGGCACTTGTTGGGTTGTTTTTTTGTATGGTTTTGGTTTTTTTCTTTGTTTTCTGCCAAACATGCTGGAGTTAAAGTCTTTTTTTTTTTTTTTTCTATTTCAATGGGGCAGTCTTTGATTTTATTACAACAATGTCTGCAACTGTGTCTCCCTCTATCCAAACCAAGCCGTGCATGCAACATGTTCCATCTCATAAAAAAAGCATCCTAGTATATTTTATAGTAAATTTACAACCCATTATTTGTTTTTGTTGGTTTTATGCAGGAATAAGAAGATAACGAGAGAATTATAAATCAAAGGCGAAGTTTTTCTTTAAAAAAGAAGGGGAAAATGTTTACGTGCATAGCGTGCACAAAGCAGATGGCGGATGGAGGGGAAGAAGTGGATGGAGCGCGTGGAAGTGGCACGCCTAACACTAAAGAAGCAGTCAAAAGCCTGAGCACACAGGTTCTACTTCTATCTCTTCACTCTTTCGGGTTCGAAATTAGTGGTTCTTCCTCTTAATAATGTCGATTATAATGTTCGAACTTGTGTTTTGGTCTTAAATTATTCGCCCTTGGATTTGAGCTTCTTCCTTTCTTCTTTCGCTTGTTCATTCATTGAATCTTAGCTTAGGGTTTTGCTTTTTCAGTTCCCTTTTTCTACTTTAGGGCTTTGCTTGTGAAAACCAGCAAAATCATAACCCCAAAATTAGCTAATCTCCTCAGTTCTTTAGACGTTTTCTCTTTGGACGTTTATGCATGTATGTATACGGTATACCTCTCGTAGTTAATATTGTATTGGGGTGGGGGGGTCACTTCAACCATTTCGTTTCATCACATCGCTTTGTTTTGTTTTGCTGTAATATCTTCAAGATTCTTTCTGTTTTTAGGACGTACAAGAAAACATATTTAGACCACGTTAGGATGGGAGTGAGTTGGTGTTTTGTTTAGGGTTTAGCAGCTTTAATGAAGAGATTAAACCGAATGTGTCTTGAAAAACCAACCAGCCAGGCAAGGCAACATCCTGGAAGAACCCACCGGACAAAGAGGGTTTTAATGGGCTAAAACGGTGAGAGAACAGTTCAGTTTGTGTTTGAGTAGGCTGCAGTAGCTATGGTAAGGTAGGGTCGTACTTGTAGGTATTTGCGTGCCTTCGAGCAACGAGAATCCTGGCTCAAGCAAAGTCCCCATCAGCCGTTCCCCACTTGTACAACGATCCAACTTTTTCTAAACACCATTCTTTAGGAACTAGGTCTGTAGGAACCTCAGTAATAGGCCATATGCAGACAACACTTCGGCTTACATGTTCTCTAGATTGTGGCTTGGATTTTGAGTAGATAAAATCACTGCCAGTATTCCTGGCAAATATACTCCCTACTACAACCAAATTGGGGGGAATAATCCACGTGGGAATTTTTTTTTGGGATAATAAATAACTTAAAACTTGATTTTTTTCAAAAAAAATTATCTTTCGGTCTATATAGTTCACCTTACGTGGACTAAAGAGAGGTTATTTTTTAATTAATTATTAAAAGAGATATTTGTATAATATAACCTTGTATTTACTAGACTTAAAATTTATATTCAATTTTATCTTTCTTAATCAACAAAACACGAAAGATTAATTAATGAGTTTACAACATATTTTTAAATAATACGAGGATAGTAAATTAACTTTATTATTATAATGTCGCACTAACCATTTTGTAACAATTCAATAAATTTAAAGAGCATTTTGTATGTTTCCAGAATTTAATGACTAAAACGGTCATTTGATTATAGTTTAGGGACTATTAGTATACTTTATTACCCTTAATTTTTTTTCTTCAAAAGTTAAGCTTTCCTAGTCAAATGTCTTGCATAAATAGTATGATAGTGTTTTAGGACGAAATTGTGAACGACCAAAACTTGTAGCCATGGCCAATAGGAAGTGCGATATCTTTCGAAAAGACAATCGCTGTATATTAAGAAAAGACAACCCCAGGTGTCTGGGGCTGACCCACCATTGAATTCTTGTCGATCCACTGTGTTTGAAAAGTAGGGATATGAGCAGTGATATCATACACATTGACAGCATGAACAGATCTTCAGATGGTAGCTGACAAGTACAATTTATCAGTTCAAACTGTTAGACTAACAGTGTTGACTGTAGTAAGATTCTCCATGATATTTGTTAGACCAACAGTGTTTGCTGTAATAGAAAAGGATTTTAACACATTCCAAACAAACCACAGATTGTGATGTTTGTTAGGACATCGAATTCTTTGTATGTTCCAATGTTAATTCTGATCATGTGCAGATTAAGGATATGGCTTTGAAATTTTCCGGAGCGTACAAGCAATGCAAGCCCTGCACAGGCTCCAGTAGCTTCAAGAAAGGAAGTCGACCGTATCCGGATTTCGATGCTGCTTCGGAAGGGGTTCCATACCCCTACATGGGTGGAAGCACTGGTTCCACGCCTGCGTGGGATTTCACTAGTGACGGTCATCACCCGGGAAGATCGGACTCGAGATTTAATGGCGCATTCAGTGGTGAAAGAACTTCTGTCTATAGGGAGTCTTTCTCGGCTCAAGATTTGGTGTTAGAAGATGAGGATGAGCCTAAGGAATGGATGGCACAAGTTGAACCCGGGGTACATATAACATTTGTCTCCCTACCTAATGGAGGAAACGATCTAAAACGGATTCGATTCAGGTATGCCATCCGGAAATCATTTCGATTTCCATCCACATTGTTCATTTGTATCTATACGGACACTGATGTTACTTTCGGCTTCGAATATTGAAGTCGGGAGATGTTCAACAAGTTGCAAGCACAACAGTGGTGGGGTGAGAATTATGATAGAATCATGGAGCTCTATAATGTACAGAGATTTAACCGTCAGGCGTTACATACTCCCCCAAGGTCTGAAGATGAGGTAAACCACTACCTCAAGACATTTTGTATTTCAAGTTGAGATTACTAACAGGAAAAAAATTATACACTGCAGATGCAAAGGGATTCTTGTTATTCAAGGATTGGATCAGCAATGGAAAGTCCCATGCCTACTTGGACACCAAGATACAACTATAAACCTTACAGTGCAGGGCATAATGGTTTTGGTCCGGGTGGCACAAGAGGTGATGCATCCTTTGATGCTGCACGAACGACAACCTCGTCGAGAGATGAGCCTTCTGTTTCGGTCAGCAATGCCAGTGAAATAGAGGCTGAATGGATTGAACAAGATGAACCCGGGGTTTATATTACTATCAGACAGTTGGCCGATGGCACCAGGGAACTCCGGCGTGTCAGATTCAGGTAATCTAATTCATATTTATATACATCGTCTCCGGCCAACATGAAGTAAGAACATATCTTTCCCTATGTTTTTGCAGCCGAGAAAGATTTGGAGAAGTAAATGCCAAGCAGTGGTGGGAGGAGAACCGAGATAGGATACAAGCACAGTACCTATAAATTTAAAGTAATCTTGCAACAAAGAGTAAACAGCACTTGGTTGTTCCATCCCAGTTTTGGCTATGAAAACATATTCAGACTCTACAAGGCATCTGGGGTTTTGTCACCTTTGCTAATGACAGAAACACTAATGTGATTTCATTCATCACTAATCTCTGTCAAATTTTCTCCCACCTTACAAGACCTTTGGAGGTGTTAAGATTCTAATATTCGGGTCGGAAATCGGGTCTTCGTTTTTTTTTTCCGTTCCTTTGTAATACAAGACTTGATCGTTGAAGAAATGAAATTGAAATCGTTGTTGTTATTCTTACAAAGGACCAAAGAACACTAACACCAAAACAGACACATGCAAATGTAAGTACAAGACATTTCACTTTGGCAGAGCGTCTTAAAGTTGGACTGACTGCTTAAAGCAAGGCATCAGGCAGCAAATGTATGTGTTGCCATGCTTCCATTGTTCTGTTTTCCCCCTCCTTTGGGGAATCCTCCTAGGCCTGTCCAGAATCCATCTCTGCCTTTTAAACTTGACCCATTTCTGCACAGCTGTCCATTACCCTAGTTGTTCTTTTCTCAATATCTATTTGAATATATACTGCCTTTATTTTGAAGGAAAAGGAATCTAAGAATCCTGGGTTTCCTCCACCATAGTTTTATCCCAGAATCATGTTTTTCGATCCTGCTACCCTACCTGCTGCTTAAACCAGAGAAGTTCTCAAGAAATGACAATGCGTATACTATTTTCGAATATCTGAACAATCAGTCTCCTTGTTTTTAAAAAGAGATTTGAAAATCAATCCATCTGATCAACTTAAATTTAAATCAAATGACACTTTTATTTTTTCTTTTTCTCTTTTTCTTTATTCTTCTCACCTTAAGAGGGAAAGGGCAGGCAAAGAGGGTGTTGCCCATGCTTTCTTCGACAGGGTTTATGGCAGGCTTACAGTCCATGGACGCACCGTTTCTTTTGTTTAAATACAAATCTTTAACAGATTCTATAGAGACAGGGTCATATATCTTAAAAGATTTGAATTATTATAATATAGAATATATATTTTAATTTGAGCCGAGACATTTACCGTCAATAACAGAGATTAAATTGATCAGATGAATTGAAATCGATTTATCATAAATAAAAATTAAATTTTTAATTTTATGATTAAAAGACGAGAAAAATAACTATCACACCATATCTTATGATCAATTATTGTATAACATTAACTGTAAATAAATTTATTTGATTTGATAGAATAAAGTGATAATTTTTAATTGAAGTTAAAATTCAAAATTAAGAATCGATGAATTATGCAAATTAAATTAAAAGTATAATATTAATTTATATTAATCAATTAATATAAATATTTTAAAAAATAAAAATTATTTCCAACTTTAATAATAAATGTTTTTCTTGTTGTCATTTGTAAAAGGAAAAAAAGAGACTAACAGCACAGTATAAAAGTCTCCTTTCAATACTATTCACTATCTTTTTTACATTTTCCAAATAGATTTTGAGTTAGAATTACACCCTAAGGGTCTACCCAAGGGGCCCATCACCAGGTTGCATTAAATTAAATTACTATATAATAAATTCATTAATTTATTTTATTTAAATAATTCAAATTTGAGTATTATATATATAAAATATATATTTTATTGAAAAATTAAAGAAATATTATATTATAATATACACGAATTTGAAATGGTGATGGGACGGTTGATCATAAGGCAGTCAAACAATAATCACTATCTGATGATAAAATCCCAACCGTTGGTGTCGAAGATTGAATCTAAACGAATCATACACCGCCACGTATCCTACTTCTGGTACACGTAAGAGATCCCAAACCCTTTATTACATCAGCAAAACACGTGGTCCCTACATGTTCTCTCCCTCTCCGGTCGTGCCCGGATCTATTACCCTTGAAAACAAACAATAACATTTTTTTTATTTCCGTTATCTAACGGCAGAACCCCACCGATGCCGTCAACCACCGTCTCTCCGTCTATATAAATACCACGCCCTTGATTTGTTTTCATCTCCTTGTCTCTCAGAGTGTTTTTTTTTGTCTATTTTTGGCTTCATCTGCCATAATCTAAATCCCCGAGCTTTCCATTTCCATATCCAAAGTTTTCCGTTTTAGGAAAGGTCTCGGATTCTCGGCCGATATATCGCCTGCATTTTTGTCACTGAATAGATACATTTCTGTACGTTTTCAGCTTATCTTTCCCGTCTAAATTTCTAGACTTTTTTCAGCTCATATTCTCAACTCAAATCCATTGGAAATTTCAGTTCACGGATTGTAAAGCTTTGAGCTTTTTTTTTTATTTTCAAAGTTTCAAACTTGAAGAAAGGAGATAAAGTTTCTTCGTTCAATCACTAAGAATTTCATAGGCTTTACTGGATCAGTGTTAAAGTTAGCCAGGGTAAGTGAGTCTTCTTCTTCTTCCTGAGCTCATTTTTTTCTTAGCAACCAAACAGAGCATTGCTTTCCCTTTATGCTTTTGCACCATTTCATACTGTTGTTAAAGCTATTCGTTCCGAGTATATGTTTTTATGAACGAAAAACCACTAGTTTTTTATTCGTAGCTCTGCAAAAAAGAAGCATAACAGAGGAAAGCAGAGAGCAGAGGAGATGGAAAATTACAGATATAAAGAAAGACAGCTAAGAAAACAGCATTTGAGAGTCTTGAGGGCAAGTCGTTCTCCAACAATAAATGATCCCAAGTAGTAGTTTTCAAACCTTCAAACCGAAACAAAACTCAATGTCCAACACATTGCTGTTCGAAATTCTCTTGTCTCTTTGTCTTTTGAAATAGGCCAATCCTCTTCTTCTTCTTCTTCGATAAAAAAAAAACCAGATTGAAAAAGACAATGTTTCTCTATGATATTATTCTTTCGGTCGCTTTTCTTTTATTAAACTTTGTTAAATTAAATTGGGTTTTGTCAGAAACATCGGCTTGCTTGAACAGATCACTGTTTTCTAATTTGAATCTAAGTTGGTTATGTTAAAGCAAAGCATAGATTCCAATCTTGGTCCTTTCCAATTGGTATGTCCCATTGTGTTTCCTTCTTTAATTTTTTGTTCTCCCAATAATTGACTGCTTGAAACCACTTTTCTGGGGCCTTACTTCTCTGATCCCGAGCTCTTTTTCTTTTTGCTTCTTTTCCTTTCTGTCATTTTCTGAAACACTCACACTTGTTGGATTGTTTTCTTGTATGGATTTGGTTTTTCTTTTGTTTTTTTCTTGGGTGCCAAACATGCTGGAATTAGATCCATTGTTTTTATTGCAACAATATCTGCATTTATGTCTCCTCATCTCAGAAAGAACCAAACCATCTTGTGCATGAAGAATGTTCCATGTGTTTGTGTTCTATCCAGATTCATTCATTTATTTACTTATTGCAGGGAGAAGAAGACAATAAGAACACCAGGAATCTAAAGTAAAGAAATTTACAAAAAAAGAAAGGGAAAATGTTTACATGCATAGCATGCACAAAGCAGATGGCGGATGGAGGGGAAGAAGTAGAAGGAGCGCGTGGAAGTGACACGCCCAACACTAAAGAAGCTGTGAAAAGCCTAACCACGCAGGTTCTACTTCAATCTCTTTGGATTTCGATTATATTAGAAGTTTGAGTCCCTTGTTTAAAGGGTATGGTCAGTCTTTACTTCTTCAACCTTGTGCTTGAGCTTCTTCCTTTCTTCTTCGGTTCATTCATTAAATCAATATCTTAGCTAAGGCTTTGCTTTTTCAGCTTCCTTTTTCTACTTTAGGCATTGTTTGGTAGAAGGAACAAAATCCCAATCCCAATTAGCTGATAATATATCCTTAGCCTGGGGACCACCTTCTTCTTTGGCATCTTTTCTTTCACGTTTATTCATGCATGTACACCACCGTTTTAATTTAATCAAATTGAATGCTGTAAAAGCTGTGCATGGGGTCCTTCAAAGTTCAAGCCATTTCTTTCCATGTAAGCTGCTGTAGTCTGTAGCCACTTCTAATTGCTGCATTTGGTGTTTGGATTGTGCCATGGAAACCAACCAGCCATGGCAAACATCCTTGAAGAATCCAGTGGGTAAAGGGCAAAGAGGGTTTTAATAACTGCGGCTAAAAGTGAGAAGCTTTCGAGCAATACGGTGTAGGTTACAGATTTACAGTACAGTTTAGATTCGAGTACACTGCAATGCCACACTGTTGTGCAGGGGCTAAGGTTAATAGGATTTGAAAGTAGGCAGCGTTAGGCTATTGTTAAACGCTTCCTGGTTAGTCTCAGCGTGACTTACGAGCAATAAGAAAGAATCACAACCCCCAAGAAAATCTTCATCAGCTGTTCCACTTGTACAAAGGTCCCACTTTCTTATATGACCCTTTTTTTAGGTCTAGATCTCTAGGATACTCAATATTAGGCAGATGAAGAGCACTTTCCGTTAGTAGTTCAATTTTATTTAAGTTTAGTCTGAGTTTATAATATTAAAATTTAGTCGAATTAATCTAGTTTTTATTTAACTTTAGTTGTAAGCACATATATGTTATATACAAATATCATAAAGAATTAAGAAACTTGATTCAAACTTGAAAATCAATTCATTAATTATTAAAAAAATAGTTATTCAAAATTTTTTTTCTGATTCAAGTCAAATTTTAGTATTTTTCAAGTTGAGTTTTGCTCTCACTTTCCTTCACATGGGTTGCATATTCTCTAGGTTTTAGTTTAGATTTTAAATTCTATGTCCAACATGGATACTGTAATAAAGAGAGGGAACAACATTGTTTTTTATTACCAAATATCTTATAAAAATAGTATAATATTGTGTTTTAGGATGCAGTTGTTAAGAAACCAAAACTTGTGCCAATATCCAACAGACAGGAGGAGGGGATGGATGTCTTTAGAAAAGACAATGGGTGTATATAAAAAAAGACACCCCCAAGTTCTTTGGGCCTGACCCACCATTGAATTCTTGTCGAACCACTGTGTTTGAAACGTGGGCATATGGGGAAAGAGAAGAGCTCAACAGCTCTTCAGATTGTAGCAGACAAGTACATTTTATGATTTCAGACTGTTAGGCCAACACAACAATGTTGACTGGTAGTATTCCCCATGAATTTTCACAGTTGACATCTCCTTTTTTGGTCCCTTTCTCTTTTTAAGGTTAGCTTTAAAAGATCTTCATGTCGGGGTCTACTGTACAGGTGAGCTTGGACTTTGACTAGCAACAATGGAATAAACCAGTTCCATTTTCTGTCCCTTCTTTTGATCATAATTCTTGACCATGTATTAACTTTGTAGTTGGAAATTAATAATTCATTGTCTCTCATTGTCATGATCTTGTGGAAGCCGAGAATTTTGATGAACATGGGGTCGTATCTTCTCTATTTTGTGTTTCTCATTAACTTGAATTCTGATAATATGCAGATTAAGGATATGGCATTGAAATTTTCTGGAGCTTACAAGCAATGCAAACCCTGCGCAGGCTCCAGCAGTTACAAGAGAGGGAGCAGACCGTATCCGGATTTCGATGTTGCTTCGGAAGGGGTTCCCTACCCCTACATGGGTGGAAGCACTAGTTCGACGCCTGCGTGGGACTTCACTAGTGCCAGTCATCATCCAGGAAGATCGGACTCGAGATTTACTGGTGCATTCAGTGGTGAAAGAACTTCTGTCTACAGGGAGTCTTTCTCAGCCCAGGATTTGGTCTTAGAAGATGAGGATGAGCCTAAGGAATGGATGGCACAAGTTGAACCCGGGGTTCATATAACATTTGTCTCCCTACCTAATGGAGGAAACGATCTAAAACGGATTCGATTCAGGTATGCCAACAGCCATCCAATCCATTCCAGCAATGATTTCGGTTTCGGACCACATTGTACTTTTGAGTTTTTGTTGTGAAATTTATATATACATGGAAACTGACGTTACTTCGTCTTTGAATATTGAAGTCGGGAGATGTTCAACAAGTTGCAAGCACAACAATGGTGGGGCGAGAATTATGACAGAATCATGGAGCTCTATAATGTGCAGAGATTTAATCGTCAGGCATTACATACTCCTCCGAGGTCTGAAGATGAGGTAAACCACCACCTCACTTTTAAGACATTATGTATTCCAAGTTGAAGTTCCTAATAGAAAAAATATATATACACACTGCAGACACAAAGGGATTCTTGTTATTCAAGGATGGGATCAGCAATGGAAAGTCCCATGCCTCATTGGACACCAAGATACAACTATAAACCCTACAGTGCAGGGCAGAGTGGTTTCGGTCCGAGTGGCACAAGAGGTGAGGCTTCTTTTGATCCTGCACGAACGACAACCTCGTCGAGAGATGAGCCTTCTGTTTCAGTCAGCAATGCCAGTGAAATGGAGGCTGAATGGATTGAAGAAGATGAACCCGGGGTTTATATTACCATCAGACAGTTGGCCGATGGCACCAGGGAACTCCGACGTGTCAGATTCAGGTAATCAAATTCTTATCCTTGTCTCTGGCCAGCATAAAGTAAGAACATATCTTTGCCTATGTTTTTTTATTTATTTATTTTCATAACTTGTATCATGAAATTGGTCAGCCGAGAAAGATTTGGAGAAGTAAATGCGAAGCAGTGGTGGGAGGAGAACCGAGATAGGATACAAGCACAGTACCTATAAATTTGAAGTAGTATTGCTGCAAAGACTTACCAATGGAAGAGTAAACAATATTTGGATGTTCCCTCTAAGTTTTGGCAATGAAAACACATTCAGACTCTACAAGGCATCTGAGGTTTTGTCACCTTTGCTAATGACAGAAGCACTAATGTGATTTCACTCATCACTAATCTGTGAATTTTTTTATTCATGGTGATAACTCATTGGGGTTCTGTTTCCCGGTTGCTGCTGGGACTACCCCCCCCCCCCCCTCTTTTTGTGTCTGTCTGCCAATTTTCAGCGGTTTCTTTTTACCAGGTTACAAGACCTTTTTAAGGCCTTTGAGATTTTTTATTATTTGGGGTCAGGAATTCACTGTATCCACTGCTGTTTTGTTTGTTAGTTTTTAATACGAAATTTGATTGTTGAAGAAATGAAATTCAATTATTGTTATGGTTATCGATGTGTTGTATGTTGTTTTTATTTTGGTATTTCACCTATGGGGTGGGTAATTTTTCTTCCATTGAAAATTTTCAATTTCTTGGAGTTTGGGGTTGAATTTGGTATTTCACCTATGGGGGGAGGGGGGGTTGAATTTGTCACTCAAACTGGAGCGAAAAAAAGCTTATATCTCGTATGGACACAAAAAGTTAACAAGAAAAACGCTTACAAAGAATATCACCAACGTTGAATCTCTTGCCAGCAGCACAAAATTAAATATCAGTGTTTATGTCCGAGGCAAAAGTGTGCCCAATTTATTTATCAAAAATTCAAAGACACCAAAATAGTTAGTCTCTTGTTTGTAACATAACAGAACGGAAGACATAAAGCAAAGCTCTCACTCATATCGATATTAGGACTCCAACGATGGAAAGGAATTATTAGTATAGAAACCATGACGCCAGGCCATCCCGACATTACATGATACTTATTTTATAGGTGGGGTGCCTTGATTCCACAACATACGGCCGCCGACTCCCAATGGTCACATTTGCCAACTTATCCACCACATCACCAGCTCCATTGCCATTCTGATCAATATTGATGGATGCAGAAACTGCACCAAAAATTGATTTTTTATGTCAATGGTAAAAATACCAAACTAGACTATGACACAAAAACAGCAGGGCTCTCAAAAAATATTTCAAGCTCCATAAAAAATAATGGTATTCAGCAAACAAATTGTGTTGATCATTCAAGAAACTGAACTATTTTATTGCTATACTTAAGCAACACTATGGATAAACTTCAACTTTATATACAGGGGTGTTAATATTCAGAGAGAAATACTCGACTAGTAGTCATGATTCATGGTATGATTAAATCTAAGATTTAAAAAAATACGACCATTCAATACAATATAGTAATATGCTTACATGGACACTTTCTTCCTGGTGGTTGATACCTTGGTTGTTTGGCAGAGCTCTTCAAGAAGTTGGCATTCCTACTAAGATCCTTTAAGGCGGAAAAAGAAAGACCATATTAAGACGCATTGTACAAAAACACTACTAGATAAGCAAAACAACTAAGGTGTCTATGATTACAATTACCTGATTAACCATATCCAGCTTGCGTTGCACACCTGCAATAATCAAACTTTAGTAGAGAATACCACCTTATAAAACCTTGATGAATTAGGACAAAGTAATAAAGGCAAGGGTTAAACTATAAAACCATAAAAAATGCAATACTGAATTTAATTGCTGAGAGCCTAAAACCATCACTGAGCATTATTACACACTAAATTACATTACCTGTGCCCAAAGATGCATTTGTCTTCATAGCGGAATAACTGCCAGTTAGCTTTGCATTAGGTAGAGCCACAGAGTATCTCCTGCCTGATTGCTGTTCCAGTGTTCCTTTCAACACAGCTAAGCATGCAAATTAAAAATAATGAATAAATTAAGCCAATTAAAAGGGGGGGGGGGGAGGGGGGATATCAATAAGAGTTCCAAACGAACCTAATGGAGGAGTTTTACACACAGCTGCTCTGGGACGAAGAGAGGGTGGAACATAGTAACAACTCTGCAAATAAAAGGGAAATCATGTTACAAGAACCCTAGCTAGTAGCTACAACATGATTGTCATTCCTAGTTCATTAAAGAACATACCAGAACGGTATTAAGAACAAAAATAACTATAAAAGACGCACAACCTGAAAGAATGGATGTCGAAGGGCCTCAGCAGCTGTTGGCCTTTTGCAAGGATCCCATGAACAGAGTGACTAAAACAAGCAGCAAAACAAATGTCAAAATCTCTTGAAACAATCCCACCAGGAGAAGTAAAACGCATCAGAGAGCAGGCATGCACTTAACTGTAATAAGGTTGATTGCATTATCACTAGCTGATGGTATCAGCGCGGACAGATGCACACCAGGGAACTTTAATGTTCAATGACAGAATGAATTTTAAAAAATACATTAGATTCCAGTCGTAAGATAACCCAAACCAATTGTAAATTGGTAAAAAAAATCAAATTAAGCTACAAAACAAATAAAATGTATGCGATCACAATTAAGGGGGAGTAAGACCTCTGGGAACTGGTAGTTTATAGCTCTTGCAAGGTTATGCCCGTCAGGCCACGAATCCTTAGTAGGAGTACCTATTATACTGCAAATTTTGTAGATTTCATCTGCTTCGCTGCATGCATAATGAAAGGTTAGCATCAATCCTGATGATAAGCAGGCCAATAACCATAGTTGCCAAACAAATAAGAAAAGAAAAATAGATATCACCTAATGCATATCTAAGCTGGCATAATCTCAAGGAGGAGGTTCACAGCACAAAATAATAAACTAAAAGAACATACCTGGCACCAGGGAAAAGAGGACGTAAGGTGAACAATTCAGCCATTATTGCACCCATTGCCCACATATCTGTATGTAGAAAGAAAGATAAAATAATCAAGGCCGCCAGTATTTCCATTCTTCAGTAAATCAGTGCTGATTACACTGAAAACTTACCAACTTTTGAAGAATATAGGTATGATTGAAGAAGTATTTCAGGGGCACGATACCTAAACAAGTCAAGGCTTAGATAGCTGTAAAAAAAAGGACAGAGAAGGTGGAACACCGATTAAACCCTCAAACTATCAAACATACCAGCGTGTTGACACATATTCAGTGTATGGGGGATGCGAACTAATTTCCCGTGCAAGACCAAAATCAGCAATTTTGATTACATCTCTAGTAACCAACAGATTCTCTGGAAAGAACAGGGCAGTGAGTTGTGCAATATTTCTTTGAGAAAATATAAGATATATAAACATGAATTCTGTAGGAAAAAAAATACATACAGTACCTGGTTTTAGGTCACGATGAAAATATCCACAATGGTGCATATATGCAAGACCTTGAAAGACTTGGAAACACCAATTTCTGATTTCAACTTCTGAAAATAGCTTTTCTCTGTCTTTCATAAGTTGGTAAAGATTGAATTCCTGGAATATTTGCATGTTTTGAGAAATGTAATTGAAGCCCCAAAGATCAAAGAGCAAATTATAAGTATAACACAAATACAAGCAACAACTTACCATAAATTCAAACACAAAGTACAGAACGTTATTCTCCCTGATGACTTCCTTTAGCTTCACAATATTGGGATGATTCATTCTCCTCAGTGACTGCCAAATGAGACAACTATTATGCACATGAAAAGAAGAGAGCAAAATAAGAAGTGACTAACATTACCTTAACTTCTCTCAGATTCACACACTCTTCCCATGTGTAATATTTCTTCTTCATTTTCTTAATTGCAACCTTCAAAATAGAATATATTAGAAAATTATGTATCAGACTCAACGCATTTAAAGCTACATGTTTCTACAATTTACAATAAATAAAATTCTGGGCACACTGCCACACTCACAACTTCACCGGACAGCTTATTCATAGCTCGACATACATTACCAAATGTTCCGTCACCAACTTCCTCAATGATCTTGTACCTAATACATTAAAAAATTGATAAGATGAACTTGCAGAAAAAATACTGTTTAGGGCTCTAGGCATTCCAGATAAAACAACATACCTCTCCATTGTCTTGCAGTAGAAAAGATGGCCCTTTCTTTATTCAAGTTATGTATAAGAGATAGACATATGACACGTATATATCTTCAGTAGAAGATTGCTTGTATTAGAAACAATAAAACATTAACAAACTGCATTGCTGATCACCTCAGTTCACCATCAATTTCCTTAGGCAACATGCAAAAGCATAAAACCAGAAATATTATGGTGGATGGTCTTCAGAGCTTTATTTGTTACTAAACCCATTGCTTGAAGAAGAGAACAAGGCATCAACGGAAGGAACAGATGTGCTCCACAAAACATGTAACGCAGAATGAATGATTTGCTTCATCAAACAGAAATGATCCCAAGGTCAAGATACTCTCACTTGGTTCAAAAACTTAATTGCAGTCAACTCATCTAGGCTAAATAGAAACTGTTGCAGAATGCTCAATACATCACCATCTCATCACTATTCAGTACACATCAGGAGCAACAACAGAAAATTAATTGAGAACTAGAGCTGCTAAAGTTTAGCTTGCAACTTTCAACTGTCTAACAAGATTGTTCAGACCTGTCATAATAAAAGAATGAGAAGAAAAATACATTAAAGGTTAGAAAAGGCACAAGCAGCTGACAGACATAAGAAAACATAATAACGTAAAGATATAGATAACCTGAAAGGCATTTTTCCCAAAATATTCAACTGGATGTTGTATTATCAATTCACTAAGTGCAGTTGACAAAGGAAACCAAAAGGAAATCTCCAAGAACAAGAAACCGCCAATCAAGTACTTCTTGGAATGATAATACTCGGAAAAGGTAGCAATTTGACCAGAAGCACACTTTTTCCATGTCTTGAAAAGGCATGTAATCACTTTAAATTCAAGTCAGGTGCAATCTGAAACTAAAACAACATCAGTTAAAACACCACTTTAAATCCAGGGCACAAAAACAAATACAACACACTAAATTCTACTACAAAATGGGAAAACAATAAGATAACTCATGAACAATACTGAAACTAAACTTATTGTTGCTGTCAATAAAGGGATGGAAGGAGAGTATCACTCAGAAAAGAGTACATGCTAATTCAAGAATATGATACACATAATGCGACTATGTAAATAATATTCATCTTAGGAAGCAATTTATTAAAAAAATGATGAGGTTAGCATGTCCAGAGCAATACTCAATCAACAATTCTCAACCTTGCTGCGATTCAGCAGATCAAAAATAAATCAATGCCCAATTCTGAATAACAACGATGGTTCAAGGTTTATTGACAGTGATGATGTTGACGACGATTTATGAAAAAACTAACATGCATGTAACCCCGGCAACGGATTAATTTAGGAAGAGAGCGACAAATCCAATGATATTTTCTCATAAACCAAACACGCAAACCCTTCTCGGTAATATCACCAAAATCAATAGGAATCCGTAATCACACGTGTGAAAACAAAGCGTATATACGCATAAATCGAGGAATAGATCCAATTGAAAAGAACCCTAATCCACCCCCAAACAAGAACAAAAAAAAACAAAAAGAAAATGAAAAGATGCAATCGTAGCAGATCTAGGTCTAAAGAGATGAACGGATGAACCTGAAGATGAAGCGGTATAAAGACCGTCGCCAAGGACGGGAGGAGGTTGAATCCAGAGCGTCGCATTTTCTCTCTCGCCAAAGTAGAATTTTGTGGGTGTTTGGAATTATGCCGCGGAATACGGATTCGCCTTTGCATTAAATACTGCTATGGGTTGAGGCGGGGGTTCACCGTGTGTGTGAACCAAGAAAAAGATTAATTTTGGGGTAATTTATATTTATTTTATTATTTAATATTTTAGAGGAAAACACGTGTCAGTATTGGGTAGGGTTATCGATATTCCTTATTTAATAGTCAGTTCATTATATTTGCCTAAAAATCCCCATTTTTATCGTAAGGTTTGGTACTAATTACTATTAATATATTTTAAATTTTAAAAAATTATTTCTTTACAAAATAAAATTTAAAATAAAATATTTAATTTCTTAAATAAAATAAAAAAATCGAACAAAATTTATATACAATATTAATTAATTAAAAATATTTATGAATGTATTACTTTATAATTATTTAAAGATTATTAAAAATGTTACTAAAAATTAAAAGATGAAATCAAAGGGTTGTAGTTTAAGTTTGGTGGGTGCGTCACAGCATATTCCAACCTCGTAAATTGGAGTGAGCTGTCCAACTAAATATCCTACGTGTAGCTCTGTAGATAGCATCCCCATTACAGACTTAAAGACAAAAATAGGAAATATTAAGTCTCTTTATGTAGTATTAAATTTGACCTAAAATTTTATAATTTTGGTTTAACATTATTACAGTAAATTTGATGTATAATTACGATAAATTCTAAAATAATATTATTATTTTATTTAGATTTATTATAGGAGTACGACGAGTTTTTTTTAATTATTTTCTAATGTTAAGCAATATAATTAAGTTAATTTTAATTTTAATTCGAAATTTTAAGTAGGTTAACGATCGTTATAATATTTTAACAAATATTATAACTTAAAAAACATGTAACTCAACATGGATGAACGGTGAGTTTGATTTAAAAACTAATAAATTTTTAAAAAATATATATAAAAATAAATTTGTACCATTTATGAAATAAAAACTTTTAACAAATAGTCGATGAATATATATATATATATGAATAATTTAGAATTTGATTTAGATTAGTAAATTATTTATATGCATGTTAATGTTAGTCAATATTATTATAATAAGTAGATAAATTTTATCTATATAACGTAAGTGAAAAAGATAATTAAAAAAGATGTTTACCTAAAAGTGTTTTATAAAATTAAAGTGTAAAACGAGATAAACTACAATATAACACATACTTAAAACATGTGATCAAATACTCACCCTACATCATCGGTTCTCTAGAGTCCCACAAATAAGGTAAAAATCATCTATCTTTTTAGGGTTTAAACTCTAAATCCTAAACTCTAAACTTGAAACCCTAAGTCCTAAATCTTAAACCCTAAATCATAAATCCAAACTCTAAACTCTAACTCTTTATCATGTCTCTATCTATGTTTTCTGTTAAAAAATTTAAAAAATTAAATTTTAAACCTAATCCTAATTTTCTATATCCTAACCCCTACCCTTTAAAAAATATACCTACTCCTAAATCCCTAAACCCTAACCACGACACCAACCTTAAACCCTAAATCTTAAACCCTTTAATTTAAAGCGAATATACAAATAGATACATAAGAAAGAGATAAACGATTTTCACCCCACAAATATTACCCTTTGGTTTTGGGTGTATAATGTATTAAGGTACAACTAAGGGAGCAAAGCATAATAAATAAATCTAGATGTTCAGAAAGCAGAAAAAAGTTTGATTTATACTTGTAAAATCACAATTAAGAAGTGACCGAATAAAAAAATCTCCACAGCAATGGGAGAAAGAAACTAAGGTTGATAAAGATAACTCAGGGGTGGGGTGTATAAATAGATGCCTTACAAAGAATATATCTATAGCTTAAGTAAATCATATTATTAGGAGGCTAAGTCTCCAATTGATGAATATGAATTTAGAGATTCTTGATTTCTATGGATATACTGTATCATGTATGGACCTTCCTTTCTCAGCTCGGAGGAATACCATTTTAGGCAACAGATTGGTCATCTTGAGCTGCTGTTAGAGGAATACCAGAGCTTTTTCTGGCAAACTAAGACCTTCTCCTTGGTTACACCGTACTCGGTGTCCTCTTTGCGGCAGCTCCACTTCAATCCCTTTGCAATGCTGGCAATTGCGTCGACAAAATAGCTGGATTCTCGGATTAATGCGTACCCCTTAGGTCGTAGGACTCGGTCCATCTCCAAGAGCACATACTTCATATCACACCTGGAAAAACCAACAATGTTTAGAACTAGAAGAAAGTGTAAAATGCGAAGAGAATTCACTCGATGTCTACCTGTGGCTCTCGGCAGTGAAGAGGCCATCTAGGTGAAGGAGGTCATACGTCCGAGGATATGTTGAAAATGCTTCACACCTGGAAAAGACGTGCAACAGATTAGACGCCGTGAAAAACATCAAAAGAACGATCATGTCATGGTCTTGAAGCTATCTGGTAATGCATGCATAGGATTCAGATTTCATATAAGTGCATTTGAATTTACCAATCATGATAAGTTCCAATAAGACCACGGTCATAGACCACAGGGAGTGTGTTGGCAGCATAGGAAGAGACAACATTCATGACCCATAGGGGATCATCGATGACGGCTGCAGCCAAACCTCCATAAACTGTATTCATGTCCATAACGTTCCGTATCTCATCGGTCCCAAGTGCAGGGAGTAACTTCTTGTAGTGCTTGGCTCGCACCTTCCATTTGCTGTCATCATGTTTTAAAGCACTGGCACTCCCGCCCGGAATATTTGAGATGCGTTCAGGTGCAACTTGCAACCTCTCTGGCCATTTTGGTAGGGACCCCAAGGCTGATTTCTTAAGCTCTGGCTTTGGAACTACAACACACGGACGGAGTGGAGTATACCATGCTGAATCTGGTTCAAGACTGTCATCACACTTGGGTGGGTAGGCATCCTCTGCAAGCTTATTGTAACAGCTATTATCAGAAGATTTCTGCCACACGGCAATATCGTCCTTTTTGGCATACATTTTAAAGCACATTGAAATCAACAAGTCCTGCAACTTCTCATAATCTGATTTCTGCTCTTCCACAGTTGTGTTCCATCCACGCCAACGGTTTTCATAGTTTACAGGAGGGCCAGACAAGACCCAAAAACCACCAGGACGGAGTATGCGGTGAACTTCAAGGAGATATATTCCACCTGAAAGCAAGAGGATATTGTTTCAAAACTACAAGTGCAACCAAAGGGAGTGGTAGGTCGATACAAACATCGAAGTAAAGAAATGCAACGACAAATGTTGAGGCATGGTATTGGTAGGAAAAGAAACAAATCAGAAAACAATATGCCTTTTAATCCTCAGGCCATCAGAGGGTGGTTATTTACCAAATTCAGTCCATGGGATAAGGCATCTTGAGCAATGAGCCATATCAAATGAATTTGAAGGGAAAGGAAGCCGCTGGGTAGAAATGACACCGAGGATTGCTGGTATTCCACGTTCCAGAGCAAACTGCACCTGAGCTTCATGATTATCTCTCGGAGCAAGTGAAACTGTCAAAACCCCGCGATCTAATAGATCACCTCCCCAACTAGCAACCTGTAAACACATAAATTAGAACAGTTCAACGTTTAGAGAAAATCCAAGGCAAATAAGAGCATGGGGAAGTGGGAAGCAAAGAGATGGACAATCAGTTGTCTGTGAAAATTAATTTTAAATGCAGACAACAACAAATACAATAGAGATACAAACATGTCCGGTTCAGATTTAGAATGAGAATTCGACACACTTTTGAGAATGGCAAGTTGGCAACTCACCCCACAGCCAGTGTCGATAGCAGTTCGAACTGTGCCATCTTTCATTCCAGGGATCAGATCTTGCATCAAATCTACATATGCACCAACTCCTCTAGGGAACATAGTACCACCACCAGGGAACATGAATTTCTCCCCTTCTTTCCTCAACCAGTTCTGATTAGATTTCTGTTTATTGATCCAATTATACGGCACATTCCTGAAACCACATCAGCATGCCAGTAACCATGTCAACTTAAGGCAAAGCAAATCGATCCTCTCAACGAAAATTAGCAAATCTAGAAACCAGCTATAGTACCTGTACCAACATTGATCACGGCTCTTTGGCCATCTGATAGGTGGCTTATACCCATCAGGAGGTGGAACCAAGCATTGCTTCCTCTCAAACATTGGAGGACAATGACGTTCCAAGAAAGTAAGCCGATGCGTACCATACTTCCTCCACCTCTGTAACAATCAATACAAATCATCAGCACAGCAATCTAACATTAAGCAGCCTTAACATTATTAAATAAACAATCATGTCTTACCCTGGGATCAGTGCATGGAGTGTAATCCTGATAATCAGCGCTGCATTCCGGGAATGCAACGGATTTGATTTGAAGGGGGTTTACTGCAGGTTCCTTTGGAGAAGAAACAGTCTTGGAAACATCCTGCACCATCTTGCCCTCCAATCGGTTTTTCTCCGAACAGAAGATTCCACCGAGGTAGAAAGAAAACCCCAATAGCACAAGGACCAGTATTGTTGCAGGGACAACCTTGAAAGACTGGTCAGGTTGTACATGATATTTTCCATCTTTTCCATCTTTATACTTCATGGTTTCAGATATAATTACTTACTGCAATTCAAAACCACCAATCAGTCAAAAACAAATAGAAATCAACTAAGAAACTCTCTTTGCATTTCAATGGATCTCGTTTGAACAAATTGTTGTGCAAAAACTTCAAAGAAACTCCATCAAATATATAACATGAAGTGCACGTAATGATGTGCTAATTTTACTGTGGAGAAGGACAAAGACCCGAAAAACTTGCAAACAGCAAATGATGAAACAAATGTTCGCTTTTTAGGACAGATCTGAGTAATGGGTACAAAACCACACACCACTACAAACTGTAGGGATCAAATTTAATGTAGATCTTGCTAGCAATCCAGACCATAAAGATGAGACCTTGAAATCTGTAAAAACTCGAGATCTAATGACAACTATCACCGACACATAATACTACTATCTCCGTCTTTATAGCTTTCACATGATATAGGGACCGAACTAGGCATAATCATACGGTCCCATACATTCAATATTTCTCAATCAGTCAAAAAGGCAATAGGGAAACTATGGATTTCCTACACAGCATGGAAAAAGAAAAAGGGTACCCCCAAGTCCCAACCTTTTATTTCTTTATTCATTTCCTTGTCATAGAAGAAAAGATTAAAATGGTCTCATTGCCACTGCCCACTGCAAGCCAATCAGTTTTTTTAAAATTATTTCTCTGTTTTTTTATGACCAGAATTATCTATGGATACATTGATCTCATGAACAACATCTAAAGTCTAAACCAAACAACAAAAACTGCAAAAAGCACAGACTATCAATGGGATTCTGCCACTATGCATCCATTGAAAGCAAAGAATGGAAAACACCAAGAAAATTGGAGGGGAAGAAGATGAAGGAAAAAGAAAAGATTCCATGTAGTTTGGATTGAGGATAGGGTAAAAAACAAGTCTTTGTCCAGTAAAACAAAAGGGTCAGATCTGTTTAGGAATGGATAGAGAGAACCCAGAACAAGAAACAAAAGTGCAAAGAAGTATACACAAAAAGATTAAAAAAACTAGAGAAAAAGAGTGTGTGTATTGGAAAATGTTTGTACCTTGTCTAAGTTCCCTACGATTACTGTGTCTGTCTTGAGCTACAGAAGAAGAAGAAGAAGAAGAAGAAGATTTCTTCTGTCAAATAACGCGTATGACTATGATACAGAGATTTACAGTGGAAATCCAATGAGCTGAGCTGAGTTTGTGCAGAAACTTATAATAAACACAGGAAGGCTGTGAGGCAGAAACAGCTCAGACCTTTTAAAATAAGGGGTTGTCTTGTGAGGTTCTACTCTCCTTCGCCCTTTGTTTCTGCTTGCCTGTTTAATCCCATCATCTTCCCTAATTTTTACTACTTTTATATGATATAAATTAAAAAATCATAATATTTAATTAATTAATTTAGATCGAGAATTAAATATTTATTATATATAAAAATTTAATATCTCGTTTAATAAAATAAAATAATTATTGATATTGTATTTTTTCTAATTATATATATTTAATTTATTAATTAATTTTATAATAAATATTATAAAATTATTTTTATTTATTTTTTTAAAACATAAATTTTAAATTTTATTTATAAGAATTAACGTCTCTTTTTCATATAATACTTGATTTTTTTTTTAATTATAAACTAGAAGAAAAGGCATAAAAATAAAAATAAAAAAACTTGGGTTTTGTGAGCATAAAGGCGCTGCCTCCCTGGTAGATTCTTGACTTGTGTTTCTTTCAGTATTTTATTTATTTTTATAAATTGTATTTTTTGTATTTTTAATGTTATGATAATGTGATGCGTAGATTAGTGGTATTTAAAAAAGTTTTATTAAATTAATTAATATAGTTTTTATGTAATTTTAAAGACTTTATGAAGAAGATTGAGAAATTAAAAGATAATAATTGACACTGAATTTTAAAAAATGATAACCGTTACTAGAATGAATATTATTAATGTTGATATATTTATTTACATTAAATTTAATAGTAGTTAAGATAGGTAAGGAATTAAAATAAAATGATGGATAAATAATATGATATATGTGTTTGTATTAAATTTAATAAGTATCTCTATTTTTCTGTCTTTGTGATACGCTTTTCTTTGTCCTTGTAACATGTTTTTGTTTTTATTTTAGGATTTGATTCGTTTGTTTTTATGGCATATTGTAGCATACCTTAGATCGGTTGTTATTCGCACAGAGATTCAATCGATGTTTGTTTTCTAATTTATTGTTTTGTCGGTGGTCACTTGGAAAGACTTATCTCTACTTGGTTGATGGTTGTTTGCCGATAAAATCAGTCCTGAGTAGTGGTACTTTTTGTACGACAGTTTGAATCGCCTACAACTCCTTTTTTCTTCACTATGCGTCTCGTTTAGACAGAGACAAGGAGATTCAGGAAGCTGCTGAGTTTTATTAGTATGCTTATTTTCATAGGAATTTTATTTTTCTTTGTTTTTGGGTTGTAAGAATTTTTAGATTTCTTAATCTAATTATTTTGCTTCTCGATTACGTTGTAATTATAATTTTTTATGGATTTAATAAAAATTCAGTAGCATTTGTCAAAAAAATATATTCAAAATATAATTTCAACTTTAAAAGTTTTTTTCCTCGGAAAAATGCCTCAGACAACTAAACTAAGACTTTTAACTTTAGAAAAGGAAAAAAAAAAGATATAATATTCAAATCACCGACGTGTTTATTTTTGACTTTCATTTAATCTTTATTCTTTATTATATTCACTTACGCGTTTTTTTATTTCGATTTTTATATTTAATAATAATTAAAATTAAATTATCAAATTACTTTCCTTCAATTATTTTATATTAAAAACATTTACTCACGTCACCAAATATTTCAAATGCGAAAGACTTTTTCTACACGGCTTTCATGCTGTTCTAAATTGTTCGAGTGAACAAACTTTTATTTAAAAAATGTAATTCAATTTAACGAACAATAATTTTACAATGCGATGGATTAGACTTTAATTAATAAATTAAAATAATAAGATTAATCAACAAGAATTAGTGTAAGTAATATGTAATTTTATATAGTTTAAATATGTTTTATGTTTAATGTTACGTGTATTAAAAAGATTTAATTATTAAAGTCACGTGTATAATACAGGTCGGTCTGAAATAATTAAAATAAAATTTTAAAAAATTGAGAAAGCAATAAAAAATTAAAAGAATAAAATTAATCGATAAACTTTAAATTATATTTTTAAATATTTTAGTCGTTGGATTTTTATAAATTATTAAATGATTATTAAATTTATTGATAAGCTATATTTTAATCATTATACCGTTATCTAAAATTAAAAAAAATAATAATATGACATATTCATTTAATGACTAATATCTCATTTGAACTTTTTAGTTATAACTAAAATTTCATTTTACTCCATACTTTTTCAATATTTTAAGCATAATTGAAATATGAAAAATTATATTTTTAGATTATAATTTTTTTAATATTCGTATTTTTTTAGAATCATAAAATTCTTCAAAAGTTTACAATGACTAAAACCATATATTATATTCTCACGTTGAATAGTATTTTCCATTATGCTATTTTTGACATTTAAAAAAATGTTAATTTTCTGTATTAAAATCTGGATGTTATGTCTGGACCGTCGCCGTTTAAATTAGTAACAAATGGATTAATTTTTGATTTTTTTTCCCATAATCATGTTGGATTTTTTTTATTTTTATCTCTTAAATTTACTAAAAAGCGACTGAAATATGTGTTTAATAAATATAACGAAAGATTTAAAAATTCAAGATTGAAGTTTAAAAAAATTAGTTTGATTTTTGTTCAGATAATTTTAAGTTTAATTTATATTTAATTTGATTTTAATTTAAGTCTATATCAATTTGAATATCTTATCAAATTAATTTAATAGAACTGATTAATTTTCGATCGAATCAATATTAAATCGATAGTAGTTTGCCGACGGGTTTCAGACGAAGGAATATAGTTTCCTATGAAACAAAGTTAAAGTTATTTGTGTTGTAAAATATTCAATTAATGACAAGAAAACAGTTCAAAGTCATTTGTCTTCTCTTCACCACTTGGAAATAATAAATACACCAAACAAATTTTAAAAAAAAAACTGTACAGATTAATTCTTATAATACAAAAAAAAATTCACTCTATTAATAAAATTAAATAAATAAAATAAAAATATTTAATATAATATCAACGTAAATTTTAATTTATACAAACAGATTTATTTTAAAAAATAAATATTTATTATGAACATAAATTTTTCAAAATTTAATTTATTTTATTTATAACATTAAAATTTAAAATATATACTTATAAATTAACCTAAATACGTTATTAATTAATTAATAATTAATTACTATGCTAATAATGTTCTCACCATGTTATTCTTCATGATTAGCGCGTGAAGCCATGGATTAGATCTCTAAATATAAATCATAAAAATTAGGAAACACGCTTCTCTTTGCAGCTTTTGTCCTAATTTCCCTTGATTGTTTTTTATTACAACCGGTGCTAGAATTCTTGCTTCCCAGCAAATGAATAGTAGTCAAAGCACGTACCAAAGTTAGGTCTATAGCCAAATTGGTTATAATAAATATATTTTTATATATAAATTTATATAAAAATTACATAATTTTAAAATTGTAAACTGGTTTCAGTAGTAAAGAATAACTATATATATGATTATACAGTATGCAGTGCACGAATGCACAATACCCTGAACTTTTTAAAGTTCACAGATCTATCTTTAATTTTTTTGAAATTTAATGAGTTTATCCTTAAATTTTTTTAATATTTATAAGTTATGTTTAACTTAAAAATTTTCTAGATCCTCCATTGATGATATATGTGCGTTATTAAAATGATACAAAAATTAATAAGATATTATCCTTTATCACATCAGTATATTAAAAGAATACATAATTTTTTTATTTAAAATATAATATGAAAAATATTTTGATAAAAAATTAAAGTTTACACAAATCTTTTAATTTTATGATTCAAATATTCATGTTGTGGTTTATAGGGATGACAAAAATACTCGTTTCTGACCTGACCCGATATTCTTTGTCCCGGTTGAGTTTTTTTCTTTAAATTTCGAGGATTGGGATGGGACGGGATGGGGCTTAGAAATCATTAAGTCGGGTCGAATTCAGGTATTTATTTGAAATTCCCCTCTCCTGTATATTTTTATTTATTTTTATATATTTTATTATATTTATAAAAAAATATCATTATACATAAATATTTTTATGGGTTTTAAGTAATTTTTATACTTTTAAGGTTTGTTCTTATGATAAAAAAAATATTAGATGTTGTTTAAGTTTTAATATATTCGATTCTGTCAGTCGATAATTCAATTTTTTTTCTTTTAAATATATAATGTAACACGTGAGTAATTTAAATTCTATTTTATTTTATTTTATTTTTTACATAGATTTAAAATTACTTAAAAACCATAATTTATGATTGTGATGAAGGATTGATCGAATCTAACTTTTATCATTAACGAATATTAACTTTTTTTTTATTTCTCAGGTCAGGTCGGGGTCAGATTTAGGGGTTACTAAATCGGATCGAGAACAGAGCAACTAAAAACCCTCCCCGTTGTTGTCCATAGTAGTTTAGGAGTTTAGGTTGTAGGCCGTATAATTTAAGGTTTATGGTTAAAATTTAAAGTTTAAAAGTTTAATAATATCTTTAGATTACGAATTTAGATTTTAGATTTAGGTTAAATAGAAAGGGTTGTGTATTCAAAGAAAAATTAGATTACAAAATCTTTAATATCTAATCTCTTTTACCCCTTTCTCCCCCTTTCATTTGTCGCACATTTTAAATTCAGTCTACATAATTTCAACCCTAAGAATTTAGTCATCTACTCTTTTGATTTAGTAATTGAAATTGAATATTGTGAAAAAGACTTTTATTAAATTATATTATATATAATTTTTTAATTAAAAAAACTTACGTAACCAATGTTACATGCGTTAAAGGTAAAATAATTAAATAAAAATAATGACTGTGATTATATTTTTTCCCCTTAAATTGGTATTCTGAGTAATTATTTTAAATGCCAATTTTTTCATTCAATTTAATGGAAATCAACTTATGATATTATCAATTGCTATCCAATCATTAAATCAAAGAGAATATGAAAACTAAAATGTCTGAAATTGAAAGTAAAAAGACTAAAGTTAAATTTTATAAAATTTCAAGGACTAAAATCAGAACTAGACATTTATCCCTTTCCTTATCTCTTTCGGCCTTTCCCCCTTTTTCCAACCACCAACGTCCTCAACTAGGGAAGTTCATCGTAGATATTAGATATGATTCGATTTTTTTAAATATCTGTTTTTTTTAATTGATAATATAATGACATGTATTTAATTTTTTTTAAAATCAAATATTTGGATATTTATATATTAGATATGATATTTAGATATTCGATTATTAAAAGATATATTTTAATTTAATTATTTTTTTAATAGAAAAATTATATTTATGAAAATTTTAAAATTTTGAATATAATAAATAATAAATTATTAAATATAATAAAATTTATGTCTATAAAAAATTAATTTTTGGATGTAATAACCATAAAATTATTAAAAATAATACTAATTATAAAAAAATAAAATTTTGAATTTTTAAATAACTCAAAACTTAATCTAATCAACGACTAATCAAACCAGTCAACCAGATATTTTTAAACACCGCCACGTGTCATGAAAGTAAGGCCAAACTTCTACAATTCTCTATGTTTCTTAAAAGCGTCATAGATTTTTTTAAAAACAAATCCCAAACAAAACAAAAATTACTCCTTTCATCCCCTTTTTTTCATTTGATTTCCATTTTGACCCATATAAAAGTTGACATGACTCATAATCTACTATTTTTACCAAATGGAGTGCAAATAATAAAAAATATACTTAAAAAAAACCAACTCTCCCATCGTGCTTGTACTATTTTTGACTTTATAATATATAAACAATTTCATTCCCCATTTTTTCCACCTACTTGTCCATAATTATGCTTAAATCGGTCGCAATCTGTAGGACTGAAATTCAATGGGATTTGGTAGAGTAATTAAACTCGGTTCCTATTTCATGATTTCATGATGGATGAGACTCATCACTTATTAATTACTTAATTCTTTTCTTTCTTTTTGGATATCATAATTCAACTTAAGGTTGAAGTTAGTGGTGGATATTCGATTGATTCGAATAAAAATATTGAGTTACTCGAGTTAAGGAGACATGTTTTATAACTTAAACTTTATTTAATTTTTTAGTTGAATCGAGTTTGGTGAAAATGAATTATTCGAGTTTGTATTCAAATTTAATTGTAAATAATTATAATGTCACGTAGCTAATTGATTTCAAATTTAAACCACTTTTTAAAACCATATACGATATGAGATGTATCAAGTTACATAGTGTAAAACTCAACTAGTTTTATACTAATCCATAACTATTGGATGAGTGAAATTGATAGATGTGATTAAATTAATAGTAAAAATACAAAGATTATCGCTTGAAAAGGAATAAGAAAATAATCTTAATCATTTATTATCATCGTTTAATGGTCTAAAATTAATATACAACTAGATGAATTTTATACCCTATAAGTTAATCCTATCCCATAAGATATATATATACATCAAAATAAAAAAGACTCAACTTAAACCTGAAAAACAATTCACTAATCACTAAAATTTTTAAATTATTTGAGTCCCACTTTATAATTTAAATTTTATTTAAATTTTTAGAATCAAGGAAAATTCTTGTAAATATTGTGGATGAAAAAATTATTTCCCTGAATATTGATGTGAGAAAATTATTTCCCGAAATATTGTGAAATGAATAGTAAATTTAAAGATTGGTCCAAAAAATACCGTCTTTGAACAAAAATTTTGAAGGCTCCAACTTTGTTGTGTTTCTCTCTCCCTTGCAGACGCGTCAGACAAGCAGATTGAGTAGGTTTGCTCAGGCGTGACAGAGAAGCAGATTATGCATTGTGCACTGTACACTGTTTTTTGAAATTCATGTTCAAAGACGGTGTCTTTTAGATTAGTCTTTGAATTTACTATTCATTTCACAATATTTCGGAAAATAATTTTTCCACATCAATATTCAGGGAAATAATTTTTCCATCCACAATATTTACAATAATTTTCCTAGAATGAAACTCATAAAATTACAATTTAAATTAAATCTCAAAAATATTAATATTTTCAAATCCATTCCAATTTTATTAACTCCTAATCACATGTAAATGAATTGAAAGAAATTTCAGATTATGACTATTGAGTTTTGTGACATGAAAATGTGATATTTGCAATGAGAGAGAGAGATTGCCTAGAAAAGATACTCCAATATTAGTGAAAGATTTCACATGGGTTTAGAGAATGATGACAAAGGAAGGGAAGCCTTGATAGTGACGGTGTGGCTGTCATGAACTAAACACGTTTAGTAGTATAAAAGAAAATCAAATCAAAGACATAAATAAATATCCATGCATGATGCTTGCCTACTAGCACGTAATTTGCCGTCGGTGTATATGGAGAAAGGTTTGGACTTTGGAGTCTTAGATTAAAGAAGATGATGAAGAAAAGGAAAGCTTAAAAGTAGCACATGGCATGTAACATGCACATGGGTTCATGCCATGTGCATCAGCATTGCCGGCTCAATTATTGCCCAGAGCAGACATCATCTGGTTTGCCTTTGCCAAATGCCAATTGCCAGCCTATCTCAGTTTCCATGCTGGGGGTTGAGTGTTTGACTATGCCAAGATATCTTGGTTCTTGGGTTGACTTTTGACTTTGCCCAAACTTTTTACATTTTGACTTTTTTACTTTCTGTAAGTTGCATGCATGTTCTTCATGTCTATACATGGTTGGATATGGGGAATGTTTGCTTATATCCATTCACATGGACATCTATTTTTAACCCCATGGTCATCATCCATTCATGTATTTACATACATATATAGATTTCGTATACAGTGGCCATTATTTTTATCTTATAGAACTGTGAGTAGCTCTAGGGAACAACAAACATAAAAATAATTGTACCAAAATTATTATAAAAGTTATAAGAATGATATTAATTTTTTGATAAATATCGAATTTTTTAAAAAAAAGTATAAGAATTTTGATACATACCAAATTTTTTACGAATAATATAAGAAATCCAATATGTAAAGATATTAGTATATACCAAAAAATTGATACTAAAATTTTAATAACTTTTATAACAATTTTGATACAATCGTTTTTTAGCCCTTTTTTAGAAAAATCAGTAGAACTATGTCTCCAAGCAATAGGGTATTTTACTTTACTTTACTTTTCGTACCATAGCGGCATTGTCTTTGAGCATTTCCAAATACTATAACATCAACCTTTGCTCAGGCCATTCTAGTTTAAAGCTGCCTATTCTTTTATTTGATTATCTCAATCCACTAATTGCATATGCTGATGTCAATAGCACACATTGTTTGATGAAGACGATGATCGACCGGACTTCACCGGATTGGGTCCCCATACAGTTCCTTCTCTTCCACAGTGGCTTACAGTGAAAGGATTGGCCTGACGTAGATCATTATACTCGGTCATGGCAGCAGAAACGGTTGTTTCAGCCGCAACCTTGTCCCTTTCAGCCATGACTTTCAGTCGCTGTCTTTCAGCTCTTGAGCCAATAACCTGCCCCAGGATAGAAGCCCCGATAGTCAGGGCCATGGCTGTTTTAGGCATTAAGACGGATTTCCGAAGCATGGCTATGAAGGGAACAGCTGCATGCACAGCTACAAACCATGATAAAGAAAACTTCGTAGTGTGCTCCTTCCAAGCACCCAAAGGCACGTTTGCCGCCATGCCCAAGAGAGCGATGACAAACATCTTTGCGGGCAGTGGTTGAGGGCGTAAGTTTTTAACAAGGGCAGTGCGTGCTAGGGCAGCCCTTGCAGCAACTACAGCAGGGGGGCATCTAAGCTTCATTCCGGATGGGGGTTGAAACGCTGTTGCCACAAGTGGTAGGACATGACTCACTGCTCTGTAAGATTTTGCAATCGGGCAATTCCCAGTTTGTAACCACTCGTTCCCGGATGCTTCATGGTTTGATGAATTTCCATTCTGAAAGATCATAAATACATCTCAGATCAGTGTTGTTTGTAGTGATTATCTTGTATCTAATGCATCATCCAATAGTTACATGGAAATTACATTTCATAGCTAGCACAAAAGACCCAGAGCTTATAAAACTATTGATTTGTTTTTCCACAAGACATCAATGTATATCAGGACTAATGAAGATGTAGCCTAAGAAAGTATACTGAAATATAGTCTTAAATCTTTTACAGGTTCCTAAAGAATGTTTGCTCCAAAATTGATTTTGAGATCACACATGTTATATTAGGGCGGTTCAATTCTTATTCGTAAATGCAGTCGTGTCATTGTCTGCAAATTATACTCTTCTTCAAATCTTCATTTTTTGTTTTTGTTCCCAAATTCTTCGAATGACTCCTCTAAAGTAACATCACATTTGTCTAAAAAAAGTGTGATTACCTGACAGGGTTCTTTCTTGTTAGACAAATTAGATTTCTTTTTTTGGTTCTTCCATTTATCCCAGAAGGGACCAAAGCCGAATGGCCCTCCTGAATTAAAAGCCGACAGACTGATCGTTGCAGCTCGTGCTGCTAATGGGTTGAATTGGGCGGTAGGCTCCTGTTTCACTCTATCGCAGTGAACATCAGACCTCCCTGAGAGAGGTACAATGCCATCCTTCCCATGAAAAACCTTAAATGCCATATCAAAATTTGGACCATCTTCAAAAATAGGACCTTTTGCTCCCTGTACCTGCAGAAAGATATATAGAGGAAATCAACTCAAGGGCAAGGCCTACTTAACACTTCAGAATCTACACACACACACCAATGCAGGAATCCTACAGAAAAAGAGGATATTAAAAGGACAATAAGAACTTACAGGCACGGGAAAATTCAGCGGGGAGAACGAAAGGTTGGTGGGTTTGTTAATATTCTTAAGAAATGGACATCTCTGAATGTCCGAGTCATTAAATGAGCACTCGGATGTGTCCTCATTTATTCCCTTCAACCAGAAGTCCATTGTTTCTAGTAACCAAATCCTGCAACAAAAACATCTACATTTCAGAAACCAATGATTGGATTGAAAAAAAAGGGAGGGAAAGGACCTCAAATTTAGAGAATACAAAGAAAAGCAGATGCAAAATTGTAAAATAGATGGATTCTGAAGGTTCCTCACAGCCAAGAATATTGATTGCATTGAAGAATCAAATTTGATAAACATAAATTTTTAACTAATTGCATAAATTATAAGGCTACAAGCAATTGAAACGCTAAAAGCATGAAATCCTTTTCATACAACCTTTACTAAGCCAAGAATATTGATTGCATTGAAGAATCAAATTTGATAAACAGAAATTTTTAACTAATTGCATAAATTATAAGGCTACAAGCAATTGAAACGCCAAAAGCATGAAATCCTTTTCATACAACCTTTAATTCGAGCCGTAAACGTTTAATTAAAATTCATTCAAAATAGGAAAAAATAATTGAAAAGCGGCGAGTAAACATATAGTACTATCATAATCGGAACTGGATAGTTGAAGCAATAGCAATTCAAATAAGATTAAAACAAAGACAACGACGAAGCAATTATCAATATTAGTAATTCAGAAGAAAACAATAAGAACCGGAAACAATACTCGCAATTTGTTGTTCATAATGACAACAACAATAGCAGTAGAATCAAGAAACCCTACAATTTTGATTGTAATCTAAGAGGTAATGGAAAGAAATTAGAGTAAGCGAGAAGCTAATTAAGGAGAAATTACCAGACGGAGGATTTCCTCTGTGCGTTGAGCTGAGCCTGAACCTTGGAAGCGCGGAGGAGAAAGGCAAACGAATAAAAAAGAGAGAACGTGTGTCTGTCACAGACACTAATTACAGGATTCGAGAAAGTGGGTTTGTTATTACGTTTGGGCTGTGGCTTTCAAGCAAATGACCGTCACAAGTTGTTTTGCCACGTTGCCTACCTTTGATTCCCGGGTAGGCGGCTAATATCGAAAGAGGTAACAAATTTTAATCCAAGAATTTTACGTCTTGTCTGGTCTATTAAACTTCTGCTACAACAATAATTTGACAACTTAATTTAAGTGATATATAATTTAATATTATTTAAATAAATTTAAAATTTTTATATAATTTTTTCACTAAATTATATATCTACTAAAACTATATATATATAATATCTGAATTAATTAAAACTATAAAACAATTATAATAATAATTTGACAAAAAATAATTATTTATTAAGTTAATAAAGTAAAACTCCTCTTGAAAAAACATTTATTTACTTAATTTAATCCAAAAATTTAATTAAAATTTGATAATTATTTTATATAGAAACGTTTATGAAAGATTTATTTATATAAATATTTTAAATTTAAGATTTAATTTCTATTTAGGGTTTAAGAGTTTAAGTATAGTAATTTTGAATTCAAAAAGTATTAATAGAAATTTACGTTGAAAGTTAAAACTTAAAACTTTATATTTTTTAAACCAAACTTAAAAATATTTTTACCTAAAAGATTACCTATTTTACATTATTTTCGGTCATAAAATCACTTTTAACGCCAACAATATTTTTCAAAAACATTAAAAAATAGTCTTGGACATTTCATGATAGGTAAGAAGCCATATATGTAGTTTAAAGTTCAAACAAACATGTAGAAGTATTTGCAAAGATATATAGGCAAGACTTGGAAATAAATACACACCAAAACCACAGTGGCTGAATGCTACACCTTTCCATTTGCCAACTTCACCGGAGGTATATGACCACGGCATCAAAAGTTCCATGCATGCCAAAAGCAAAGGTGTTCTGTTGATGGAGAGCATCGCATTTCAAACACGCAGGGCGTATATAGAAAAGTTCCAGGCACAGAAATTACATCTGCCATTCACTCAACAAAACTACAATGCTACCAAAGGAAAGGAGATATGGAGCAAAATGAAAGTGACAATTTTCAGTTTCGAGAAACGAGAAAGCTCTAACCTATAACTTCACTTTAAGGTTGTCCAAAATGACAGTACACCAGCAGCTCGTGGCTTCCAAGTCCAATGTCCTAATCATGAGAAACAAACGTACGATTAGAATGGGTAGATGGCAAGCCAAAGTTCAATACATATTTCAATAAACAGAATCAGCCAACCCTACCTGTTGTCTCGGAACACCTCTGTATCTCCCAGAAGACAAAATCAGTGCCTCAATGGTAAAGGACCAGAGTTTGGGCAGTCTCTGGCCCAATGTCCAGTTTGATGGCACTTGAAGCACTCACCAGATCCACGGCCAACACTTGCCCCAGAATACATTCTATCAGAATAGTCCCTACCAACAGACTGTAATGGACCATTCATGATGGTAGGGCAGTTTGTAGAGCTATGACCAGTGACGCCACAGCTATTACAGAATATATCCATGCTGGAAGCAGTTTCTCTAAGTCTAGAACCACTGTAATGGTTTCCATATTGACCACCTTGGTTTACCGGCAACCCATATTCTCTATTTGCAGTTGGTGCAATACCTCTGCTTCCATCAATCCCAACCCCAGAATAATTCGGACCAGGATTAGGAGTGCTAAACTCTGCTTTTGATGCAGAAGGACCAAAATCATTTGTTTTAATCTTCTCAATCAAATCCAAAAGGTACCTCGAATCTGATGGAAAATTTACTTTTTCTACTTTCACCACTGTTGATTTCACACGCTGTTCATCACTAAAAATTTCTTCCTTAACTTTCAACTTGAACATGTATTTATTAAACATGACTTGACGTGTGATTTCCATAAATTTTTCATCATCTTGGTTTTCATACCTCAAATTGTACAAATCTTTTGCAGACACCCCCATTAGATCCTGACCAGATTCCTGAAAAGCAGTCACCCATATTATGCCTGTATGATCTTGAATCTGGAACTGAATTATATACCTATAATCACATTCGTCTACTGCCCTATCACATTTATCACACCACCACTTCCCATCTCCATTATTTGTAACCTTTTTGTTGCATTGACGATCTCCATTCATGATAGGGCAAGCTGTATAGCAGAAATTATCCAACTTGATGTAGGTAATCCTTGCTACTACTGTAATCCAATCTGGCTTATCAGAAGTTCCTAGTTTCTCATCTTTGATTTGGGATAATGTTTTTCTATCATCTGCTCTACTCACAGTAGATGTTTCCCTGGAAATAGAGACAGCAGGAGTGTTCCTCCCCATACTAACAAACCACTCCTTTAACCTGTGAGCCTCGGGAAAATCAGGATCTATAAATAATTGGGTTGTAGAGATAGAACCCACAGCCTTTCCATTAAATTCGCTGACCCTACCAGCTTTCACAGCCAGAACTGGAAACTCTCCAGAATCACACAAAGATTGGAGCTTTTGTCCTTCAGCATTGCAAAAAGATCCCCATAGAGTTAGTTCAACACTTCGACCAGACATGTCCCTCAAATGAAGGGTTCTCTTCTGAGTTTCAATACCATTTTTTCTCATTATTGAAGCAGCAGGGCTGATAAATGATACCACACCAATTATATCCACCATAGTATTGTTCTCCATACCTTCAATATCAGTTATGGTACGGAAATGAAATTGCTGACGTGGAATTCTGTTGTCATCCTCATAACACAGTTGTACCGTTGATGTACTATCAAGAAATATTTCATGCTCATTATTAAGGTGATTAAATGCCTTCTGTGCAGGTTTTAGACTTCCCCTAGAAATCAAATAAATCTTACCAGCTTCAATCTGGTTATAGAACTGGTCAACCACGGCATTAAAGCAAGTCACTCGTATTTCCCCACCATCTGAATCAAGAAGATCAAAAGAGAAAACTTTACCTTCACCACGAGCATTATTATAGCGCCTAAGTTCACCCTTGGCTGTTACTCTGGCCTTTATTGTCCATCGACCCTGATATGGATTGAGAGCAGAAATTGGGATTATCCTGGGTGGTGCTTCATTCTTGGCAACGGGCCCTCTGTTGCTGTACATTGGGGATGGCTGCTGATATGTGGGTATGGATTGGAAATTAGAGGTACTTAGAGTACGTGAAGCTGCTGGCCTAGGATTATTGAAACCTGTACCCTGAACCCCAAATGGTCCATTTATTGGTGATGATCCAGGAAAACCAGCAGAAGGATCTGCTTTAGGATAAAAGGGTGGTGCGTTTGCTGCAGGATTTCTTATCTGTTCAGATTCATTCAAACGAGAACTGCCCTGCCAATGGTTCATTGTAGGCTGTTGCAGAGTAGCCCCAGATGAGTTCAGCTTATCAGCCATGCTGCCACCAACTGAACTTCCTCCTAAAGAGTTGGTTTGTGCCATCACTGCCACAGGCTGATCAGTAGGGGCTTGTGAGAGCCTGGAAGATCTGGGTGCTGCTACCGGCTTCCCAATAATACCATATTTATTAACTATCACCTCCAAATCAATAATAATAACAATCCTGCATGAATGAAATTGAAAATAAGGCCATGAAGACAATTAACACAAAGTTGAGCACATATGCCACATAAATCAAACATCTGTAGTAAATAGTTTAATATGGACATAAACAAATCCCCCGTCATAGTGTAAAGCAAAAGAAAATCACTGCATGGAAAATTAAATTCAATCTCAAGAAGAAAAGATCCAAATCAATGGTTAGACATATAAATGTGCAGTACTAAACAACATATACATTGATGAAATCTCCCAAAAAATCCAAGAATTCAAGCCAATGACAGATGTTACTTGAGACCCAACAAATCATTGCCATCCCAACTAAATATCAACACCATACACAGCAAGACCAAAAAATGCAGACTCGAGTAATTGTAACGGTAGGATTAATTCTTTAAAATAAATCAAGTTATTAATCACAATGAACACAGTTCGAGAAACGCGATACAAGGAATCAATCAAATTAAACCCAATAGAAGCAACATCAAATAACAAGGAAAACAAGAAGAAATATATAAACCCACTCAAAACCACAGAAATACAAGTTCTTTACACACGAAATGGATCATCAAAGCAATAAAATATTAGTTAAGAAAATTAATCCTTTTATCTTCATAGAAAAACATATAAAGAGAGAGACATACATGCGATCTTGAATTACGTTGCAAATGTACTGAGTCAATTGAATAATGGAGCCAACTTGCAACTTGGAGGATTTCACAAGTTCGTTCTTACTGGTAGCCAGCATTCCTTGCTGCGTCAACGAACCGTCCGACAGTAATAGCCTGTACCTCTCACTCTTTTTCGGTTCTTGCGGATTCTTCGACGTCGTTTGAACCTCTTTCAGTTCTATCACTTGAAGCAAAGGTTTCAGATCCGTCTCAGTCGACACCTCTCTGCTTATAATCCGAGACACCGCCCCTGCCGTCAGATTTACCTCCATCGGAACCCTTCAAGACAGGGACTTTCCGGCACCAAATAGTAGTTTGGGGAGAGAAGTAGGACGATGAGATGAAATCTCGAGAGAAAGTGAAGGAAAATAGGGGAAATGAAAATTCTAGGGCAAAATATTTTTTTTGAATCGCCACTTCACTTGGTCAGTTTATTGAAAGAGGTATAAAGAGCGCCAAGTCTCGAGTTTCGGAAATTTTGGTTCCAATTCGTGGGAATTGGCTTTTTGAAATGACTAACGTGTCCCTACTTCTACGGTAGGGTAGTGCTGCGCAAGTTGTTAAGAAATGGCTTTATTTAACAATTGGCCCTTCAACTATATCCTAATTTTTAAATTGATCCTTGTATTTTTTTCAACTTATAGTAAACCAAATAATTGGTTCAAGACTCCGGCACTCAGAGGCCTAGCTCACAGGCTTATCAGAACTTGGATTAACCGATATATATCTGTTTTCACGTACTTTTTCGAATGTTTACCCGCTATTTGTTTCTTCGATCAATTTGTATTGTTCACTGTTTATATATTTTAAGATATTATTAATGATTATTTATTTTACTTATAGGTATTTGATATAAAATTGAATATTTAAAGGGTCAATTTAATATTATATTTATCATTGAGTCATTATCTTTTTCTCGAAAGACATGTCTGGTAAGATATAAAGATTCAACATTTTATCATCTCGAAAACTTTATTTTTCTTTCCGATGTGAAATTATTATCCATACATTTTTCTAAATGTGACAAAATACATATACAAAAGGTAAGAGTACTCGAATATGTTGATGTTACTGACCCGCCTCCCTTCTACTAGTGATTCTAGAGTAAGCATGAATCATCTAACCTCATTGGTTAAAGGAACGATTGTTCTTTCTGGAGGTCACGAGTTCGAACACCAATAATGTCAGTACAGTGATTGAGCGATCAACGTCAAATAGTTGAGAGTATACTCTAAAACAGATACTACTGTAACTATTGTAGCTAATTATAGAAAGATAAATATAAAATCTCAAGTTAATGAACATTAATGATTGAGTGGTCATTTTATTATATTTTGATAATATTAGTGACTATTTTACTACTTTTTCAAAATTTAGTGTGACAAAAACAATTACTCAAACTTCAGTGAACCATTTATATAGTTTACCCTAAAAATTGAAGGTGTAATGAGGTTTGGGTTTATCCTCTCCATGGGCCAAGCTCACATGTAATTCAGCCTACAGACCCATTCGGCCTATGCCATTTGAGATTTGTTTTTAAAGGTCTAAGTTTTCTCCCAATCCTTATACTTTATACATTATTTAAAATCAGTCATGCCAGTGTCTAATACTATTTTTAAAATTTAAAATTCAGTCCAAACACTTTAATTTTGCAACATTGAGTTCCTATATTATTTTTTCTTTGAAAACTTTACCCCTCCACTAATTTGCATGTAGACAATGAGACAGGAAAAGAAGAAATCCACTAATCTATACAGCACCCAATTTTAGGTCACACCAACATTATTGTCAACAGATACTTCTAATAGCAGATGAAATGTTTATGCTAAACATTATTATTTTTAAAAAAATTAATATAAAAAATATTTTTATTAAACTCAAAGAGTGATTCAAGTAAAAAAAATGATATTTTTATTCTAAAAGATTTGAGTTCAAGTATTTAATAAATATAGTCGATAAGTGGCTCAACAAAAGATTTAACAAAAAAAATCATTTTTTATGGGAAATATTTTCTAATTTCGTGAGAATCGTAGAGTCAATTTAGCTGAATAATAGAATTAGGGAAGATTTCAGAAAAATAGATAGCGGGATCCATGTATATCGTTAAAATTAATATATTTTCAGTTTAATACAACGACTTACATGAATCTCGTCACTTGTCAGTAGCGAGATTCAAACAACACTATAGATTTTAATACGTTTCCCTAAAACTACCTCAGACTCGCATATTTTTCTAAATATGACCCGAACTAGTAGTGTATATAATAAATCATACTAAAATAAATATTATTTTTAGAATAAAATTCACACGTAAATTATTATAATATATCAATTAACTATAAAAACATCTAATAAAAACCACTTTAAAATAAATAAAAAAAAGTTTATAATATTTTTTCTTCTAACCAAACAAACCCTTAAAAGCTGAGACGATAGTAGTAACCTTGGAGCATGGGACTGTCGAGATGCCTCGTAATAGTATATCTCTGTAGACTGTAGTTGGTAACGGGTGAGGGCATGCCTGACCCATGATTTCATTTCACCGCCGTGAATAGGCCACGCCACCCCCACCCCATCGGCTGTCATTTTCAGAATTCATCACAGTCTAGGCTGTGATCATTCACAATTGTCTACACAAAACAAAACAAATAATAATAATATATGTATAATCAGACTGTTTTCGTATAAATAAATTATTGGCAGAGATAATTCAAGCATATCAGATCCTATTCCTATCCACTCCATATCCGGTGGTGGGACGGGGAATTTCAAATATTTAGAGAATTTTATATAATTTATTAAAATAAAAAATTAAATATTCATTAATTTATTATTATATAGTAAAATTTAAAATATATAAAATTTAATATATATTTTTTTATGTATTTTGTTTTTCATCCGCAAAAGACAAGAATACCCACAAAAAGCGCAACTCGCCACGTCAGGTAAGGATAATAAGGCTAACCCACTTGGGTTGGGTCCAATCATATTCATAATCATACTCCTCTTTTATTTTCTATTAATCATTGAGGTTTAATTGTTTGATAAATAATTTAGATTAAATATTATAAAAAATTAATATAAAATAATTAATTTAATTTACTTAATAATAATACAATAGTTGATTATTTTATAGATTTTAATTTCATGAAATTTTTAATATTTTTTTATTTTATTTAAATTAATCAATAGTTGATTATTTTTCCTTCTATTATTCTCAAGTCGAGAAGATGGGATATGACTGTGAAAGCAAAGCAGTCTCTCCACTGCCATCCATTCCATTATCGTTGGATTATTCAATATATTATTTATTTTGATGTTGCAACCTTATCCAAAACCTACCCTTCACCAATTTAAAAAAAAATATATAATACGTAGAATATTATTTTGTAATAAATAATATTATAATGTATATAATTATAAAATATAAAATATTTAAGTTATAAAAAGTCAATGTTTTTTTATAAAAAAACTATGATCGTCCTCATTCGTAAATATCCCTCTATCTATCCTATTATACCCATTTCAATAATTAAATCATCCGACGATAGATAAATCTAGAATTTTAAATTTTAAAATTTAATTATCGATAATAAAATTGTATATAATATTAGAGTAAATTAAATAAATTATAAAAAATTATTTAAAATGTTTATAACTGATGTAACAAAAATTCTTCGATCACACCTAAAATTATAATTGTACAAATGAATTTGATCGAAGTCTAATTTTATTTATATATAAAATATAATAAAAATATATAAACGTATCGTTTTGGGTTAGAGATTTTTTACCTTAAAATCGACTTTAGTTTCCCAATAACCCATATGGAATCAACCCAAACTCAAATTTTAATAAAAAAAAAAACTATAAAGCTGAGCCGGGTTAAATTATCATCCCTAAATTAAATTATAAAAATCGTAAACTTGTGAATATTAAAGTTTATACAAATTTTGAACCCAACAAACGATTTCAATAAAAAAGAATGATACTGCACGTTAAAATATTTACCTGTATGTGTACGGTGTATGTCTTATCAAAAAATAAAAAAAAATCTGAACACATAGTATCGTATAATCACACTAATATATTAAAAATGGTTTATACAAATTTTATATTATTTTTAATAAATTTTCATAAATAAAAATAATAATCAATCCGATAAATATAGCTATTCTTATTAAATATTTGTCTTGACTATACTTTGATTTTCTCGATCGTTTATAGTCATTTTTTTTTTTACTTTTTAACAAGTTTATGCGTAAAATAAAAAACTTCTTACAAGTCAAAACTTGAACTTGAGTCAAAGATTTACAATCAAAAAGATATTTTTCTTTTTGTAGAAATTAATAAATAAATAAATAATTATATTTTTCTCCAACGTTACATTTTTCATAAAATCCCTGAGATTAGGGAAACTGGCAAACTAGATTTAATTTTAAAAATAAAATAATATTATTTTTATAATTTTATTTGAATAATAGATAAAATTATTCGAATCCGAATAATTACGATAGAACATACGTTTTATCTCTCTACATTTTTATCCAGAAATTCGGCATTGCCTTTAGCTTATTTATCAGCTCCCACCATATCAGTTATTATCATCAAACTTTCATTTTAATATCTCAGCCAAATTCAAGGAGGTAGAAGAAAGGAAAAATCTTCCCTACCTTCTCTTCCATTGCTTGTAAATCTCAAATTTCTACCAACCCTTTGGTTTTCCTTGTTAGATTCAACTTGCATTTCAGGCTTTTAGATAAGGAAAAGGAAAAAAATATATACTAATTTGGAATTTAGCTCCAACTTATTATGGAATTTAGGAATTCTGGTTCATCATTTTGTGCTTGCTTTAATTCATCTTCAACATCATACATGTGTTCCGGAATCGGAAGTTGTTACTCAGAACACGAGATCTTCAACTCTATATTGAAACCCTCTTCTGCTTCACCCAAATTCACTGCTGCTTCGTCTCCCTTTAGAGAATTCGCTTGATCTTCTTCTTGCTGCTGTTCTTCTTCTTTTCTCTCTTGCTTTAGGTATAGATCGTTTTTGTTAGCTCCATTTTTGTATCGCGTTTCTGCAGAGAAATGTTGTCCACAGCGTATTTGGTGCCGACGGCAGTTATGGCTCATCCAACAGTTCCAGATCATTGCTTTATCAGGTAATTCTACGATATTTGAACTTGTTTTTCTCTCTCTTTTCGGCTTCTTTTTTGCTCAGTGATTGATTTTGGTAAGTGGGTTTAGGTTTACTATAATTTGACTGTTTGGGGTGCTTAGTTTTAGGAATTTAGGATATTTTCCTAGTTGTATAATTAATTAGAGATGGAAGAAGGATTTGTTGTAGTAGGAAAAAACCCTGGAATATCCGTTTATTCTTTACGATCATCAGGTATGATCATCACCATCGTAATGATCACAAGGACTTGAGGAGGAAGAGGATTAGGACCACGGCTGCTACTCCCGCTTCCGAATCCGCTTACCCTCTTTTTTCCAATCAGATTCAGCTAACTAAAGACTCTACTTCGCGTCACAAATTTTACCAGGAGGTTGATCTTGTAAACAATGTGTACACATATGGTGTTCTTCCATTTTGGATATCCACATAAGTCCAATCATTGGTTTCGTTGTTTAGATTATCTTCCATTTCCATTCTCTGATTTTCTGTTGGAATGTAATGTAATCCACAGGCTCTTAAGACTGCAAGGGACAAGTTCACTCGGGAGATCTCCTTCCAGTCCAAGGATAAAGACATCTCTCTTGCTAAGGTACTAATTCATTGATTCATTGTTTATTGTTGACACGTGAGAAGTGAGATGCTTTTGATTTGTAAGTAGCTAATTTATTTTGTTTGATGTCTTTTCGTGTAGGCTTTACTCTATGTTGCCGCTGAAGATGAGGCATTTGTGTCTTTTAACCGAGAGATGGATGCTCGCTCTCTCCTGAATGAAAGGAGAAATGTTTCTTCCCCGTTGGAGACCAAAGACTGGGATTCTTTGGAGCAAATGCCTTTGGGTGGAAAGACCATACCTGAATGGCTAAGTGAGTTGGATGCAATCGCTAGAGAAGTTGAAGCAGAGCTAGTTTCAAGGGACATAGGGTGCCATCTGATTGAAGTTTTGGAGGCGGTCAATGTAGTTCTTTTTGAGTTAAGAGGCTTTACAAGATCCCCCGTTCTTGTAGATTCTAAGCATTCATACTTACACTCTGTACTTGACTCCGGATGTGGCAGTGGTAAAGCCTCATTCTATTTCCTTTTTGTGATACGAATCACTCGCTGTAGAACATTTTCCCTCCAAAATCTTCCGCTAAACATGTTCCTGAGCGATTCATTGTCATTTTAGGCTATCTACTAATCCTATTTTTGTTAATTACAGCAATTTTGCTTAGCATAATTTACATTGAAGTTTGTCGGCGACTTGGTCTAACCATTGTGGGATCTCGAGTCGGGGAAGATTTTTTGATATGGCCCCAGACAGGGTACCCTGAGGTACTTCGTTCTTGAAAATTAATATTTCTGCAACTTAGTTTCATGGTATATCTTCTGTATTCATACTTGTAGCGACATATGTTTGATGTCTTAACCAATCCATTGTAATGTTTCGTTCTTAGAAAAATTGCAAGTAAGTCTTTTTCCTTTCGGTCGCTCGCTTGCCTAAGGTAACTTTAAATGCACTTAACTTCTACTCTTTCTCTCTTTAGGAACTCTTCAAAGTGACTTCAGGACACAGCTTGTTTGCTGTTGTCAATGGAAGGTGTGTGGAGGACCCTAGATCGATGGCATCAGATTTAACTGGTACTTCACTTTTAGGGCTTGAGATAGCTACCAACCGCGATATTATTGGGATTGCATTAGCCAACTTGATTGTAAGTCCTAACCTCATCATCAAGTTGTATAACTAGTTCTAAATTCATTAATTTATTCGAAAACTATTACTGCCTCAAAGTGTATTATGATTTCTTTCCAACTTATAAAATAAACTAATTTAAAAATAATTGCAGAGGCTTCACTGGAAACGAGCTTCAAGATCAAATCACGGATTGATGTTGACTTCTCCTCTTAGGCATGTTCATAATGCCAGTGAGAAACCTAACATGATCGATAAATCCAATGTCCCTTTGTTACGCCCGCAAGATCTTAGGTAAATTATACTTTATTTTATGATTAGTAGCTTAACTTTCTTCCCATATTTGCCTTTCTGCAACATTAGTCTGCTCTGACTTGATTATGTTAAACCAGAATCTGATTAAACATATTTCCTTTTATATACATTTCCACAGCGACAATGTGAATGCCATGCTAATTTGGTAGGGATTTGATTTGTGGTGCAAAGCACTTCTAAGAGTTGCTCTTAAAATTGGTTTCCAGTGATAGCATTCTTTAAACTACACAATGTTTGCTTCATGCGGATGAGATTGTTTTGTTTCGAGTTCATTCTCAGTACTTCCTGTAGTATTGTTGTAAGGTCGACTGCTAAAATTTGTGCCTAAATCGTGCTTGAAGGCAGACAGTTAATCGAGTTTATACATTCAAGCATCTTCATAAATGGTACACTAAAAAAGATGGAGTTTCTTTGCAGGCTGGCTATCATGGCTTCCGAAAGATTGTTGATTCTGCAGCCACATAATTGGTCGCTGAGGAGAGACCATGGCATGATGCTGTATTATAACAGGTATGGATTCTGAAAATTCTTAGCTTTTAAAAAAGAGCGTTCGGGTGATGGATGAAACTAAATTTGATAACTAAAAAATTGTCAGGGAATATGGCAAGGCTGTGCAAGAGCTTAGCATTTGCATGGCCTTTGCTCCTGAGGAAGAGGCTGAGATTCTCGAACCATTTGTCGAGAAGTTGCATTTAATGCGTCTGGAATCATCATGGAAGTCGTTGGGACATGCCGGTCGACTGACCGTGCCCTGAATTTTGTAAAACCCTCATCCATAGTTAGTATAATGGATGAATTCTGCTCTTATATGCTTAGATGAACAGATGAACTCTGAAATATAGAATTCTGTATTGGATATTGTAAGCAAATCCTGAGTTGAAATGTATCGTCTTCCCCTTCATTTTCCGGTGGCCTTATTAGTCTTAATGGGAATCTCCACCTTTACTGGTGCTCCTATTTTATAAGGGTATGATAGGGTAACATATGGGTGACATTGGCATCCATTAAACCACGCCCAAAAGTAAATATCAAGTATAATTTGTACGGTGACAGCCGACAAGAACGTTGATGAGCTGTGGGAGGATAAAAAAGCATATCCAATGGAGATTCCATTGTGCTACCCAACTTTTTTTAGTGTGATTAGGTATTCAAGTTTTAAATTTTTAATGGTATTAGGTATTTTGTATTTTTTAAAGGTATAAAATTAAAAAATCTTAATGTTTAATTTTTAGTGTAATAAGATATTCAAGTTTTAATTTTTTTAATGCAATTTGGTATTTAATATTTTTAAGTCATAAAGTTAAAAATATCTTGATATTTACGTGAATAGTTATTTTGATTTTGATATTTTTAGAGTAATTCATTCATGATTATTTTGTCGATAAAAATAATTTACGATAAATGATTTAATATGTTGACTTGAAAAATATGTTAACTTAAAAAATTTACATTAATTAAAAAATAATTTTATAAAATAAATCTTTTACTGATTTATTATTTTATCAAATTATTTTAAATTTTTTATTGTTAATTTATTAATAATTTTTATTTAAAGGGATTATTTTAATTCAAAATATAATTTAAAGATTGAATTATTGAAAAAAATTATTATTTAATTAAATATTTAAGATTTTTTTACTTTATGTCCTTTATTAAATTACATTCGTTTATATTTATATTTTTACGTTCATTTTTTTAAAATTTGTAACACAATTATTCTTTTGACAGTTACATTTATAAAGTAATCCTAACAGAAAATGTGTAATTAAAAAGTTTTAGATAACTAACTGTACAGAAAGGGTGGGGCACTAGATTGCATTTAAATGTTAAAGTTACCAAAGTTATATTTACCCAATATTTCGATTGAAATTGAGAGGTAATTGGGTTAGGGGGAGGCGGTGGAAATTTTTAATTTTTATAAATGTTTTAATTTTAGGGGTTATAAAATTAGTTTATGACATATAATTTAAAAGTTTAAAATTTAAATTTTATAATTAATATTTAAAATTTAAAGATTAAAACTTTAAATTATTAAATTTAAACTCTTAAATTCTCCGTCCTAAAATTGTTTATAACCCCTGAAACTAAATTTGAGAAGTTATTATTCTGTCCGGCGTACGAGCGTGTGCATGTTCAGTTTATTTGAGAAGCCATTGGTATCGAGTAAAAGCTATGGAGAACGGTTCTAATTAATTAATTAATTCTTTTTATTTTCTTAAGTATATCATTTAAAGGAATCATTCGATATTTTTAATATTTTATACTGTGTAGGTTGATTTCTAATGATAGAATGGTGAGTAAGATGGTTATGAAATTTTGGTGAATAATGTGGTAGATTACAATGTGATAATCGATGATGAAATTAGTCTAAATTAAGATTTAGGTTTAGTGAATTAGAGATTTTAAAATTTAAGGTTATTTTGTGAAATCCTAAAAACTTAAAGAGATTTTGTAATTTTATTTATTTTTAATATAATTTTAGAATTTTCAATAGATGATACAAATTTTTTTAACTAATAAGAATTAATAATTTTTTTTAATGAATTACGAAATAAAACGTTAGATATTAATTTAACTTGAAACACAATTCAAATACTTAACTAAAACAAAAGATATATAATTAATAAACAATAACAAATTGTGGTATTTTAGGTTCCCAGGGTCAGGCCACATTATAGTTTATACTCACCATGTCATTACATTTAACTGAACGGGTGTAAATGTACTGTTAAGGTTAACTTTCCTAATTACCGACTAAGAAAAAGTAAAAGGTAAAAACACAGTCGTAAAAGCAAAGACCTCGAAGTGTGAATTGATGCTCGAGGAAGACGACGATGGTGGACACCTGACTGACTCTCTGCCTGCCTACAAACATAATACAAATACCCGTTAAGCAATGTTCATTCTCTGCTCTTGATATATGCTGATATTATGGAATCAGCATCAAGCATGGTTTGGAAATTCTTTTCTTTTCTTTTTCTAGAAAATCTAATTCTTTGGAATCGCTGGTGTTTCTGTTTCAAGTTTGCCTAGACTTGGTAACCTGGGGATGTTGTAACTTATAAGTGATTATGGAAGTCATAGGACATCAGAAACACACACCTGCCAACCCTAAACCTTCTGGATCAGCAAATGCTTCATCATTTTCATAACTACAGATCTGGAGAATATCCATCCTGACTGGTAATGATATCACTTCGGACTCACTAAGATGAACAGGCCTGTGATGTGGATTAAAAATGGGGCAGTAAATAAACTGACCCTCATACCATCATAGCCAACTGTTGGAACTAAAATTTTGAAATATTAGGCTGGAGCCTGGAGTGAACCACTTGCCCTCAGTTTATCATGTTATGCAAGGTCACAATATCAGATTTGATCTGATTAAACCAACCCATACATTGCAGGCATATAGTTCTGAAAGTTCTAACTTACTGCCACAGGTTCTCCATTCTGCCTGGGATCGAGGATTGAGCGTTGCTGGTGAGAATACAGTTTCATGTTTTGACAGAGAAGGGTGTTTGAGAATAATTGACACAGCCAAGCCAAGAAATGATCCCGATCATCGCCGCTTTGCATTCTTTGTCTATCAACAGCCATCTCCTTTAGTTCAAGGAGTAATATGTCTCCCAGATTTGGATTACTTCATTAAATGCATGCATGGTAAGAATCTTAATCATTTTTAATCGATTCAATGTTGGACTCCTTTTTCTTCCATATCTTTCAGGGTGTTCAAAAGATAGAAAAAGAGTTCAAAAGCTGGTTTAAAACGCAGAAACAATGCTAAACAGTTAACTTTTGGAGAAAAAAAACTGCGTTTGAAAATTGATATTTAACCCAAACACAAAAGCTAAGAATTTCAGCTTTTGCGGTTTGAAAAGTGCTTTTAGGAATTAGATTACAATTTTAACCTTTATTTACTATGTTTTATTATAATTTAATTTTACAAATACATAATTATATTTAACATAAATTATTTTTTTAGTTTAAAAATTATATATATTAATATAAAAATTATATATTTTCTCAAAAGCACTTTTCAAAAATAATTTATGTATTCATTTATTAATATTTTTATATTTTATCACAATTTAAGTTAATATTATAATATAAAAGAATTTGATTATCATTTAAATATATATTTTTTAACTTATAACATCATGTCTAAAATAGTCATTTTTTTTTAAAAGCACTTTTTAACAACAATACTAAACACATATATCTCAAACTAAAAATTCCAAAAGAATTTTTCCATTATACTTTTTCACCCCACTTTTCAAAAGTAATGCTAAACTGAGTGATGAAGAATATTCATATTGTCCCATTTTGTATGACTTAAATCCCGACATTTGTCTTGAGAATGTAATATATATATATTATTTAACAGTTTAGGTCTAACCATGATTGTCTCACGATAATTCTTTTATATTGTATTTAATCTAGATTAATCGATCAATCAAATAAATATTAATGATTATACTAAAATAACATCAATTTATTCAAGTTTAAGTCTAATTGACCCTAATTTAAAATTATTTAATTTAAATCGAATACATTTCAATATCAATCAAATTATACTTTATATTAATTAATTTGGAAGATAATTATTCAAGTGTCTTATGTGAAAAATTATTCTATAGGTTGGTTCCACCACGTCATTCATGGTTCCTAACCACTAAAAATTAGCCAACTAATTTTATATTTTTCATATCAGTTTTTCAAGAGTGAATCTTTAATTTTTTATTACCATATAAATAGGTAGTGGGTGATTACATAGAGATTTATTAAGAAAGAAAAAATATATGAAAAATATAAAATTAATTGGCTAATTTTTAGTGTTTAGGAGAAATTATATCATAGGCCCGGCCTACCACATCAGCCGTGGTCCCATCCAATAATAATCACCCACTTTACCACTAACCTCCACCTCATTTTTTCAACCAATGAATCTTCACTCAGAATTTTCATGTCATTTTAAAAATATCATTTCTGGAAATTACATTAAATGCATGGATGATTAGTGGCGAAATGGGTAATTTTCATTGGCTAGGGACCACGACTGACATGGTAGGCCGGGTCTATGATTTAATCTCTCAGTGTTTAGGGACTATGGATGACGTGGTGAAACCGATTCATATAATAATTTTTCGTCTTTATGTGTACTTTCAATTATTATTTTACTTATTTGCAAATACATTTTTCCTACCTTCTTCTAGAGTTTTCATTCTTCTCCCACAAGATTAAAATTTATCAAAAAAAAAAATTACTTGTGACTATATTTTGTAACTTAAAGTGATATTAAGTTATAACCAATCAATTAATTAATATATATAATTTCAAAGAACTAATAGTATAATATGGACTTAATTAATTTTTTTGATTAAGTAATTTTTTTTATTAAGTAGTGAGATTACATCTTTTTTCTATATCGGGATTCGAACCCATACAAGATGGGACAAGATGAGCATCCTTGACCACTAGATCAATCGGGGATCTCTTGATTATAAAATTTTAATAACCCTAAAGAGATGCTGAATTGCTGCTTGCGTAGCGTTTCATTGCCTCGCATATGCGTTTGCAGAGTACGGCCACACAGCATACAAAAGAATAGAGAAATAAATAAACAAAGAAGAAGGAAAAGAAATCATTTGGCCTTTGAAGTACAGCTTGAAGGAACGTAGGATAGATTGGAAGCATGGAACTGCAACCGGCAATCGAGACGACACAGGAACCTGAACGAACCGAGGCGGCCGACTCTCCATCTAACACGGGCACCTCCTTTCAAGTTGAACGTGATCATATCCTTTAGCAGACCGGTCTCCACATCGCCTGCTTGTTCTGGATCCAATGGTGTGGGTGATGATTGAGCTACATAATTAAAATCAACCCAACTGCTCTTACTTACTTCAAAGGACGGTGCTACCAACTGAGCTATGTCTTTACCATCTAAGCTGAGTGTGTAATTAGAATGTGAGAAAACGGCACGCGCTATATGGTTCCCGTTGATAGCTCGAATCACTAGGGTGACCTGTAGTCGTACAGCGCCTTCGTAGTGATCGATCTCCATCCGGTCTAGCTGAGCATACACGACGCTTACATAAGGCACCTTGGGATGTATAACCAAGTATCCTATGAACGTAACAATGACGGCGATGATGATCGCTAAGGTGATGATGGTGCAGATGACCGCACCACAACAAACAAAGGCATTCCTCCCTCTATCCACGTCGGATCGCGATGATGACAACTTCGAGTTCAAGGGCATTGGATTGAGTCCGGACCAACCAATAACAACATCCGGTCGTAGAATTTAACACCTTTAGGTTTTGTGCAAGACTTCTTATTTAGGTTTCTAATTCTAAGGAGATTCACGTGTCTCTGGTTTTTTAGCCTTGTGAAGATTGGCAAGGCATATTAGGTCTAATTGGTGGGAAAGGTTTTGGTATCTTCTTTTCCTAGTTCCTACTCATGTCTATAACACTAAAGCCACTCCATTAATTAAGGAATGGAAGAAGGCAACTTTCTCTCTTTTAAAGCCAACAGAAATATACTTAGCTTACAGTGCCAATGCCAATTGCTAATACCTAAATCTTCCCCGTTTCCCCACGCAAGCCTAGGTCTATTATATATATATATATATACATACATATAAGCACATGCTTTATGAGTATCATGACATTTTGCTGTCGCAATGAAAGAATTGCTTGGAAGAAAAGCAAGGCAGCAACAGCAGCCTAGGTTTAAAATCTGAATCTTCTCTGTCATTGCCTCAGTCGACTATGTCAAGTATCCGGGATTCGTTGTTTCGTTTTCTTCGTTACAGCATTAATATGTCTCCCCATCGCTCAAACCATAGGGATCGTTGCGGCGGGTGCGAATAACTGGACGTCGAGGTTGAAAGGAAAGGCTAGGAAACCAATTTTATTCATGGTTTAAACCCTAGCAGGAACGTGTTGTGTTGGTTTAAAAGATGATAAAATTTGCTGGGCTAGCTTTGGAGTTGCGGTGATCCTAGTGAGTATGAGCAGAAGACAACCCTACGGAGAAGGATGGTCGGCGAATAACATTAGTACCACATCGTAATAGGAAGGATTTTTTTATATGGAAAAGTCTTAATAAAGTGGTGACGAGGAAAAATTATTAGGTGAACCCTGTTCATCACGTCATCTATGATCCCAAGTAATCAGGACCGTTGATCTTAATTTTTTTTCAAGTGAATCATCACCTCTTTCCTACATGTACTTAGTGGGTGGATAGTTATTAGGTGATTATTTAAAGATCGACGGTCCTGATTACTTGGATCATGGATGACGTGGTGAACAGGGTTCACTTAATAATCTCTCGATAATTAGGGTTAAAATATATGTACATAACGAGAGACAAAGCTGAAAAAATATTTAAGGAGTATTATTTTTTTGGAGTTATTTATATTTAAGGGATATCAATTATTTATAAATTGATGTTATTTATTTATTTATTTTTAAAATATATATAAAAATTAATCTAAAAATTTTAGGGTGTCATCTGACCACCCTTATTAAGAGGCGATCTGTAACGACCTGGATTTCCCGTATCTGAGTGTCGGGTTAACCCGGGGTGTTGGACTTCGGTTTTGGGCCCGAGTTTGTTTAGTTTGGGCCTTAGGCTTGTTGGTTGTTGGGCTTATGAGTTATTGTTGAGGACTTTTTGGTAAAAGGCTAAAGGATGAAAAAGAGGTTTAGGGGTATTATTTCCTGCACTTTGCAGAGGGTATGAGATCATCCCTTACAACCTCATTTTCTTCATCCTTTGTCTTGGCAACAATCATCAAAGGTAAGGTTTTTGAGGGTTTTCTGGTGGAATCTCGTTTTGGAGGTGAAAGGTAAGTTGTAGAGGTGTTTTTGATCTATAAAAAGAGGTAAAGATGAGTTGGTTTGGTGAAGTTGAAGGTTTAAGTGGGGGTTAGGGGTTGAGTTCGGGAATTGATTTTTGAGAGCTTAAACCTTTGTCTTTTGATGCTTTTAAGCTCTAGAAATCTTTCCTAGTTGTCCCTAATCCTTTATCCATCTTCCCTTGTAGAGAAACAAGTGGGAGAGTCTTCCAAAAGCTTGGGGAAGGAGAAAGCTTGAAGAAGTATAGGGAGCTCGTTTTGCTGTTGTTTTAGCTTAAGGTTGGTACTCCCAACTCTTCTCTTCTATCAAGCATGTCATGGTAGATTGCATTTTATGTATATTCACGTGTGTATGCTTGGTTTTAAGCTTTTGGGTCTTTAATGGTGGAATTCGTGGTAGTGTGTTAGACGATGTAAAAACGATGTTAAAATACTTTAAACATCCTTAAAATATAAAGGAAACACTTTAGGATCGATTAGGTTGAGTTTGGGGGAAGAATCTCTAGAATTTTAAGTGCAGACCTGTAATTACGTGCAAAGGGTATCGATACCGGTGGCCCGTGTATCGATACCCTTGAGTGAAAATAGGCTTGATGAGTAAGGGTATCAAATCGTGGTTCGATACCAAACCCTCCAGTGGCATTTCTAATTCGATGCTGGTATCGAATCGGATAATCCCTCCTTTGTTGACCTTCGTGTTGGTCAAAGGGTATCGATGCCAGTATCGATACCCATGTTTCGATACCCTCTTTGGATGGGTATCGATGCAGGGTGTTTCGATACCCTACATAAGGGTATCGATACCCCTGTGTAATCTGACCAAGTTTGAGTAGAGTTTGAGGTTCAGTAATGGTAATTGAGGGTCTTTATTAATCTTAATAACCATGAAATGGATTGTTAAATCAATATCGATAATTATAACACGAAAGACTTAAGTGAGATAATCTTAATATATCTTGTTGTGCTAAGATCCTTGGTGGATCGATTGTGTAGTCTGAGTCCTTGTGTGATGGAAATTCGGATATCCAAAAGTGTTGCAACACGTCGAAGGCCATCCAATGTAATATGCCGGGTGATGAATTGAAGACTTTTATTCCGAGTATTGGACGGCCTCACTCGAAGATGTTCGATGTAACATTCCGAGCATGAGATTGGTTGGGCGACCTCCATCCCTTTCCGAACGTTGGGCGGCCTCATTCGAAGATGTCTGATGTAACATTCCGGGCATAGGATTTGAGGGCAGCCTCAATCCTGAGTGTAGAATCCCGATGCTGTGTGGACGTGGGCCTCACTCTTGTGTGTTATACTGTTGTGACTGTATATGCTGTGTGCGATAATATACATTCATTTATGCCATGTGATAGGCGAGCATGCTAGACCATCATATCATGCACGATGTTTATATGCTATGATTTACTGCTTATGATATGCATGATGTTGGTCAAGTTCGACGTATCCACTAAGTTTTCGAAATGTGTTTTCGTGCGTAGGTTAGGTGAAGCCGTTTCTTGTGGAGCACCATCGAGGTTTGGATTTCAGCATCGACCGTGTTGTGTCAGAGTACAATTATTAGATAGGAAGGATTTTTTTTATATGGAAAAGTCTTAATAAAGTGGTGACGATCCACATTAATGATAAATAGGGTTAAAATATATGCACATAACGAGAGGCGGAATTAGAAAATTATTTAAAAAATGTTATTTTTTAGAGTTATATTTAAGGGATATAATTAATTTATAAATTAATATTATTTATTTATTTTTTAAAATATATATATATATAAATTATATAAAAATTAATTCATAAATTTTAGGGTGTTATCTGACCATCCTTATCAAGAGGTGGCTCCGCCTATACACATAATATCATAATTAATACATAAAACACAATATATTAATTATGGTGATACGATGTGTTTTGATTTAAATTAGCTTCCACTTGGAATGAAATAATAAACTTAGTTTAGGCGTAAGAGTTTAGAATTTAAAGGTTAATGTTAAGATTTAGGGTTTAAATATTAAGGTAATATATTGAAGATTTAGGGATTAAATTATAAACTCTAAATTTTAACCCTAAACATTAAATTCTATTAGTAATCTCTAAATTACAATTTCCTAAATCCTAAAATTAAGATGTTCGTGAAAAAAAAAATCATTATCGGTGTATCAAATATTTATCCATAAACTTATCTAAATACATCGCTCAAAAAGACTTTGATTACCGGTGTATCAAATATTTTTTTAAGATAGGACTTTGATTATATCGTAGTTAGGGTTGAGAAAGTTTAGTAGTTTTTTATTTTAGAATTAATTAATTTTTTAATATTTTATTTGAATTTTAATTGTTTTATTTTTATATTAGAATAAAATTATATTTCATATATATATTTGATAGGTTAGATGTCATTTCATTTAAAATATATTATCATATGCATATGACATATCATCATTGTTAGACTTTTAACGGTAGTTATCATGGTAGTTAAAAGATAAATTATTTATCAAAAAAAAATATAGGTTAAATGTTAAATTTATCCCAAAACAAAATAAAAACCAAAACGATAAAAATTATAAACGTTAAGGGTTAAAATTATCTTTATACCTATTCTAAAATTTTAAAACTTTAATCATCTATTCTATCCTTAGATTTTAACTTTTAGTATAAAAACATATAAAATCACCGAGAATGTACATAATATTTTTTTCTCTCATTTGTATAAAAAATAAATCAAATTTTGGACAACTTAAAAAAAAAAGTAAAACTAAAATTTTAGAATAGAATTACAGTTAATTTTTTATATATTTTATTTGTGTTTTAATATTAAAGAATGAATTTAGAATTTAAGATTAAAAATTAGAATTAAATTTAATATTTTAAAATTTAAAATTCAATTTAAGATTTAAAATTAATGCGTGAAATTTAATAATTTTTTGATTTATTTTATTATTTAAACAAAAAAATTATTTTTATATACTCATCTTTTAAATTTCAAATTACATTATACAATGTACAATATAATGACAAAATCAAATATGCAACAAATTATTTATAATAATTTAAACTATTATTTTTATAATTTCTTTTTATTAAGTAGTGTTAAATAATTATTTTTCGTCTTCCAAATTTTTATATTATAAATTTATGATATTAAAATTTAGAAAACTAATTTTTATTTTTAAATAAATAATATCATAAAAATACTCTCCTCCGATTTTTGTTAAAAACTAAAATTTCTTCTTTTTTTTTGGTTATTTTCTCTCTCTGCCTGATAAAAAATAATATATTTTCCGTCCTCTTAATCGCAAAGATAAACATCTTCCTTTGATCAGACCCTCTGAATATTCAGTTTCAGATCTCATTTCAACGCCGAATGAAAAAAAGTGATTGAGGGCAGAGAGCAGCGAAGCTGGAGCAATTAAGGACTTTCGGTAGGGAGCTCGCAATGGGCTCCCAAGGCGGATTCTACCAGTCCAAAGAATTTCTGGATCTGGTCAAGTCCATCGGCGAGGCTCGATCCAAGGCCGAAGAAGATCGGATTGTTCTCAACGAGATCGACACTCTCAAGCGCCGTATCTCGGAGCCGGACATCCCTAAACGCAAGATGAAGGAGTACATCATCAGATTGGTTTACATCGAGATGCTCGGTCACGATGCTTCCTTCGGTTACATCCACGCCGTTAAGATGACTCACGATGACAGTCTTCTCATCAAACGAACTGGTTACTTGGCTGTTACGCTCTTCCTTAACGAAGATCATGATCTGATCATTTTGATTGTCAATACCATTCAGAAGGATTTGAAGTCCGATAATTACTTGGTGGTCTGCGCTGCCTTGAATGCCGTTTGTAAGTTGATCAATGAGGAGACTATCCCTGCCGTGTTGCCGCAGGTTGTGGAGTTGCTCGCACATCCCAAGGAGGCTGTACGGAAGAAGGCCATCATGGCTCTCCATCGTTTTTATCAGAAATCCCCCTCTTCCGTCTCGCATCTTATCTCCAATTTTCGCAAGGTAGGTCTTTACCATTTGCATAATCTATTTCTAGGTTTTAGTCTAATTGTATCCTTCCTGATGATTGTGTTTATGCATTTTAATTTATCCACCATGTAGCTACTTTAACCTTTTGGAATTCGGAAAAGAGTCTTGTTTCTGTGTATGCAAATCAATGATGATTTGCTGATACTATGATAACTTTAGAGATCAAAATTATCTTCCTTTCTGGATTAGTTTTCCGAATTATCATTTTGCTGAAGTTGTATGGAACTAGCAAGTAGCATGACTAGGTGTTTCGAGTGCCATGAGTTCAAATTTATCGTTAAGAAGAACTTTAAGCTCATGCTAACCAACCTGCTTTTGGTTCACAACTAAAACCGTGAATTCTCAAATACGTATTATTCTAGAATGACCTTTTTATTAAGGGAAGGAAGAAAAAGGGGAGTAGAGAGAGCATGTATTTTAAAGAAAATCACATTGTATAAGTTCTGCGTATGTTGTTATTAATATTTCCATTTTTAGGTAGGCCCGTTTTAAGATTTATTCCTCGTGAAGTTGAAAAGCTCATCCTATAATAACAGATTTGGACTTAATATATTGATACTTATGTTTCTTACTATATATATATATATATATATATATTTTCTGTAAGAACCCTCGTCTGTCTCAGTCATAGACTTAGAAGTGGAATCCTTTGTTTCAGAGGCTTTCTGATAATGATCCTGGAGTTATGGGAGCAACCCTTTGTCCACTTTTTGATCTTATAACACAAGACGCTAATTGTTACAAAGATTTGGTAATGAGCTTTGTAAGCATTCTTAAACAAGTAGCTGAACGCAGACTATCAAAGGCTTATGACTACCATCAGATGCCAGCTCCATTTATTCAGGTGATTGATTCTTCTTTTAGGTTTTACTCAAGCTTTTAGGAAGTTTCAATTAACAAGGTAGGTCATATGACGAGCATAGTTTTATTGTGCAGATCAAGTTGCTAAAAATTCTGGCGTTGCTTGGAAGTGCTGACAAGCAAGCAAGTGAAAACATGTACACTGTGGTGGGAGACCTGTTCAGAAAATGTGATTCATCTAGTAATATAGGAAATGCTGTACTTTATGAGTGCATATGCTGTGTTTCTTCTATTTATCCAAATCCCAAGTTATTAGATTCTGCAGCCGACGTTATATCAAGATTTTTAAAGGTAGCCACTAGCTGGGGACTGTTTTGTGAAAGCTCAGAGCACTAGAGCCTTATGAGTTCCTTTTTTGGTGACTATAGTGAATCATGCCATCTTTTGTTTTCTGTTTGCAGAGTGACAGTCATAACCTAAAATACATGGGAATTGATGCTCTTGGCCGATTGATAAAGATAAGTCCAGAAATTGCTGAGCAACATCAACTGGCTGTGATTGATTGCTTAGAGGTTCAGAAGCTTCTTATTTTGAATTCTGTCCTTGTTATCTAGTCTTTGTGTTGATTTTCTTACTTTTGGATACTTTATTATGATTTAACTTGCAGAGGCTGGGAGTTGTTTATATAGCTGGCTGGCTTGCCCTATAATTATGGCCTCATATAAGGCTTGGTTCCATTAAATGAGAAATAAAATTTAGGGCAACATAGAGAGGACGCTCTTAGAAAATTTTGATCAATCTGTCTAGCTTAGAATTTACATTTTTTCATTTTCTTTTCTGGTAGGCAACAAAATGTTGAGTGAATGCTTTTGCCTCTTCATTATGCTGTTTTCCATGCATTGTCAATCTTCGTTACAATTATTTAACATGAATGCTTGACACAGGACCCAGATGACACTCTGAAGAGGAAAACCTTTGAACTACTTTACAAAATGACCAAGTCTACGAATGTGGATGTTATTGTTGATCGCATGATTGATTACATGATTAGCATTAATGATAATCATTATAAAACTGAAATTGCATCTCGATGTGTTGAACTTGCTGAGCAATTTGCACCAAGTAATCAGTGGTTCATCCAGGTAATATTTTGTCTTCCACTTGCCAATCTAGTTTGTTAGCTTTATGGTACTAGAAATTCCTGATAATTTTACTCTGCAGACCATGAATAAAGTTTTTGAGCATGCGGGAGATCTGGTGAATATTAAGGTAGCACATAATTTGATGCGGTTGATTGCTGAGGGATTTGGAGAGGATGATGATAGTGCAGATAGTAAATTGAGATCATCTGCTGTAAGTTCATTTGATTCCTGATAATTTTACCTTGCACAACCCAATGTCAATTCATGCATCATATCTGTTACATAAGTATTTATCTTGAATATTGTTTAGTTTTCTTTTTTCCATATATTTTATTAATATGATTTCATTTGAGACTGAGAGGTAGGGGTGAGCGTTTGAGCGAGTCAAGTCGAGTCAAAAATTTCGAGTTATTCAAGTTGAGTCATCATATTTTACAATTTGAACTTTTTTTGAATTTTTTTGATTCGAGTCGATTTTAGCGAGTTCGAGTCGAGTTCGATTCGATTCGATTTTTTGATTTTATGTACAAATTTTAATTATACTATTTATAATACTATAATATAGTTTGATTGTAATTTAAACGATTTTCTCTTTATATTTACGTATATATTTCTTCATATTATTTTTTAAATGTGTAAAAAAAGATTTTAAATTATTATTATCATCGATCAAATATCTTAGGTATAAATATGTCATTTTATAAGCTTTATTAATAACTTTTTTTATCTAGGTAAGACTAAGACTAGACAAAAAATAATGATAAATTAAATACAAAAATTAAAAAATAAATAATATAATATAAAAGATACAAATAAAATTTCTATTTAATAAAATAAAAAAATGAATCTAGAACGTGTCCAGATTATAAAAAAATTAAAATGTAAAACAAAGAAGAAGGGATTGAAAATAAAACTACATGGGTTAAATGTGCAATTAGTCTCTATAATTAGTAAAAATTTCGAGTTATTCGATTTCTATTTTACAACTTGAACTTAATTTGAAATTTTTTCGAATCGATTCGAGTTTATGAAATTTTGAGTCGAGTTAAAACGATTCGAGTTTTTTCACCTCAATTCGAGTCGAAAAATTCAATTTTTCGATTTGAGTCGAGTTTTGCTCACCCCTACTGAGAGGAGGAAAAAAGACTTCTAAAAGCTTGAAACCTTTGGACTTGTAATGCCTTGTGCTTTGTCAATTATGTTAATATCGTGAATGATATTGAACCCAGGGCTTAACCTAGTTGGTTCATGCAGCCATCCTTAAAAAACGGCATTCAACAAATTTGCAGTTGAAATTCTAGCACCTGCGACTGCAACTTCATTTCTTGTTCATGTTTAGCCAAACTTATAATATACAGCACATGCTTTTCTAACATTTCTGGTTTTAATGGGAAGTCAAAGATATAATACTCCACATAATACATAGCTTCCATTGTTCTTTATCTGATTTATGATTTGATGATAACTTTAATTTGTCAGGGTTTTGTATCTATTTCTCACCTATCAATCCAAAGGGACTTTTATGGTGCAATTATCACCCGTTTGAATTCATCTGTGGCATTTGTATTCTAGTTTTTCTCTTTTATTTTTTTTTGTTCTTATGTTTTTAAGTTTGAATGATCATTCTTTTTTGGGGCAGGTGGAGTCATATTTGCGCATTCTTGGTGAACCAAACTTGCCATCAGTTTTTCTTCAAGTATGTTGTATCAAGTATTCTTTCTATCTTTTGTATTCCTTGCATGTGGAAGGACTAAAATCAACCTTAATTTTGAGTTCTGATTGCAGGTAATTTGCTGGATATTGGGCGAATATGGAGCAGCTGATGGAATTTTCTCTGCTTCCGACATTACCGGGAAGCTATGTGATGTGGCAGAGGCTTATTCTAGTGATGAGGCTGTGAAGGTATTAACTAATATGAATTAATTGTTCTTATACTAGGTATTATTTATTACCGATTCTTGATGCAGTTAACAAAGCTATGTTCACAATTCTTGTAGTCATAATTATCTGAAAATGTCATTTATATTCATTTTAGGATATAGTTTTCATTCATGTGATGATCTTTCATTTATTTTTGAAGGCATATGCCGTCACAGCACTCATGAAAATATATGCGTTTGAAATAGCAGCTGGAAGAAAAGTAGATATGCTGCCTGAGGTTGGTTTCCAAACACTTGAGGACAAATTTGCTATATGCAAATGCATGCTCGTTTATTTTGTTGATGGGTTTCATCCTTCAGTACTTTTATTTTAGATTCCATGTTCTTTGTGCAACAGTCTGAAAATAATTTAAACTACCTGTGTCTGCTTTTCATGTTTGATTTTATGGTTGTTTGGTTTCCTATAAATGAAAATTTAATACTTAGGTTCTCTCAACATTAGCTAGCAAATACTTTAAAGAAATTGATACTCTGATTGATCAGGGAAAGTTTGACCACGGTTACAACTTACAACATAACAATGTGATTTTTCTCATTCTCTTTTCATATGATTTTGTAATGAAGAAAATAAACCAGGCTTGGGCTGGGTGTTAGACTGGAAGTGTGTGTTGGCATTAGCTTATTATATTGATTGTGATATTTTGTTTCACCACAATTCTATCTTTTGCTTAGCAGCGCCTGTAGTTGTAAGGAAAGGTTCTACTATTTAAATAATAATCTTCTTCCACTACTCTCTCTCTCTCTGGGGTTATGTTTGAGTATGAAGGGCATGTGTAGAAAATTAAGCTACCTCTTGCTAGGCTGTTCTGATGTTGAGATAATGATAGATGTGAAAGAAGGGTTATATTAAACACATGTGCAATAAGATCTGCTTTTGGATTCCTGAGGTGGTCAAAATTAAGGATGGTAGGTAAGGGGAATTCTACCACAACGTTGGGCTCGGGAGTGAGAAAATGTATGCTGCAACAAACTTTTGACGCTTTATATTCAGGAATAAAGTCTACCAGGTGGAAATCAGCGGTTTGTGATGCCAATTGTGCGGTGTACTAGTAGGATGTAGATCACTGGAAATTTCTTGTAGCTGGATAGTCATGGAACTTCTCGTTATTATTGTTGATTTGGAAATCCCCTTATAATGGTTACTAACTCCACTAAAAGCTATGTTCATTTTGATGAAAAGTTTTATTAATGCCTGAATATAAAATACTTACATGTATAATCATATTCAACTCTTGTTGGGTAACAAATTTGTGGATTGATTGCTATTTCCTGTCTTGATGCAGTGCCAATCTTTAATGGAGGAGTTATTGGCTTCTCACTCAACAGATTTGCAGCAACGTGCCTACGAACTGCAAGCAGTGATTGGCCTGGACACACATACTGTTGAGTGTATTATGCCATCAGACGCAAGTTGTGAAGATGTTGAGGTGCTTTTTCTATTGCATTCTGTCTGTTTAATTTGGTTTCGATGTACAGATTCTCATTTATTCTGATTTCTCTGATGGCTCCTGTTTCAATATCCTTGTGATGTTTTATTTTAACTTCTGTGGCTTTCTAGTTTGATATCCAAATTCTTTTAAAATGATATGTTGATAAAACTTTTATGCTTGCAAGTTAATTGTGCCTTTTTCGGTTTAGTTCCATATTGAAGCTTCCTGGACTTAAAGTTCAGACTGATAAAGTTTTTAGGATCCGTTTCCACTTACAGTTGTCATATAGAGTTTGTTGAATTAAGCATTACCCTCCTTCTCCAATTTGTGGTATCTTTCTATTAATTGTAAATGTTGCTATAAAGAATTAGTAACGTAATCCCCTTCTGCATCTTTACCCGCTCCTGCATTAATGTATTGTGAATTGTTCATTTCTGAAATTGTACTACATTGGTGTCGGCTCTTCTAAGATTCAGATAATGTTTCTACAAGTTGGGTGCCTTGAAATTTTTGAAAACGTCTCTTTTCTGACAAGACTGCCCTATGGGTATATATGTTTTTTTAATTTACCTTGTTTCGGGTGCTCATAGAATTGTCTGAACTCTTTTGACGTATAAATCAACCTATATGTATACCTTCTGTTGAAAGCTTTAGGGATCTGTTTATCGATTGATATTTTAATTTGTGTTCTACTGCTTAAGATCATTTAGAAAGATGAAATATAGTTGTGTGCTTATGTTGCCTGTTTGTCGTTTTAGGTCCTTGTATGTTCTATCAACTGCATCACGGTGGAGCATTCTTTTCTCTTTGATATAACTTTTCATGCGTGAGTAGAGTCATTGTTTGTTCTTGCAGGTTGATAAAGACCTGTCTTTCCTTAATGGTTATATCCAAGAAGCAATAGAAAAAGGTGCTCAGCCCTATATTCCTGAGAGTGAACGCTCTGGAGTGTTAAATATGGGCAATTTTAGGAACCAAGATCACCATGAACCATCACATGGTCTCAGGTTTGAGGCATATGAGCTCCCAAAGCCTGCAGTGCAATCTAGGATTCCTCAAGCCGTACTTCCTTCAACTGAAATTGTTCCTGTGCCGGAGCCAATGTATCCTAGGGAGATCTACCAGACTCCTCCATCTAATCCATCAAATGCACGATCAACGGAGCTCAAGCTACGACTTGATGGAGTGCAAAAGAAATGGGGTAGATCAACATACACGCCTGAAACATCTACCTCAACTTCAACATCACAGAAAATGGTTAATGGGGCTGCACAAGTTGAGGGGGCAAGTACTGTAAATTTAACGCATGAAACCTATACTTCAAGGAAACCACAAGTTGAAATTTCTCATGAAAAGCAGAAACTTGCTGCTTCACTGTTTGGCGGTTCATCAAAACCGGAAAAGAGGCCTGCTACTGGTCATAAGGTTTCAAAGGCAAGCAGCCATGTGGTGGAGAAGTCTAATGTGCCAAAGTCTAGTAAGGCAGTTGCATCAGAAAAGACCGCTCCTGCTCAACCACCTCCGGACTTGCTTGATCTGGGTGAACCAACTGACTCAAGTACTGCTCCTTCACTAGATCCATTTACACAATTGGAGGGACTTCTTGACACAACTCAAGTTGCTTCAACTGCAAATGGTGCAACCGCTGCTTCCAGGTCACCTGATCTAATGGCTTTGTATGCAGACACACCCGTTGGTCTACACAATAAAGACGATACTGATCTTTTATCTGGCTTGTCAAATCCATCCATGACAAACATGCTTGGTACTACTGCTAAGCCTCAACTAACGCAAAGCAGTGGTAAAGGGCCAAACCCTAAAGATTCCTTGGAAAAGGATGCATTGGTGAGGCAGATGGGTGTGAATCCATCGAGTCAGAACCCAAACTTGTTTAAAGATTTACTCGGGTGAATTATATATATGAATGATTCAAGGGGTTTTAACAGCTATCAAATTCGCAGTCACGTTGCAGTTTTGCGTGGAACAACTGGGGGTGAGCTTAAGATTCAGGTACTGATCTGTATCCCCTCCCTCTTTTGTTAAGCAATACTGGTCTGTAATTGTTGGAGGGTGGAGTGTTTATTTTATTTATTCTGAATAGGGAAGAGCAGAAACGCTAGTGTTGTGTTCTATTTAGCGATTTAGCTGCGGAGCTTTACGTTGTGTGCGCTGTAGTTCACGCCTACGCCTCAGGACGGGCGAGGTTTTTGCATGCTTTAGCCCTGAACGATGTTGGAGTCTCTTGTTGTTATAATAATACTGGTGTAGAAATAGTACTCGTAGTTAGTAATTAATTAATCTGAAATATGGGATTTACCTGTCTCAATTAGGAACACAAATAAAAGACGATCTGGAGGAGGTTTAAACATGTTCTATACCTTTGTTGTTGTTGTTTTAGTACATGGCAGTTTCTTGTGCTCTGTAGTCTCCATTCGTCAGATTTAAACATAAAATTACACAAGTAGAATATATATTTTAGATTCGAACATTGAATCTGTATATAATAAATCTAATATGAATTTGGAAATATGGAACATTGAATCTTTTGATTTGATTTATATATGTTCAAAATGTTTTTCGAAAAAAAAAATTGGATTCTATATTTATCTAGATGAGTCGTGTGATACGAGTAATATAGGGTATTGAAATTTGTATGAATAATTAATTAAATGAAAAGGGAAATCTTAGCTAATTCTTTACATATGAATTATTATGTTGCAAAATGAAATAAGGCATATGAGAGTTAATAATGATCTTCTTAATTTATTTTTAGGGATAAATATATATTTAGTGTCTTATTTTTATTCGTTTTATTTTGATATTATTTTTTTATATAAAATTATATTTTGTTTTTATTTTGATATATTATTATTAAAAATTAATGTCAGACTGATTAAAAAAGAGAAATTTACGTGTGATAAATTATTGTATATTTTTTCTCATAATCGTTAACATATTGATTTTTTAACAATAAATACCAAAATTAAAACAAAAAATATAAATTAATCCAAATTATAATTACGTATGTAATATATGATAACTTAAGAAATAGGTTAGAGATTTATACTTTATATCATAATATTTTTGACATTATTTGAAAATGTGAGATTACATAATATTTTGATTCTAAAATATAACATTATGAATTGTAACATAAGATTGATCAACTAAACAGTAAACATACCCTTCGATCCTTCATGCCGGAAATTTTGTACGGTATATAGCGTTATCAAATAGCAAGTAAAGAAAAGGAGTTGGTAATAAAATACTAAAAGAAAAATATCTCATACGTTAACATTTAAAATAAAAACTTTTATTATTATTATTTTAATTTTAAAAGGTATAAATTTAAAAATCTAGGATCATAATTAAAATATAGGGTTTGTCTGCACGTGCTAAAGTTTAATGAGACACCTCCGTAGTCCGTACACTCGAACGTTGCCTTTTGTCCTTTGCATTTGCATGCTCAATTTTTTTGAAAAATTATATCATAAATTATTTTTACCACGTCGTTCATGAAATCAATCGATTAAACGTATTTATTTAATTATTTTTTATTAAAATTTATCATAAATTAAATTTAAAATCAATTTTTTTTAAGTGAAGATTCACTTGATAAAAGAAATAAATTAAAAAATTATTAAATAAATATATTTAATTAGTTAATCTCATAAATGATGTGTCGGGAATAACTTATGATATAATTTTTCAATTTCTTCTTCTAAAATTAAAAAAAAACCTTTTGTCACTCTTACATAAAGTATATATGGGGTAATTGCCTAATTGGTCCTTGAGATGAAGAAATAAGGAATGATGATGATGTCATGTAACTATCACTTTCTGTATAATCTGATGGGCAAACCATTCTGTGGAAGAGCAAAAGGAACATACTGTATCCCACTGTTGATGCCCACCGTATGCCACCTGTACTTTGTAGTAAGGTGATATAGGAACACCAGGATTTCAAGCTTGGCCAGCTCATTCCCAGGACATGAGTGGGGCCCCTTGCCAAATGGCATGAAGGTATTGGGTTTCAGAGACACCTGTTCAAAACATGCACCAACACTGTGCATCAGCTGATATCATATCACAACATGTTTACCACTACTGCTGTAAGCCTGTAACATCTTAATATAAAACGTTCTTAAGATAAAATCATATGTTAGTCGTGCAAAGTTTACCTCGAATCTTGAAGGATCGAACTTTGCCGGATCTGGAAAGATTTCTGGGCTGTAGTGAATGTTTCTGAAAAGTGGCAACACTTTCCATCCTTTGGGTATAAGATACCCTGAACCATCGTTCAAACATTAAAAGTTTAGCACAATTTACAAAACAAAGCACAGATATGTATGTATGCATGCATGTATGGCACAATTGACATGCATGATGCATGCATGAAAGTATGTATGTATGGCAACTGACCTTCATATTCAACATCTTCAACAGCTTCTCTGAAGGTAAATGACAAAACGGAAGCAACTCTAAGCGTCTCCTGAATCACCCTTGAGGTTAAGGGCATCTTCTTTGTGTCTTCCCAACTCAGGTTTTGCTCTTCCTTGCCTCTCATTACAGCCTCTTGTTCCTCCTGTAATGCAAACACCGCCATGGCATACGTTATTACCAATGTATTTGTGGGATGGGATATGATATGAGGATTAAACAGGGTAACAATCTTACAGTGACGGATTGAAGAACGCTGGGGTTTTCTCCCAGATACTTAATTATCCACGTCAGTACGCTGGCGGAGGTGTCTCGGGAAGCAAAGATTACGCCGATGATGTTGTCGGTGATTTGTTCGTCGGTTAGGCCTTCTTTCTCACTCATGAAAGACTCCAGCAAGTCATTGCAATCCGGCTTCATTCGCCTCCTGCTAGATATGATTCTTGCCACAATCCGAGCAATCTCTTTTCTCGCCTTGATTGATCTGTTGAAAAGTGTGCCGGGGAGGTTGACGGGCATCGAGTTGTATCCTTTCTCAAGAACGTAGTACCACCTCTTCAGATCTTCACTGTCAACCACTCCATCCTGTCCGAAAATCGATAGCAACGCAACATTGAATGTATACTGCAATCGAGACGGACACAAAATTTTATATAAACAAAGTTAATATACAGGTCGAGAAAAAACGAGGAAAGCTTACTGTCTTCATTTCATGGAAAGTGGTCACGAGGCGGCCTTCCGACGAGCGGAGGGAATGTTGAGCGACGGATTCAATGATGGGGACGAGGGATTTAATGGCGTCGGGCATGAAGGCACGAAGAACAAGCTTCCTCAACTTGGCATGGTACTGTCCTCGGCTGAAGAATATGGCTTGTTTGCCTAGCATCCTTTCTTTACTTGCGGGGAACGTAGGCTTGAAGAGATGGGATTTCGTGAGCAGCACGAATTTAGCAGCTTCGGGGGTGGACATCATCACACAGGGACAACCTAGTATGTGTGTCTTGAATATGGACCCGTACCTATTACAAAGTAGAAACCAATGTCATTATATTTATATTTGTATACATGGTGCTAGTGTATGATATGACGGACCTTTGTTGCTTGGAAGCAAAGAAGAGATTCGGGTTTTGGGAGTATATCTGGAATGTTTCTCCGATGTAAGGCCAACCGAGAGTTCCGGGAGGGAGCGGCGGTTTCCGGCGATTGGATTTGAAGGAATTACGAAGACAGTGGAGGAGGGAAACGAAGCAGATTGAAGCAAAGAAACAAACAATGAAATGGAATGCCATAGCGTTGGTGGTGAAGTAGCCAAGTGGTGAAGGAAGACTAGACTATATAGGGTAAATAAAACAGTGGGAGAGACCATTTTGTTTCAAAATACAGCCTTGAACAAAGTTGAATCAGACACACAGAATCTTGTTCCTACGCCACATTATTCTTGTTATTGCTTATTATTAGTCCCTAAATCATGATAAAATGACCATTTTAGTCACTCAACTTTATGGAATTGAGTTGAGATTGTAATGATATTTTAAAATAATTTGATGAAATATAGTGATCATTTTGTAATTTTTAGAAGTTCAGTGATCAAACAATGATTTAACCATAGCTTAGGGACTAGTTTATGTGCTTTACCATATACTCGACACGTGTTTTAGAGGTGGGAGAGAGCACGTGTTGTGTGGGAGAGGAATTTGACCAGCAACGTGAAAATGCCCTTTGATCTTACACGACATATCAACACAAACCTGTCCGTACTCCTTTCTGCCTTGTTACTACACCTGGCTTGGGTTTGTTTACACAAAGCTGAAAACATAAATATTTAAAAATAAAAAATATATAAATAAATTATTATCCTTTAAAATTTAAATAAATTAATTAAAATGAAAAAAAAAATTTAAAGTTAGAATGATTGTCTCTCTTACTCCATATAATTTCGTCTATATGTATATGTAACTTTATTAGAGATTTAATTGGAGCGGTTTTAAATTTGGAAGACGTGATTAAAATTTAGAAGATTAGTTTAAATTTAAGGTTTATATATTAAATCCTAATCCTCTAACCATATTACTCCAAAAATAAAATTATAAACTTTAAATTTTAATCATGAATTTTAACCTTAAATTCATACACTTAAACCTATAAAATCCTAAACTACGTCTCTAAACCCTAATATTAAAACGCTAAAAAAATTCGTAACAAATGCATGAAATATTTTCGCTTTTAGTATTGTTACCTTAATTTCACAATTTTAATATTTTAAGAATAATAGTGATTTTAAACATGTATAATAAAAACTATAATATATGACTAAAAAATTCAAAATAAGTTAAATTCTTATTTTAATAAATTACCCATAATCTTTTAAATTGACTCTACTAAACGGGAAAATGGCGTGATTAATGTTAGTTAATGACTCACGTTTTTTAACCCTAAAGCATGCCAATCGTTTTCAAAAACGAGGAAATTTTTTTAAAAAATAAAATATTTCAAGACATAAAAAATAAAGTGATGCAAAATAATATTTTAAGAATATAAAAAATTATATTTAAAATATAAAATAAAAATTTTAAAATACAAACAACTTTTCTTAAATAAGAATAATATCGTAAAAAGTTGAAAATGAAAAAAAATGAATTTTCTATTTTTATTCTACGATGTTTTTTAAAGTAAAAAATGTATAATTTAATATTTTTAAAAAACATTTTTTGAAATATTTTCATTTTTTTACAATATTTCTCATTATTGAAAGAGTCGAACATGATTTTACACCTCGTTTAATACAACAGATGTTAAAGAATTGAAATGATGGATGAAAGATGGTTAGTACTGTATTTGGTTGGGGAAACTTATAATAAAATTAAAAAAATGTGTTATGCATATATGCATGTGTTATTTTACTCTTAAAACTCTAGTTTTATCTTCTTCTTTTTTGACATTGATTATTATATTTTTTAGGATTTATGATTTAGTGTTTGAGATTTAAGATTTGGAGTTAAAATCTTGGGTTTAGGGTTAGTTAGTTTAGATGCTTATGTTTTAGTATTTGGAGTTTAAAGTTTTGTGTCTAGATTTATGGTTAGGGTTAGTTAGTTTAGATGCTTATGTTTTAGTATTTAGAGTTTAAAGTTTAGTGTCTAGATTTATGGTTTAGGGTTCATGGTTTGAGATTTAAGTTATAGTTTAGGGTATAGGGTTTAGGTTTAATAGAAGTTTATTATTTAGGTTTATGATTTGTGTTTGGATTTATTTTTTAGGTTTATAGTTTGTGATTTGATATTTAGAGTTTGAGCTTCATGATGTAAATACGTGAAAAATAGTACGAGGGTGTAATTGATAAAACTTGCTAAAATTAGTGTGTTAAATAAATATCACCTAACTTGCATATAAAACAAAACACTATATTAAATTTTATATCTACTAAATGCACGTATAAAAATAAGTTTTGTATTATCTTAAAGCATATGCCCTGCACTTAACTCTAGATCTTAAACCTTAACCCTGACCACCCTTTAAATCTCAAACATTAAACAACAATTCTAAATAATAGACTTTAGCCCTAAACCTCAAACAACAACTCTTAAACCATAAACATAAAACTCCAAACCATAAACTCTAAATATTGAACCACAATCTCTAACCTTTAACTAAACTTCAACCCCAAACACAAAACACAAAACCATAAATCTTAAATATTAAACTAAATAATAAACGATAATCATTAAACTTTAAATCATAAATGCTAAATGCTAAATCATAAATTTTAAATTTTAAATTATAATCCATTTATAAATGATTAATAATTAATTATATATTTTTTTAGTAATTTATGATTGTTTCGACTTAACTATTCAGTTCAGCGGCTCCTACGCCTGCAGAAACAAATCGTTGCAGCCTTTCATGCACGAGTAATGAGGAATGCATTGCAAGCCAGCTCATGCCATATGCATGAAGTATACGTATGGTATGGCAATTTGTCTGTATATGGGTTTCGGTTTTCAATCCCGTGGGATATGGTGGTACTGGTAGGAATACAGAAAACCAATTGGAAACAAAACAAATACTTGTAGGATATGTGGTCTGGCTACTTGTTTTGGGTAATAAGATAGGTTTCGAAGACGGATATAAAAATATTTGTAAGGTTGAGTATAAATTATAAAATCTCAAGAATTTAGAATAAGAGCAAATCATCAAATTTTTAAAAATTAAAGATTAATTAAAAAAATCAAAAAATAAATGTATAAACTTTAAAAATTCAAGGTGAACATGGGTTCATCGTTCCCTCCATGTGCACCCAACGTGCTAATGGATTTTTAGTATTAGATATCGAATATAAATTTTTTATTTTTTTGGCGTCTTTATTTGTCTCGTAATAAAAATTTAAATTTTGAGTTTAGAGTTAAAGTTTAAAGTTAGAGATTAAAAGATTTTAAGTGATGTTTTTAGAGTTTAAATTTTAAAATTTAATTTTTTTAATGATAAACATAGAATATGATTGAGAATTTTGGTCAGGTATACCTGATTTTCTCAGTTTTCTGTCTGTATGTTTGAGAATTAAATAATGTATGTTAAAGTTGGAATAGTTATCCTATTTTTCTTAAATAATGTATAAACATACTCTTCATCTATTTTCTATTTTCTATTTTCTATTTCTAGTAATAACAAAATTTCTGATTTTATCTATGGTAATATTAAATTCAAGTATATTTAATCCATAATGATTAAAGTTATTATAGTTTTTATCGTATATTTATCTAAAACAATTATATGAAAATGTTTCTTACCTCCAAAAATTTAAAAGTAAAAAACAATATTATATTATATCATTAAAATTATTGATAGATTATAGTATAATATTAAATAATATTTATCTGAATTCCCCAATACTTGCTCAGTTGCAGACTAAACTGATGTAATGAACTGTATCTGTGGCAAGAAAACAAAAAAGTAGCTCTATGTCTAACTCACTCACCAGCTCAGCTCACTTAGCAACAAGATGGATCTGATAGGACATGAGCTCTTCATAAAACAAAGGGTCTTCTTTTCCAGTCATCAACATCTGAGATCCAACATGAACCCATCAGTCAGTGGCTTCGAATCGAGTCTGATCCGAATTCAGAGAAGCTGTCTGTGATGGTCCATGGAAATAAAAACTTGTTCACAAACCATCATAACGAAAAAGAAGTCCATAACCAATTTAACAGAAACAGATTATTGCACCCCTCACCTGTCATGCAAATGTGTCAATCATCTAGATAATAATATGATCCAGCAGTCTTTTGCTCCCGGTCCTTGATTGAATCTAATTTGTTGATTCTTGGTCGGTAATTGGTTGGGTCCCGTCTAAAAGTAATGTCCAAATGCTGTAGAGGGCAATCGAGTGCAAGAGTGAGTAACAAGAGCAAAGTGTAGCAACAAATCTCAAAGGAATAAGCAGTGACACTCACAGATAAGAAGAGATTCATGCCAGTCAACAACGACTGAGGCGAATTTGCAGTACAATCCACTGATGGCTTCCCCTCGTACACAATAACACGATCTGCGAGGTAAGTCGCCATTATAAAATCATGCTCAACCACAAATGCAGTTTTCTTTGCATGGAGGATAAACCTCTTTATGACTTTAGATGCAACAATACGCTGCTCGGAGTCAAGATAAGCACTTGGTTCATCTATTAAATATATATCTGCTGGCTGCAGGAAATAAAAGACAAAAAAATGCATTTGAAACATGAGTACTTGGACATAAAAAAGTCGTACCAAATTCTTTTTCTAAAGAATCAAATCGAACGTAATCCCAAATCTCAATATAAAAATAGAAACAGAACAATGCAACTCCAAAATAGTAGACTGCATAACCAAATAAAACTTCATCCATCTTCTCCCTTGAATATATATAGCTACAACTTTCCAGAGAAACTATGACGCAATAGTTTTCCATTAGTAACATTCACTAGACAACTACCTCAAATTTCATACAATTTTCAAAGAACAGGTTCAGCAAAACACATGAATCTCAGTCAAGTAATTTTCCAGGACTTTTAGAGTTAGGGGCAGCGGGTTAACAACAGCCAGAAACTTAAACTATCTTCTCTAATAGGAATATGACATGAACACATGTCTGTACCTAGGTATGTGCGCACTAAAAAGTAATGCAGTAGAATATGGAAACCTTGAGCCATGTATATTGTGGAAGCACCCCCCCTCCCTAATATTTTTTGGTTCAATTGCATATTTGGTCTGTCAGTTCTACAATTAACCAAATTAAGCTCTGGTCCCCATAAGTCTTCTAGTTCAATTGCATTTTCGGTCCTTATCAATTTTGAAATGTGTTAAATTAAGTGTTAGCCCCACAATTTTTTGTTTTAAATACCTACCAGGTCCCTGTCCATTTTTAAATTAGAAAAAATTAAGCCTTAGCTCCCATTTTTCAGGATTAAATACTACTTATATCCCTTCCATTTTCAATATCAGGCAATTTGTCCCCGCCAATGTATCATCCTAGTTCTGTCATTGCATAAATGTCTATTAATATCCTTAGCATTTGGGAAATAAAGAATGTTTACCTTTCCAAGGCATAGACATAATGCAACCCTTTGCAACTCTCCTCCAGAGAGATTCACTACTTCCTGATCCATCAATTGTTCAATGAGAAGAGGCTTCATCACATCTGAAACAAACTGGGGATGCATGTATGAATCACGTATCTTATTATGTAGCAAATGCCTGACTGTATTTTGAAATTTGGGACTGATCTTTTGGGGTTTGTATGAAACATTAAATTCAGGTATCTCCACATCAGAACCTTCAACGATATCAGGTTTCAACAAACCAGCCTGCAGGTTATCCAAAAAAATCAATCCAATTATCTAAGAGACATGACGTGCAATATCATAGAACACATGCACAAATGATGAAAAAGAAAAATACCAGCATACGAATAAATGTGGTCTTTCCTGTCCCATTCTCACCCAGCATTACAATAATCTGAGAATCAGTAAATTCACCCTCAATTACTTTAAGTTTAAAACCGCCTTGAGTTTTTGTCATGGTTGGGTATCTGTATCGTGCATAAGATTCAATTTCCTCAGCACTTTCTTGTGGGGTCTCTGCAACCTAAAACAAAGAGAAACAGAGAGGTAAAGATGGGGAGACATTAAAGACGAATGATGGGTGCACAAATGACCCTAGTAACAGGTCTACCTTGAAGGTCAAAGATTCGTCTCGGAACCTCAAATTTTCGGTAGGGACAAATCCAGCCAAAAAGATATTGATTCCCTCTCTTACAGAAAAGGGAAGGGTTACAACTCCGTATGCACCCGGTTTTCCATATAAGCAACAAATGAAATCTGACAAGTAATCCAGGACACTAAGATCATGCTCCACCACAATCACATAGCTGAAGTACACAGTGGAAAAGAATAATTCTCCTAGTTAGCACCATTCAAACTATAAGAAACATTTGAGGATAAGGAAAAATGAAGATTTAACCTATTGGGCCTGAGCAGAGATCGAATGACTTGTGCTGCTTTCAGTCTCTGTTTCACATCAAGATAACTTGAAGGTTCATCAAACATATATATCTCTGCATTCTGTATGGAAACAACAGCAATGGCAAATCTTTGAAGCTCTCCACCAGATAAATCCCCAACATTACGGTCTATGACCTGGTTGAGATCAAGATCTGCACAGAGTTCTACTCTCATTTCCCTTTCATCCTTTTGTTCGAGCACCTGTCCCACATTGCCTTGAACTGCCTTTGGAATATGATCAACATACTGTGGCTTTATGATGGCCTGTTAAATATATAAGATATACTATCAGCAACATCGAGGGAAACAAGGGAATTGCAGGATAATTCTCAAAGTTGCTATATTCATCAAACACATTAGTGTCAAAATGGCATAACATTAGTCATTGAATTCTATTTTCCAAGTTCCAATGCTCGGTATCTGGAACTTTATTTCAGAATAAAAGGAACGATTCGTTTCCAGGTGATCATTCACCAAGACTACCTTAACAGCACCATATTGGTTCAAAATTCAAAGTGCATTAGTTTTACCCCAGGGATGCTCAATGGAACAAGATACAGACTTGTAAAATGCTGGGAGTACGGTAAATGTAGAAGATACAAAATGGCCCCAATTAAACTATTTTTGAAATTGCTTTGATTAATACATATTATCTATTTTCATGGAATAAATATTAAAATCAAGGAAGGATAGAAGTTGATTTTTCCAAACTCCTTAAATCTTAGAACCTAACATTTTAAGTTTCGGGAAAACTCTGGAACAAACTGGCAAGATGAATAGAGAATCCCTTGACAACATGGAGTTCTACTATTAATTAAACTCTCATAACCTCTCCCACATATATAAGCACACACACGCATATATAAATAGGACTTGAAGATGCAGAATAAAAATATTATGTAAAGAAACACCTTGAGATTATCTTCCAAGATGCGAGTAAAATAGTTCTGTAACTCAGATCCTCGAAAATAGGTCAAGATTTCCTGCCAATCAGGAGGGTTCTGCGAATAGATTGCCCAAGTATGTCAATAATTATTATTGATAAAGAGAATTCAAAGAACTAAGGACACAAAGAATTACATTGAAGCGGCCCAAGTTTGGTTTCAGTTTCCCTGCCAGAACTTTAAGGGCTGTTGATTTCCCAATGCCATTGGTTCCAACCAGACCAAGAACTTGCCCAGGCCTCGGAACTGGTAACCTAAAATTACAATTTAGAACCACATCAAAATAGAAGTGGGAAAGAATGGAAAAGGAAAGATACAAAATCTTGCAGGAAAAAGCATTGAACAAACACAAACCTGTGTAATTTGAAAGTATTGGGACCATATCGATGGGTTGTATCCTTATCCAAGTCTCTAGGTAAGTTGATGATCTGAATTGCTTCAAATGGACATTTCTGCATGATAAGACCAGGCATTCAGCTAAAGTGACATGTTCTTTAAGATACGACATCATATGATTTCGAAAGTAAAATTACAAACCTTGACACAGATACCACAACCAATGCATAACTCCTCAGAGATGAAAGCAATCTTTGAGGCAGAACTAACTTCAATACATAACTTCCCTGCAGATAGAGTAACAAAATTGCGATAATTTGCAGAAATAGAACACATGATACACAAGACATACGGGGTAGAAAGACAGGGAGAAACTCAACAATTAGGGTTCCAAGCATTAACAATATGCAAAAGGCAAAAGATGTGTCCAAATTACATGTATAACGTGTCAGAAAATCGAATCAACATCGTTCGACAAACTAAAATAATCAATCAAATAATTACCTGAAATCTTTGACATGTAAAGAATTCACAAGCTCGATTCGGTTAAGGCAGAATTAGATTACCCCAACTTACATCCGTGAACAAAGGGGGGGAAAGGGAGTAATGATTACCTGTTTTAACAACAGGGCAGCTCTTCTTGCACTCTTGACGGCACTTCTTAGGCTTGCAACGATCGGAACTGACGATGGCAATACGCGTCAAGCGGTCGGCCATTTCCCCCCGATATAAGAAGAAATCAACTACTGTTTTAGTTAAGTCTAGGGATTTGAAGCTAGGGTTTTTCTGATCGGAAACTGAAAAATAAAACAGAGAGCAGGGCGTGTAATGTATAACATCAATAACCTAAGATTTAGGGTTTCTCTTCCATTTGTACTTTCTATCTTAAAACTAAAAGGGATAATATCATTTTTGATACATATAATTTGACAAAATATTTAATATGACATCTATGTTTTTAAAATGTTTAAAATAATCTTTTGAGTTATATTTAAACGTTGGTTAATTCAAATAAAAAGAAAATGAAATCAATGATTTGGAGACCATTATATTGTAAATTGGTATTTAAAATATATCAATTTTTTATTTAGATATTTAAAATATTTTTGACCAGAATAAATATTAAAATATATTTTAGGTCAAATTAAGTATTTAATATATGATTTTTTTTTATCAATATAAATATATAAAGTATTTTTTAAACAAGTACTTAAAGTATGTTTTTAATGTTATGAATAATATTTATCTATGTGCATGTCTATCATAATAAGAACTCTATCGTTAAAAATATTATCTTCATTAATTAGAGTTTAATATATTATGTACTTCTTATGCCTATAAATAGATGAGTTTGTGAAGGCATTGTACATAAGTCAAGATTGAGAATAATACAAATATCTCTCTTTATATATTCTTTCATTCTTGTTATTTATTCTTGTTTTAGTTATTCATTATTTTAGTTATAACATTTAATACAAATATCATTTTTAATCAAGTTATATGGTAATTTTTAAGAATTAATATGAAAATATATATACTTTAAGTATCTATTTTGATAAAAAAATTAAATATTTATTTTAATTAAAATAATATATTTTGGTATTTACTTCGATAAAAAAATATTTTATATATCTATTTTATTTAATAATATATATTTTAAGTATTTAATTTTAAAAATATTTATTTTAATTAAAAATACTTTACATGTTTAAATGAAAAAAATAATATAGTTTGAGTACTTCCCTGTAATATAAGCTAAGCTTATTAACCTGCTTTGTCTCTTTAAACATTACTCTATTGCAGTTCTCCTACTCGTCAATTCTTCTTTAGCAAGACATTGAATTCATGGTCATGTGGTCATGGCTGGAAACAAAAGAATAAAAGGTCTCACCTGTGTCAATCTACTAATATCACTGAACGTGACAGATGAGTCTTTACACCGAGTTAAAACAGACTCACCCCAGGGAAGCGTATGAATTATGAATCTGCTGGATGGGTAGTTGTTGGGCAGCACTGTTGCCTTGGAACCGAAGTTTCTCAAATAGAATCATCATTGGGTTCAAGCTCAATCATCCTCTCTTGTTTATCGAATCATATGGCCTTTTGTCAAATGTTCATCCAACTTGTTCTCCCATCTCGATTCTGTTTTCTACTGTCCATAACCCATTTGTCAAAATGTCCCAAAGAGACCCACAGCAGCTATATACTCGATTCTACGACGTCATTGATCTCCTTAAGTCCACCATGTCAAGGCCCAACCTAGTAAGAGCCACAATCGCCCATTGTTTAGCAGTCAAGGTTGGTGCTCTTGTTCACTTGCCAATTTGTACCTCTCTCCTCACTTCATATTCCAGGGCCAAAGATTTGGACTCATCTTTGGCTTTGTTTGATGAATTCTCTAACAAAGATGTGATCCTTTGGAATTCTATAATCAATGCTGCGGTTGAAAATAAGTACTACAATGTTGCCACGCAGTTTTTCGTTGAAATGACTGAAGTGGGTGGTGCTTTTGATTCCACAACTTTGTTGCTTATTGTGTCAGCTTTATCCCATCTGAAGTACTTGAAATGTGGGAAGAGTTTTCACTGTTTGAGCATTAAAGTGGGTATGCTTTGGGATTGTAGTTTATGTAATGCTGTACTAGACATGTATGCTAAATGCGGTGACTTAATCTCATCTCAATCTCTGTTTACATGGATGGAAACTCGAGATGTTGTAACTTGGAATTCAATGGTAAATGGTTTTCTTTATAACGGTCATCCAGAAAAGTCTTTCTGGTGTTTCAGAGAGATGATTTATTTTGGGATTAGAGTGGATGATGTGAGTTTGTTATGTGCTATCTCAGCATCCGCTGATTTGGGGGAGTTAAGTTATGGACAGGCCGTTCATGCATGGGGAATTAAACAGGGGTACAACGATGATATCTCATGTTCCAATTCTCTGATTTCGTTATACTCAGAGTATGGAGATATTGAAGCTTCAGAGTCAGTGTTTGAAGAAATGGTGCTTAGGGATGTCGTTTCATGGAATGCAATGATCCAAGGGCTTGCCTCAAATGGAAGGGTTGTGGAAACATTTGATATGCTTTACAAAATGCAACTAACTGGATATGCTCAGCCTGGTGTAGCAACTTTGTTTACCATAATTTCACTTTGTGCAGAGCAGATGCTATCAAGAGAAGGGAAGACCGTTCATGGATTCGCAGTTCGTAGAGAGATGATATCAGATGTATGGGTGACTAATAGCCTTTTGTACATGTACTCAAAATGCGATTGTGTAGTCAAGGCTGAATTTTTATTTAATACTATCCCCCAAACGGACTTGGTCTCATGGAATGCAATGATCTCTTGCTACAGCCGGAACGGGTATTCAAAAGAAGCTCAAAGTTTATTTAAGAAACTAATCCATCAGTGTTCACAGTTGAGTTTTTCAACTGTACTAGCTGTTATTTCGTTTTGCATTTCCCCAGAATCTCCTCAGTTTGGTAAATCCATTCATTGCTTGGGGATAAAGACAGGATTTTCTAGCAATATTCTTATAGTTAGCTCCCTCATTCACATGTATGTTAATTTCAGGGACTTACCTGCTGCTTTTATGTTGTTAGAGAAAATTCCTGCTCAAGAGGACATTGCCTGTTGGAACACTATAATTGCTGGTTGTACTAGGAATGGTTATTTTCGAGAAGCTTTAGCAACATTCAATTGGATGAGGCAGGAAATAAATGTTATGTGGGATTCAATCATCCTTGTGAATGTTATATCAGCTTGTGGAAATCTTGCGTTGATTTATGAAGGAAAATCCCTGCATGGCCTTGCTATTAAAACTTTTTTCGGATCAGAAACACGTGCGCAGAATGCATTAATCACTATGTATGGCAGATGCGGTCACACTGAGAGTGCAAAATCTGTGTTTGATCTCTGTTCAAGTCGCAACTTATGCTCATGGAACTGCATGATCTCTGTTTTTTCCCAGAATAAGGAAGGAAGAAGAGCACTAGAGTTATTTTACGTTCTTGAATTTGAGCCTAACGAAATCACCATAGTTGCCCTTCTCTCAGCCTGCAATCAGCTTGGACTTTCAAGACAGGGAAAACAAATCCATGGTCATGTATTCCGGATCGGGATTTCTAAGAATTCATTCATAACTGCAGCCCTTGTGGATATGTATAGCAATTGTGGAAGGTTGGACGTAGGCTGGCAGATATTTACAAAGTCAGAGGAGAAATCTATTGCAGTTTGGAATTCTATGATTTCGGCTTATGGATACCACGGTAACGGCGAAATGGCAATTCAATTGTTCCACAAAATGTGCGATTCTGGAATAAGACCATCAAAAAGTAGTTTCATAAATCTTTTATCAGCTTGCAGCCATTCAGGGCTTGTGAACGAAGGGCTTTCGTATTACAGAGATATGCCAGATGAATATGGAGTAGAATCGGTAACAGAACACCAAGTGTGCGTCGTCGATATGCTCGGCAAAGCCGGAAAACTCCAAGAAGCCTATGAATTTATAAACCAGTTACCGGGAGAGGCTGACGCTGGCGTTTGGGGAGCCTTATTAAGTGCCTGTAACTATCATGGAAACACGGAGATGGGAAGAAAAGTTGCACTACGTCTTTTCGGATTGAAGCCCGAAAATGCCGTTGGCTACTATATTTCCCTCGCCAACCTCTATGTTGGAGCAGGAGGATGGAAAGATGCCGTGGAGCTGAGGCAAATAGTGCAGCACAAAAATTTGAAGAAGCTGCCTGCTTACAGTTTACTTATGAATATTGATTCGACTTCAGCCTCAGTTTCAGCTTCATCATGGTTATGAAAAATATTTTCTCTGCATTTATATTTTGTCAAAGAGATTTTATTATTAATATAAATGTATTAATAAAAAATTAATTAATAAACACAATTGTTTCAGATAATGTCACATTTGGTATCTATGCATCGGTTGTGGTATCTTCATAGTATTAAAGACAAAACATAACTAGAAATTTTATTAGTAAATTATTCATTTATTTGACATGTAAAAGTGTAATTTACTACCAAAATTTCTTTTTTCCAAAAATGCCATGCTTCTTTCCCTTCTTCCCTCTAAATTTCCCATGCTTCCCATGCTTAACTTTTCCACCATGATGTCCATAAGCAACATGCCCTAACACACATAGTTAAAAATATATTTAGTAATTTTGTACAATTTATTTTGAAAATTATTTAATATTATATTTCGAAGATTTATCTTTTACCTGAATGAGAAGTTCCGGGATAACCATGCGGAGGATGTGCACCTTGAGGATAGCCACCTGGTTGAACGTTGGGTGGATAACCAGCCGGCGGGTAATTTTGAGGTGGATAACCTTCATATTGAGGATATCCTATATTAGGAGGATACCCACTGGGATATGGATATCCTCCACCTGGAGTGGGATATGTCCCAGGTGGAGGGTATCCTCCCGGAGGTGGTGCATATGTACCTGGTGGATATCCTCCATAATGATGATGTCCATGTTTATGCTTACCTTTATCCTTCTTTCCCATGTTTTTTCAACCGATCAGGAATCAATCTTATATTATAAGTAAAAACAAAAACAAACATAAATAAAAAAATACTCAAATTTTAAAATAATCAACAATTACATAAAATAAAACCGTAATAATAAAAAATTGATCATACATTTAAAATTAATAAAATATAATTGAGTAAACATGTTGTAGACATCAAGGATAAGTGTGGATAGAATTGGGGCTCTTACCAATACAACGTTGGATTGTGTATTGTCTTAACAAAAGCTTTACCTAAGACATGGGATTTTATAGCTTTGATTAATTTAACTACATATTCAATATTTAAGGAGATCCCTACGTTGTTGCTTGAATAAGTAAACAAGACTACTAATAGTGTGAAGGATAACACGAGGAATGTAATATACAGGTTATTTATAGAAAATATATAATTTTATTATAAAATAATATTACAATAAAATTAATATAACTTTACTTGAAAATTGATACCTTTAAAAATAAATTAATACCTGTTATTTGTTCTTACCTTGTTAAAAAACTTCATACAAATTTTAAATTATTGACACCCAAATTAAATTTTCTGACTCCGTTTTCTTAGAAATAACATTAGGGTTTGAACATTTTATGATCTCATTATATCCTATCATGATTTACATTTTACGTTACAACCACTTGCAGGTGAATCTGGTTAGAAGCATACATGTTTTAAATATAAACTACTAACATGAATCATGAATAGAGACGAGCATGGGTCGAGTCGGATCGATTTTTGACCCATCCAAATTTGATCCGAACTCGACTCTGGTCTGACCTATAGAAAAATAATTTTAAAGATTAAATTAAAAAAAAATTTAGAGGACTTAATTATAAAAAAAATATAATTTTAAAAACTAAATTATTAATAAAAAATAATTTTAAAGACTTAATTATAAAAATATATAGATAGAGAACTATTATTATAAATACCCTAAAAATTAATAAAAAAATTAAATATTTAATCTCATATCGGATCAAATTGGATCAAATATTTTACACTTTAAACTCGATTTCCCATCAAAAAATCCAACCCGATCGGCGATCGAATCCGGTCATATCGATGAAATTTAGCAACTGCATGGGCAATCAAATATTTTGTAATTGAACAAGTACATTTGATCGACTCGTCAATCGATTCATCCTTATTTTCTCTATTTTTTTAGATCATGAGTTCTAACTCTACAAAAAAATTTCCTTCCTCTTTCTCTGAATAGGACTAACATTAAATTTAAATAATTGTTAAAAAATATCTTTTGTTATTGAATATACTATAAAGATTATTGTTGAACTTGGCACATTGATAAATAAAAAGTACACGGTATTATTTACAAGCAATAATTATATTTATAACAAAATGACTTCAAGGTGTATGTATTTTTGTTTTGATTTATTAGTATCGAACGGTCTAAAATAAAAGAGAGTTCTCTCTATATCCGTCGATACAATATTAAATTTGAGTTCTTTATTAAATTACGGCGTAAATTGAATATTTTATTTAAGAAAAATTTAAATGGCCTCGTCGGGTATAAAATCATAAATTTCATAAGAAATCAAAACAAATATTAACAGTACAATTAATACCTATTTTGACTGGAAATTGCTCTGTTTTGATTGCCCACGCGGTTGCTGTAGCTAAATCGAACTTAAGGCATGAAGGTTCATGCCATTTGAGATGGGGTAATTTTCAAGTTCCATGGAACCTTTGAAGCCTTCCTCTGTTGCTTCGAACGGAGTAGCATCCTTAGGTGGATTGCGAGTTTTCCTGGGACGATGAATCGTCAATTACTATCTTAAGGCTGCCGAACCATTAATCGCAATTCTATCTCCGGATTGATCCATCCATCCATAATTCCATGTATTTGGAGTCATTCAAATCAGCGCCATAGGGCAACAAATGACCGAGTCCGGGACTGTGGGGTTTAACATGATATTAAGTAGTAATACATTATCACCTACTTAACTATCTCATACGACTATCGAACCGAACAAGCAAAACTTGAAACATCCACATGTTGATGTCAAACTAAGACATTTACTAATACCCACCTAAAAGAAATGTAACAAAGATTTGGATCAACAAAACCTCAAAGCAGCTTCCAGCTCTTTTTCATCCTCGCAGTTGTATCCTAACAAGTAAGCTCTCGCTGCCACAGCATTGTAAAATGAAAATGAGATGCATGCAGATGCAATCAAAACCAGAGATTACATGAAAGATTTGAGATTCAAGTAATTTTTGTTACCAAAGCGGCCAGATCCCATGAACGGTTCTGCTTCATCTGTGCCACCAGCTTGCTGCTGTTCCTGCATGTTTTTTTTACAAGGCATGCACAGGTCAGGTGTTTGAAAATGGAATGATAAAGAGCTTAAGATGATCAAGTCATATCCTTCCCCCAAATACAACATGTAGCACAAATTGAGGCTGCGTAGCTTGTTCGTGAATGATAAATGAAATAAATACAGCACCCCCATAATTTAATAGAATGAATTGTGCCGTTACACGTGTACAGGTGCACGTAGTAAAGTGTGAAACATCTAGGAGTCTGGAGAGTAATCTAATTTCCAAGTTAATTTGAACAGTGCACCAAGTTGGCTTTAAGTCCTTCAAGGTGGTTGCCAAAGCCCAATTGCAATATTTATGGTTTGCTAACATTTATCTGTAATGAACCTTGAGATCCAAAATGACTTCTTGACAAGTACATACATAAATAGGTAAGAGAAATTCTACTCACAGTATCCAGTTCCATTTCAGATGGAGACAGTAACCTATCAAAACAGTGGCCTGAAATTGTGCAGACCAAAAGTTCATTGTTGGGATCCAAAATGACTTCTCGACAAGTATCATCACATACTGAGACAGGAACAAACACAAATAAGAACCATAAATTGAAATCGTGTGATAATTTGGCAATAAATGAAAACATTTCAGACCATGAACTTGTCCAGTCTTCTCACAAACGAATACATCCCCAATTTGGTAGTAGGTGCATGTTTCTCCAGAACAAGCATGGTCAATGAAAACCTTATCAGTCAGGCCACGACTACTTTTCCACATAGATATTTGATCTGCAACTGTCTTGTCAAGAATTATTGAGTCGTCCTTCACCTTCATAGGCACAGACATGCACAAACATTGAGAAGAAAACATTTCAGTTCCGGTTCATGAGAGGAAAAGTGAATTAAGCATCTCATGCATGCCTCTGAAGAATGAAGCAGTATTTAGTATTTCAGTGCGTCAAGGAAACAGTACAGAGAAAAAAAAAACATTTTTATTCGAGCTAGTCATTGCATTCAAAATGAAAATTCCCTGATGCAGAAATTGAGATGGCTTTTGAGGAGCATCTCATTATATTTATTTAGCACCACATCGTGATTCTCTTTAAACACCATGGCGTGTATAGCTTTTGACATACATGAGAATATATGAAATATTCACTACTCAAAAACACATTTCAGTGAACATAAGGACTCTATGACAAAGCTATCTCTACAATATCATCGATGCATAAGAAACTAAAACATCTTTTCTTCTTTCAATAGATCAAAATAAGTGACACCTAGTTACCTGAGAAGGAAGAGGTGCTTGGCTTCTTTTAGCTGCTTGCATTTGGATGTAGTACTCTTTAAATTCAGATGGACAGTTCCTAACAAGTTCAGTCATGTCCTCTTCATCACGCTGTGAAGGTAAAACATGTTTTACCATAAAGTTGAAAATGTTAAAGGGAAAAGCAGAAGCATGCAGACCAGCTGAGTTAACCGTGAGTACACAGATAGAAAAGCTCAATAAAGAATGTTATGCTAAAAGCTAATAGTAAAAAGAAGACATAATTGCTACACATGAAAGAATCTGAAACATTTTGTTATGTGAGGTTGTAAAAATAAATAAAAAATAAAAATCTGTAACATAAAACATAAAATAATCTTGAGAAGCATAAACCAAAAGTACCTGAATATAAAGCTTCTTCCAAGGACATTCCCTCATTTTTGTTGGAGGCAACAAACCCCATCGCATACAATACCTGGACAAGTTCAAAGATTTTGTTTTAAGTAGCAAAGCAAGGATTTACAGACTCTGAAAGGGTCAACATTTGTTAGAAATGCATATAGATATGTGCAAGTAGGATAAAAGAAAACATCTTTAGATCTTTACAACAATATATATACACACACACACACACACACACACACACACACACACACACACACATATATATATATATATATATATATATATATATATATATGCAAAATTAGCAAAACAAATCAATGAATTCGAAGCCGAGACAGTTCGACACAGAAAGGAAGTGGAAATAAGCTTTTGGTCATTCCAATTCCATTTTATCTTACAAAGGAAGACTTTAATTATGCATTAGTGGATAACGAGGCTTAGGAGTACAAACAATCAACAATGTTCAAGATCTAAAAGGCAAAAAAGAAGAGACTTCGAAGTTTGAACATCTGAAATCAAATGCAGTAAAACACTCACAGGCGACGCCATAAGGATTCATCAGATGCCGCATAATTCAGGAAACTGCACACCAGCGAGCACGATACAAGATCCTGTAAATTCACACATAACAAACACAAAATTAAAAACTGAGACCTTATTGATAGGGACGATGAGAAATTTACACAGTACAGAAAAAGACCTCGGACGAGAGAAATTTTAGGATATGAGTAAACAACTCAGGTGGAATCTTGCTGAAAGTGCCACTATCGATCCTCCTAGGAACACTCCTATTATTGTTGTTCTTCACTTGGACCGGCTTCGGATTCATATTCGAAGAAGAAGTCCCATCTCCTTCGCGTTCTTTACCCTCTTCCTTCACAACTCGCAATCGCTTGGCTTCTGGCTCCTCCTAAAATCGTAACCAATTCAATTTAGTGAGAGAAGTATAAGGTTATAATCGGCAAAGAAAATATTGGGGGTAGGGAAGAGAACCTCATCGGAGAGTTCGGATTCGAGGAAGTTCGAAAATAACTCATCTTCTTCGTCTGATAAAGTCATTGGTCAGATCGGAGGGTGATCGGACGATTAATTCGCCGACCGACGGTGGAATTGGATTTATATCTCTCTTGAAAAGGCCGAGCAATTTCTGGTAGATGGATGGATGGATTAGATACGAAGATGAGCGGTGAGGTCGCACGTGCGACCAAGCATGTTTACGGGGGTCGGTTCCGGGTCAAATCTACCCGATTCTATGCGTACGTTCCGTTCCGAATCCGATACTTGAGCGTCAAAATATCTTTTCTATGGGCCCATTGTACGGCCTAGGGGCGAGGCTAGCTTATTCGCGGGGAACTGGATAATATTCTCATACGACATACATGTTGGGAAAAGAAAATTAAAAAAAAAGATTTTCATATTTTCTGTATTTATTGTTATTCGATTTGAATTTATATTGAGTTAAATTATTTATATTTTATTAAAATTTTAATTTAATTTTAATTAAATTAAACAAATTATTTAAGAGTTGCTTAAATTGAATCTGGACCCGAACAAAGTGCCATTTCGGTCGGGTCTGGTAGAGATTATGATGCTTGTCTCACAAGATCCAAGTTTAACTGGATCTACATCACTCCCCATCTTTTTATTTAAGATAAATAACATTTATAACTTAATTATATTTTTAAATTTATTTTAATTATTAAAAATTTAAATTTTTTAACAATTTTCTTTTACCAATGAATAAATGAACGTTTTTAAGTTTTAAACTGTAAAAAAAATTATCAACGTAAAATAAATAATATATTAAAAAATAATTTTATCTAACGATAAATGAAAAAATCGAAAAAAAAAATGTTAATTTATAAATATTTTTTGATAAAATAAAAGTTAAATTTAAATTTAAAGAGTTGAGACGAAATAATTAATGAAAATTGAGGCTGAATTGGTAATGAATCTAAAAAATATTTTTAGAGTGAATACAAATAATAAATATTATTATTATTTTTTTATTGCAAATAACAAATATTAAAAATTTAAGAGTAGAGACACATAAAATTTCAAAAATTTAAGTAGATATAAATCATAAATTGTATAAAAATTTAAGAATTAATTTTAAAAATAAAAATATAATGATAAATATAAACTTTAAAAATTTTAGATGAATCAAAGAGAAAATTCTAAAAAACGTCAATCTTAAAAACAACTAAAAAATGATGATATTGTTTTTCTTACAAAAATTATAAGAATTTCAGTAGACAAAACAATCATCGTAAATTCGTCAGAGAGAATGCATTCCCAAGCAAGAGAAGTTATATCATGGACAAGTTTAACTATGTGTCTAAGAGACCAACCACTAAAAACCGTTCATCTCATCAATTTTTTTATATTATATTTTTTAAAAAATAAATTAACAGTAAATACGAATATGAATAAAAATTTACTTAAAAAATATGACACGAAAAAAAATGATGAGATAAATAATTTTTAGTGATTAGTCCATGATAAAATTTACCATGATATAATTTCTCCCGGCAGAAATTAACTCCCGTCTTTTCCATCCACATCATTTGTTCCCTAATTTATTCTCCTTTTTTATCCAATGACTAAGCTTGTACAATTAATTAAATTATTGGTGTTTCCTTTGTTAATCCTTCACTGCAATAGTGGACTTCATGTGTACATTCATTTTATTTTAAACAGCGTGACTGTCAATCTCAGATGGTTACAACTTCTCAGTCAGTAGTCTAGTATAGTACCTTACACCATGACCCTCCCAAAATGATTCACTAGTCTGAAAATCCGAACCTACCGCAACCGGACACGGTGGAGAGCCATATACGCGACGAGTCGATAGCCGATCAGCATGAGTGCCATGATGGACACATCGATCCACAAACGATTCAGCCCCATTGATTCGATAGCAGGAAGATCCCCGACCCTGCAGGATTCGCCATTCGAGCACTCATAATACTCGTCCTCCTTGTACTGAACTCCAAGCAGAAGCTTGTAACAATAGTAGCTGTAGCTCAGGTACTTTAGCCATACTATGAAGGCAGGGATTTGTTGAACATAGTATCCGCCAGCTATGAGGAACACGAGTGTCGTTACCGACGCCAATGTGGTGGCCTGTTTGATGTCCATGAGAATAGCACCGATGGCTAGTCCTAGGCCTTGAGACACAAGCACATTGTAAAGCACCACTAGCAGAGATAGGATGAATGTAACAGGGTCAGGTTTAAGACCGCCCATCCAATAGATTATGAAGACAAAGGCTATCGGAAGTGCGAGCTCGAATGGTAGATCGCCGAATGTTCTAGCGAGGAAGTAAGATGAAAGGCGGTACATCCCGGAAGATCGTTCCTTGATTAACATTGTTCTTTCTTGTGGGAATGTGAATACTGCATTGTAGAGTGGATAGAATCCCCAGAACACAGAGAAGAAAAACAGCAACGCAATCTGTTTTCGAAGAAAAAGGCCTTTGTTTAGCTTTAGCATCAAGGTGTCACCATTGCCACTTAATTAGTGTGTCGATTAACGAAGAAGAGGCCTTACGTGGTCTGAGATGTGCGAAGCCGGGGTCTGCCACCATAGTAGTCCACCGAGTACGGCCACGCTGATGACTTGGAAAATTCTTAGCCTGGTGAAGGCTTCGTGCTGCCTTTCTCTAACCCCTCTTTGGAGAAGCACCTTGAACTGATGCCACCAACTTGTGCACCACTGATCTGATGTCGCATTCCCTGTGTCAATCGATTCATCACGGATTAGTACTGGAGAGTTCAGTCCTAAACTAAACAGTAATCTAAGGGAAATCAATGGATTTCGGAGAAATTACTTGCAGATGCTTCTTTTGTACTCATGCAGCTATTGACATCTGAATTGCAAAGCTCAGCTTTCAGTCTTACAGAAATGTTTTTCTCGTAGGCAGAAATAAGAGCATCCTTCACCGCTTTCTGTTCTTGTTCTTTACTCTCAACTTGCTCCACTGAGTGTGCGAAATCCGGTCCGATTCCTGCATCGAACAGCAATTAATATTGTTCATGAAGCAATAATTCAAGTAAACAGATACATGGATATATCATGACTTGATCACACCTATATAGAATAAAAAAATTGAAGCAGAGCTGAAAAATTTACCATTAGCAAGGTCAAGTAAGTGATCAGCAGGATTGACAGTCATGGATGTTGGAAAACCAATGGAGGAAAAATGTTCGAGGGCTGCTGATGCCGAACCGTAGTAGATGGGGAATCCTTCGGATAGCAAGACAACCTTGTCGAACATGTGATACAGTCGACTAGAGGGCTGATGAATGGTGGTGACAACAGTTCTTCCCCCACTAGCCAGACGTTTGATCGTGGTCATGATCCGTTGTGCCGTGGTCGAGTCCAAACCCGAGGTGGGCTCATCTAACAAAAGCAAGCTCGGGTTAATTAGCATTTCCTGGCCTATGCTAACTCTCTTCTTCTCCCCTCCTGATATCCCTCTAAACATTGCCCCCCCAATCATGCTGTTCCGGCACCTCGTTAGTCCAAGCTCGGCGATAACTCGCTCGACATGTCGAACTTTCTCGTCTCGGCTCAAGCTGTTGGGTAGCCTCAGCAGTGCAGTGAACAAAAGGGTCTCGGTCACAGTCAAATGAGGGTATAAAACATCATCCTGAGCCACGAACCCTGCTCTTCGCTTCATGGCACCACAAAAGGGCTGACCGTTGTATGTAACCTTGCCGGATAACATACCGTTAAGGCGGCCTCCGAGAGCCGTAAGGAGGGTGGTTTTACCACTCCCTGATGGACCTAACATTGCTAGCAATTCCCCCGGATAAACAACACCGGATATACCATTGAGTATGATCTTTTCCCGACTAGTCCACCCACCCCAGCACGATCCTTTCTGCTCCAACCTGACCTTGTAGACGATCTCCTCGAACTGCGAAAGCCGAAAAACACACACAAAACAGACGAAACTAATCTGCAGTAAGAAATAAGACTAGTTTCAAATAAGGTGATGTGTTATTAGTCCTTGATTTTACCTTGAGAGTTATAGGGTACAGTGCGGTGAATGTGCCAGGAGGTTGTGAACCGCGTTGAATTGGGCCATTGCTGCTGCCATGGTCTGGTTTCGGTGCTATGCAATTGAAAGGCATGGCTAAAGGAAATGGAGTGATATTCTAGCTGGTTTTGAACTGAAAAATGTAGGTGGACTGGGACCTGGGGGAATGATGGAAAGGGAGAGAAGCTAACGAATTCCTTTTAACTTGGCTTCCCACATGGCCACATTGAACTGGAGAGCATATAAATATATATACACACATTCTCTTGCATGTAAATAAAGGTGGAAATTATATCCTTTAAAATTAAAGGTCTAAAGTTTAATGTTATGGGTTATGGTTAAAATTCAGAGAATTAGAGAAAGAATGTATTTTTTAGGGTATATAGTTTAAGGTTTAAAATAAGAATTAGGGTTAAAAATTAAATTTTAAATTTTTTTTTTAAAGAGATATAAAAAGAAAACATAAAAAAGGGACAAGATGATTTTTACCTGTTTTAATTTTTTTTTTTACAACCATCTATTTTAAATTTATTAATCTATTAATTTAAATGGAATAATATAAACAATTCTTTTAATTTATATTATTTTATTTATAAATTTTATGTTTTATCGTTTTAATCCGTTAGACTAATTAATAATTAACACGTGCACTTATAAGACGGAGGGATATCGTTGAATTCTCCTTGGTGGTATTGGTACCGACCTGCTTCCCTTAATTTATTTTAAGATAAATTATATAAATAGTAACTATAACTTAATTATTTATTAAATTTTTAACTATAAAAAACTATAATCAGATCCTTAATTAATTGTAACTAATAAATTGATCTAATTTTTTTTTGGATAAATTAAAAGATAAATAATTGATGATAGGATAATTAATAAAATATATATAATAATATATTTAACTTTCAACCTTTATATTTATAATAATAACTATAATTGGATTCTATTCATCTTCTTTTTTTTTAATTAGGGAAGGGATACCAACACGGATCTCATTAAAAAAATATCTTCTTTATTTATTTTTAAGAGAACTTCACACCCAAACCATTCTTAAGACCATCAAATCACTCGAATGAGTTGATAGGATCTCTTTTTACGTTCCCAAGTCCTTCTCGTGTGGCAACATAGAGGTGTAAAAAGGAAAGAAAGACAGAGAATTTCTCTCGCTTTTGGTATAGCTGCCCCTCAGCGAGAGGCCTGCACAACAGGCTAAGCGTCTTTGTTCGATAACTGTAACTATTGGTTTCTAAATCCATTTTAGATTAGGTCTAACTCAATAAATTTTGTAAGGTAAGTAAAGACGGATCGAGCTTATTATTGTTACTTCTAATATACATTATAGTAATCCCTTTTTTTAATATGGTCATGTTTTGTACACAATTATGGAAGAAGTGAATGTAATGGTTAACAATAATGGTGTTTTCCACCATTTGATGAAAGGATGAAAAGTTTTCCCTAATTGGAAATACTATTGTCATTCAAGAAGTCAGAAACGTAGTTAGGATTTAAAATTAAAATGAGTAAAATATGAACATTTAAAAGTAGAAAACAAATTTATAAAAAAAATAAAAAAAAATCAAGAATGAAAGCGATTATTCTACCCTACCTTCGTATAGTTTCGTCCCGCAAGAAGTGCTTTATAGGTAAGAAGCAATAGCCTTATATACAACGAAATGGGTGAAATTCATGTCATACCAATGTTTGATTGCTGTCCTACACGACCATATATGTACAAATCATTTTCATAATAGTTGATATCTAATTTATAAATCTATTAATTTAAATAAAAATATAATTAAATATTTTTTTATAATAATCTATATCATTTATTTATAAACTAAAATACTTCCCAAGTGTTTCAAGTTTCCTCATGGAGTCCTGTCGTCAATATCCGTGACATATTAACCTTGAATCTCCATTGGAATCCGGTTATAAAGCTGGGTGCATCAGGATGATGTCTGCAAAACCAAAATATCTGGAGAATGGTGTCGAAAAGACACACAACACTAGAGAGTAGAGACAACAACACCTTGGTGGTTGTTTGTATAAGTCCGCAATTGTTATAACGGATGTTATTTAAGGTAACATTATTAATTGAAATCGTTAATAATATAAATAATAAAAATTAAAATTATATCAATAATGACTGATAATAGTCGTAATTTAATGATTAACGGTTAATAGTGATACGTTATTTTTGTTATTGTCCCGTTATTTTAAAATCTTTTAAAAAAATAAGAATAATTCATTAAATTTTATCTTTAGAAATTAAAAAATTTAAAATAAAATTATTATATTTATATTTATATATATTATGATTTATAATAAATCGTATAAATTTTATAAAAAATTATAACTGTGACACCGTAATAACCGTAATAACAAACGTTATGTACGCAATTGTAATAAATGCGATACAATCAAAAACACAACCAAAATCACTTTTCAAATCCCTATTATCAAACATAAAGGAAATTATACATGTTTTTTGATATATAAATATTGAGTGTGTGTTTTCTTTCTTATTATGACACTACTACTATCAGGGATTTAAAAAACGTTTTCGATCGTGTCGTCTTTATCACGTTTGTGAATATAATAGTTGTTATTGTGATTATTATAGGTATCATGATCGTGAATTTTTTAAATTCATACGATAAATTATTAAATTATGACTGATAATTATTGATGTGATTTTAAATCTTCTCGTTATTTATGTTATTAATACTTTCAGATAACTATATTATCTTTAAATAACGACCGTTATAACCGTTTTTTTAATTCCCATGGCTACCAAAACAATAGAAAAGCAAAAAAGTCCTCTCTCAGATTCTCAAATCTCCGCCCTAAAAGAAGGAATATAATTTTCCATACCCTTTTACTTCCGATCATCCGGCCGTGTCCCCTTTTCCTCTACCGGCAAACACAAACCTGTACTGCTCAGTCAAAACATAAGTCATTTACTGCAGATGCTGCGTGACATTCACGGGGATCTGTCAGAGAATTTCTTCTTCTTCTTCTTCTTCTCCGATATATCAATCTATATCTCTGTCTCTGGACGGGATTATTCTACTAATTATAAAGAAAATATGCATGTTCTGGTGGTTGAGGGAGGAAGAATCTGTAGAGAAATCAAAACATAAAGGCAGTTGAAGCTTTGAATTTGATTCCCCCTACACCACCCTGCCTCTAGATTCACTTCTTTACTGTAATTTTCAACATTCGTATCGCCAGTGCATGCTTATTTTGTGTAGGATAAGATTTTATTTCAGAGGCTGGGGATACATCGAGGAAATGAGATGCTCAACAACAATGTCATTGTCGACTAGAATATATATACCCTTTTTAATTAATTTAAGATTAATATATATTATATTCACTTACTTTCTTAATTAATTTAAGTAATTCTCAGATGATGATTATGGTTTATTTATGTGATAATGCTGTTTGAAAAAAAATATTTGGAGTAGATGAAAGATTTTTTTATGAAATACAGATGAAGTTATGATGATAAAAAAGAAATTAGGAAGAATTTGTCTTTTTATTATGTCTTTTTTGATGTTTTCGTTTTAAATTAGAGGGTTTAAGGTTAAGAGTTGTTAGAGTTTACGAAATTAGGGGTATGATGTATTTTTTAGGTCGTAGGATTTAAGGTTTAAAATGTAAAAAATTAAGATTAAAATTTAAAATTTAATTTTTTAGAAATTTTTAATAAAGTACATAAAAAGGCATGATTAGGAAGAAGTATACTCTAATTTTTTTATTTTAATTTCTATATTTATTTTAATTTTTTTATTTGTATGAGTTAGTTTTTAAATTATTTTAAAGAATTATAAGTTGTATTTTTTTTTTAATTTTGAGATTTTATGTGGGTATACTTTAAAAATATTTATAAATCTATCACTGATTGTAAGTTGTGTTATCTCTATTTAAAAATATTGGATAATTTATATGATTCTTTGTTTTTTTAGGTATTTGATTAGGGATGTCAATTTTCTTCGAAGCAGTGCTCTCACCGTTTTAAAGAATCAGTGGACTTTATTCGACTAATATTTAATTTAAAATATTATTATACTAAAAATTTCGAGAGAGACAATCGTTCTTCCCACAGTATACAAGGGATCTATCACTGACCGGATGGATGGTTATCATCCATCACATAAGAGGGGTTAAGTAATATTCTTAAATTGCATATATAACCGTAATTAGCATATCACACGATCGATATTTTTCTACATATAGTAATAATATCAACTCATATGGTCATGTTGTGTGGGATCACGTTCGATTTGGTGAAATCAAAATAAAATAGAAATTAGTTTTCGGAGAGATGACTCTGAGGTGAGACATTACAATTTGCAAGTTGTTTAGGGTGGAAAAGCTACATTCTATATTATCTTTACTCAACAAAGACATGACACATTTGCAATAGACTGGAAATAAGATAAACTATTCTATGATTATTCCATTCTTTCATAATTATTCACCTTTTTTATATAATATACTTTAAAGTATGATCCCACACAACACAAAAACATAATATTAATAATTAATTATCTTTGATCAATTTACTAACAATTGATTTAATAAAATGAGATTTTTTAAAAGATAATATATATTCAAATCTTAACCCTATAAATGAAATAAATTATATTAAAAATATTATTGATACAAAATTTTATAATATTTAATCTGAATTAATAGATTAATAAATCTAATTATTAAAAAAAATCCCTCCTATCCCAAAGAAATCAAGATTATGTCCTATCAATATGACCATGGATTTGAATATGTTGTTGCTTTATAATTAAATATAGATTTAGTTGACTATAAGAAAAAATTCATATATTTTAAATCTAAGAGAAAGGAGAAGTAAATAAATTTTGGGGGAAAGAGATGGAAGTCTCTTTTCTTGGGATGGAGGGAGGGATGGTCACGAAACCTGAATTTGATGGGTTTTGATTCGATCTGATTGGATTGAATTTTTTAGTAGAAAATTCGGGTTTAGATTTTTTTGAAGGTGAACTCGGGTCGGTTCGAGTTCAGGGTGAAAAAAATTCGACTCTATCCGACTCGGGACTTATGTAATTTTTCTATATAATTTTAGGGATATTTGCAATAATGTTTTCTCTTTATATATATTTTAAACAATTAGGTCATTAAAATTATTTTTTTATAATTAGGTCACTAAGATTTTAATTTTTTAACAATTAAATCCCTAAATTTTATTTTATTTACAATTAAGTTCCTAAAATTTAATTTTTTAATGGTTTGGATCGAATCGGGTTGGATCAGATTTTAAAGCTTAAAAATCGGATCAGATCGGACTTTTTCACCATAAACCCAGATCGGATCGAGTGACGGATAAAAGGTATGATTTTTTGAGTCGAGTGCAGGCCGACCCGATCCGACCCATGCTCATCTCTAGATGAATGATTCCATTTCTCTCTATGTATATATATATATAAAGGAGAGAATGATAGGTATTATTAATTAAATAAAAAGTATTATATTTTTATGTCATTTTTAAAATTATATATTAAAATTTAAATTTTTATAAAATAAAATAATATGAATATCTTTAATCATTAAATCAATATGCGTAGTTCTTAACGTATAAGTTAAACATGCATACTCTACTGGTTAATAAGGTTAAACATGCCTACTTGAAGTACTACCTGGGCTATAATGGTACCTAATACACATAGAGCCCAAAACTAGGTTTCTGCTTAATCCATCGGTCATAAAAGGCCCAAAGTTAGATTTTGACATAGGATTGTATTCATTCATGGTAATCGGATTTTTCTCTGATCACTAAATAATTAGGATTTAAAATTTAAAATATATATTAAAAATTAAAAAAAATATTTATAATATAAAATAATATCTCTCGAGATCGATGACAACAACTTATAATATAATGTTTAATCACTAATCATTTAGCAACAATTAGATAATTTAGGGGCTATTTTATAACAATTAAATATTTAAATCATTTTATAATAATTAAATAATTTAATTATTATTTTGTTAAATAGTTCGATGATCATTTTATAATAATTATATGGTTTAATGATATTTTATAATAATTAAATAATTAAATGATTTATTTATACCAATTAAATGGTGAATGTATTATTACATATCAATTAAATAGTTCAATGAAGATTTACTGATTGACCTAGTGGTTAAGGATATTTATCTTACTTTATCTTGTATGAGTTTGAATCTAGAAAAAGATATAATTTTTTTTAATAAAAAAATCAATGAACATCATATAACATTGATAATTATTTTAAAATAACTAATATATTATTTTAATTATTCAGTTAACATATAGTTAGGGTATTAATAACATTTAACGGATCATATTTATTTTATAATTTTAAAAATTTATAATTAAAATAAATATTTTAAGATAATTTAATAATTATTTGTAAACTTTACCTGCATCTTAATATCATCTCAGACAATTTTGAGTCTTGGTGTTATTTCCTGTCATAAATATCTTGCAAATGTTATTAGGCAAATAAAATTAGAAAATTATTGCATGAACTATTTAGTCTCATCGGTTAAAAGAACGATTGTTGTTTTCAAAAGTAACGGATTCGAACACCAGTAATGACAACATAATGATTGAGCGTTCAATGATTAAAAGTATGCTCTAGAATAGATACTACTATAACTACTATAGCTGAATAAAAAATAACAACGACGATAGAAAGAAATCAGATATTGATGTCATAGATGATTACTTCAAGAATCAAAAGATATTTTAGAAGAAGACAAATCTAATATATCACGTTAATATTTTTATCGATAATCGATGATAATGATCGATTAAAAGATTAATAGCGGTTTTATAAGTTTTAAAACTTTCGTAATCAAAATGCAAGTGCTCTAAAACTTTGGTGATCATAATTTATCCAATAAATAAGGTACAGAAGTGGAAAAAATGATATATTTTAGGGCTAAACTGTGATATATTTTAAACCAAAGACAGAAGCAGCAAACCCAGCTCCAGGGCAGCATTAGTTGCTATACAACAACTTAGTTTTTTATTAATTTTTAGACACCCTTTTGTTCTGTCAACTAACACGAACCATTGACCACTCAATTCATTCAGGTTGTAGTTCAGTTTCCCCACTCTCACAATCTAAAACCACCCAAAATTTCTCATTTTTTAGATTTCAACCTTGTTGGAATTCCCAGCCGTCTCGCCGGAAGGGATGACCGGAGTGAACGGAGCGTTGGAGAAAGAAACATGGAAAGCTCATGCCTCCATGGCTTTGGTTCAACTCATCAATGGAGGCTATCATGTAATTACCAAAGTAGCCCTCAACGTTGGCGTCAACGAGCTTGTCTTCTGCGTCTTCCGTGATCTTCTTGCTCTCTCAATTCTTGCCCCCGTCGCCTATGTTAGTGAAAAGTACGACCCTTTTCCCCCTTCCATCTCTTGTCTGAATCAGAGTTTGATACTCTGATGTGATGTCTTAAATTGATTGATCGATTTGTTTGTTCTCTTTCCTGTAGAAGGATTCGACCACCTATGACCAAACGCCTACTCCTGTCATTCTTCTTTCTTGGCTTAACTGGGTGAGTCTCACTCGTCTGAGCAAATCCTAGTTGTTTTGAAAACATGTTATGGATCGAATATCATTGTGCCTGATAAAATTTATCCGGTTTTGTTGAATTGGAATAGGATATTTGCGAACCAGCTATTGTTCCTAATTGGTCTTAGCTACACAAATCCAACTTATGCTTCTGCAACACAGCCTGCTATTCCAGTCTTTACCTTTCTCTTTGCTGCAATGATGGGGTAAAAGGACAACCCTACATGTTTTTCATTTTCTCTAAATTTCATTTGGTTTTGTTTTGATTTCTGTATGTCTGTTAGTTTGTCCCATAATTTGTATGAAATTGTTCATGCAGTACAGAAAGAGTGAATTTGCTCAAAACTGAAGGTCAAGCAAAGATTGGGGGTACCCTAATCTGTGTTTCTGGTGCAATATTGATGGTTCTGTTTCGTGGTCCGGTTTTGCTTGGACAGTCGGATGCAGACTTTGCTGCTCTAAATGACATAAGTTCCAGGGGTCAACCAGAGCCTGCTGGATGGCTTATGTCTGGTTTTCTCCAGTTCGGACTTGATCGTTGGCATATCGGAGTTCTATGCTTGATAGGGAACTGTATGTGCATGGCTGCTTTCCTGGCCATTCAGGTATGCCATATGGTTTTGGATGAATCAGAGCAAGTCTTGTTTTCCTGTAAATTATGTTCTTTGCTTGTGGTAGACAGAATCAAAAAGAAATTTCTGAGTAAAATAAAGAGGACACAGCCCGTGTGGTCTTGAATATGATTTGAGGTTTGAATGTAACTCGTTAGAATTTTAGTGATCCGACCCCTTCCGCAAAGAGACTTTAAGGTTATGTAATCAGATCATATTGCCTATACCCAATATGTAGGAAGTTACTTTTAGCTTTGATCAAACATCTGGAATTTGTTTCAATTTCAGCATATCTAATCCCCTTTGGTCCACTGCACTGCTAGATCATTCTTGTTTTAATCATTTCCCGGTGTAACCATCCGCAGAGATTTCCGATATCTTTGCTTGGGCAGCACTAACTTGTACTTGGTGCCTTTCACAAGTAGTGGTTCTTATAAATGTGTATTTCAGCATATCGAAATTCGAAACAGTGCTGAGTACTTGCTTTATCTGTTAAACTTTTAATGTGTATTGTGCTGTTATTAAGTACATGGTTTATCTGCAATTTCACTTTTTCCAACAATTCCAGGCTCAAGTTTTAGCCAAGTATCCCGCCAACATTTCTGTGACCGCGCTTTCCTATTTTTTCGGTGCAATATTGTTGGTAATCACATCATTTTTAGCCACCAATGAGTCAACAGATTGGCATTTGACACGGTCTGAGATTTTTGCCGTTGTGTATGCTGTAAGTTTCTTCTATATTTTATAGGATCTCCGATTTCGAATCTTAGAAAGTTTTGCAAGTCGATTTACTAGTAGCTAGCCTATATCGAAGTTGTGGCTTTATCCTAGTCCGAAATGTTATCTGATATCCATGCATGTTTTTAAATCTTTATGCTCAATACTCAATCTGCTAGTGTTATCTGATATGTGTGGATGGTTGGCTTTGGCAGGGAGTTGCAGCTTCGGCTCTTAACTACGGAATCATAACATGGTCGAATAAGATCATAGGGCCGGCTTTAGTTGCTCTCTATAATCCGCTTCAACCTGCAGCATCAACTTTTCTGTCAAGGATTTTCCTTGGAAGTCCGATTTACTTGGGAAGGTTTTATTTCCGTCGCATCCACTACAAATTCGAACCTAAATCTCTCATTCTAGTACAAAACTAATGCTTAACTCGATTCATATGTGATGACAGTGTTATCGGGGGATTTCTAATAATTGCCGGACTATATATCGTCACTTGGGCATCCTACAGAGAACGACACTCGGCTACGACGTTAATGCCTCAAATGGTTACGTCCTCCGAACCACTCATTCCCAAAGATGCCTCAAGTAGCAATAACTCGTACCAGAGAGCTCGCATCTTCTCGGAACCATCCGTTTTATCACCGAAATCCGGTGATTAACAGTATAATCATATGTGATGTAAAGTTGCAGGACCTCTTTTTGTACTTGTAAATCACTAAGCTCAAATGGCGTCACTTTGATGGGTTCATGTTCTAAATACAACGTAGGACTCCCTGAAGCTAAAGGATGTTTGGTGCTTTATCCTGTCTGAATTTGTTATAAGAAACACAGTTTAAATTCCACTTAAAATGGTGAAATTACCCTAATTCTTAAGCTTATTAGGTTTTATAGTTTAAACTCAAAATTTTATTTTATATTCAATTTAGTTCCTAAATTCATTAATATTTAAAATATAAATACGAAATTGGAAACTAGGTAAACGAGTCTATTCTTGAACATAGATGAACTGCATATACCTCGAACTCTTTGATTGTCCTCCTGAATTTTTAGTGTTTTATCTTGAATTATTTGGATCAAACTCAAAACCTGCATATATGATATTAAATTATTTATCATTCAAAATAAAATATATAGGTAAAGTAAGATTAATTATGAATTATATTTTTTTAATTTTTATTTAAAATGACATAAAATAAGAAAAGACGAAAATAATTTTAATTATTTTTTAATTTAGTTGACACTCTCGTTTAATAAATGACATTAACTAAGTATTATCAATATTTTAATGGTAAGATTAAATATTTGTGTAAATAAATTTAAAATTATCGTTTAGTTCTTATCATTTAAAATAAGAATTTTATATTTTTTTATATGGTTATTTATAGTCTTTTGACGCTAATTTTGTCCATTAAGTATATATCTAAATTTATATGTTTATTTTATTAAATTATGAACTTTTATTATAATTTCGAATATATCTTTATTTAATAAAATTAACGATACATATTCAAAATATAAAAATAATGAAATATAAGAGTTTTAAGTTGCAAGGGTTGGTAGGGAAGTAGGTACATAAGTGATCAAATAAATAGAAATTGAAAAGGCAAATCTATTAAGTTTACCAACAATCTTATCAATCAAAGAGTTTGATATTTCTATAAAAAGGAGAAAAAAATCTCATACAAAGCTACCATTAGGGGAAATGAAATGTTTTTTAAAAAATAAAATAATAAATATTAATTATTATTTAATCTAACAAGAAATAATAAATATTAAATTTTTAAGTAAGATTAAAGTTTAAATTTTTAGGTTATGAATAAAAATTGAGCTAAAAAAATAATTTTATAATAAATTTGTGTAGTATCTAAACTGGATTAATAGATCAATAAATTAACTAATAATAGTTATACCAATTAATTAAAGATAATTATTTTGACGATAAAAAATATTTTTTTATAAATTTCTCAATTTTAGGATTTATGGATTTAGTTCAGGGCATAAGATTTAAACAATTATATCTTAAATCTTTAAACATATTATCCTATATTCTAACGATTACCCCTGAGTCCTAAACTCATAAATTTTAAATCCTAAATTATATATTTAAACTCTAAAATTAAAACAATTATAAAACTTTTTTAATTTATACGACTAATGTATCGAATATAAATTCAATAATAAATTGATAAATAAATGAGAGAAGAATAGATGTGAAGGAGAAATTGACTAACAACAGCTTGAAGGGTTCAATGTAGAAAGTATGGAAAAAGACTGAGTAACTCATGCAAATTTAAAGAAATAAATATCTTACAAACTGGAAAATTTTTGCTAAAACAAATATAAAAGCGAAAGTGGGAAAAGCAGAATTAAAAACGTAACCTTTTTCTATCTTGTTTCCAGGGGAAGAAGAAGAAGATTTCTGAAGAAACCTGAACGAAAAGAAGAAAGAAGAGAAACCCATAGGCCAAAAAGTATTTCGTTTTCCATTGGATCTGAGATACTGATTCCCCAACAGACACTTCGATTGTGAAACATTTTCGGTTCAGTTTTGATTTCCAAGCACTGCGAAGAACAAGGCGGAGATCTGAGAAACTGTCGCCGTCAGAAATTTCCCGGAGGTAATCCTCGAACATGGTTGTAGTCTTTTACTTGTAATGGTAGAATTTATTGGAGATCAATCTTTGTTGAATAAATTTTGCGAAATGAACATGATTTTTGTATACATTTTCTTGTGGTTTTCAATTCTCATTTTTGGGTTCTTTCGTTCCAATGTATCAAAATCATCAATTTGTTAGGTTTTGGATGAACCCCAGAATTTAATGAACATTGCTGCTTAGTATGTTTTGCGTTTGCCCTGTCGGTCAAGGTTTCGAACTTAGATGCCTTCGTTTGCTGAATTATATCATGTGCATCACTGATTTGATTTTGGCATTTAGGATTTTTGATCAGTGATCTTATCTGCTTGGTTGTGACACCGGGGTACCTTCGTCCTGCTGCATTTTTGGCAAAATCAATGTAATCTTCGAATCAAATTCAATTGTAACTTCAAGTTTGATGTGGGCTGTCTCATATAGTATTCAAGCAGTACGGCAGGTAAATTAGAAGTTTCAGTATTGGCAAATTATGCCCAATGAAAAGCTGTTAATTTGTATGCAAAATGGAATTAATGGTATTTAGTAGAATTGCAGAAGCGATATCTGGTGCATCGAATCTTTTATCTGCGACGCTGTCTTCTGCAGCTTCATACATGTCTCCTGCTTTGTCAACACATACAGAGAGAAATGTTCTCCATGGGTTTGGTTTTTCCAACTCTGGAAACAAGAATAATTTGCGCCTCTCTGCATCACTCCAAGATTTCTCATCATATCACCGCCTTGATCCAGAAGCAGCTAATCTTATTTCTGAAATTAACAAGAGCATGACCTATTCGAAAACCCCACTACATCGAGAAAATTTTTCAGCAAGTTTCTCGAAGGAGAAGGGTTTGCCAGGTGGAACCCCTTTTCTAATGAGAAAGTGGGTGCGATTTATCATGGTTTTCTTGTGCCTACTCTTGTTCATTTTTGCGGCATACATGGTTTGCATGTATATTTATTCAAATTGGTCTAGAGGAGCCTCCAAGTTCTATGTTGTTCTTGATTGTGGAAGTACTGGAACTCGAGTTTATGTGTATCAGGCTTCAATTGATCACAAGAATGATGGTAGTCTGCCTATTGTCATGAAATCATTAACCGAAGGTCTTTCTAGAAAGCCAAGCACACAGAGTGGACGTGCTTATGATAGGATGGAAACTGAGCCTGGGCTTCATAAGTTGGTGCACAATAAATCTGGCTTGGCGACCGCTATATACCCACTTATTTCATGGGCAGAGAAGCAAATTCCTGACCTTGAGCATAAGAATACTTGTCTTTTCCTGTATGCTACAGCTGGAGTTCGCAGGTTGCCTAATGCTGATTCAAAATGGCTTCTGGAAAATGCTTGGTCAATACTAAAGCATTCACCTTTCTTGAGCCGCAGAGAGTGGGTTAAGATTATCAGTGGGACTGAGGAAGCTTACCTTGGGTGGACAGCCCTTAACTATCTCACAGGCACATTGGGAACAACCCCTAAGAAGGCAACATTTGGTGCACTTGATTTGGGTGGATCATCATTACAAGTTACATTTGAGAATGAGCACCGTCAACATAATGAAACCAATTTAAACCTTAAAATTGGAGTGGTTAATCATCATCTTAGTGCCTACTCTCTCTCTGGCTATGGTTTGAATGATGCATTTGACAAGTCTGTAGTTCATTTATTAAGGAGGCTTCCAGATGGCTCCAATGCCAACCTGGCTAATGGAAAGATAGAAATTAAACACCCTTGCTTGAACTCTGGCTACAATGAACAATATATTTGTTCTCAATGTGTTGCAGAAGATCAAGAAAGTGGGAGTCCTTTAGTTCAAGGAAAAATTTTGGATAAAGGAGGAAAATCTGGAATTCCAGTGCAGCTTATTGGTGCTCCAAATTGGGAGCAATGCAGTGCAATTGCTATAGTTGCAGTCAATTTATCTGAATGGTCGAATCTATACCCAGGGATTGCTTGTGATTTGCAACCCTGTGCACTTTCTGATAGCTTGCCTCGCCCTTATGGCCAGTTCTATGCCCTATCTGGCTTTTTTGTTGTATATCGGTTCTTCAATTTGTCTCCAGAAGCTGCACTTGATGATGTACTGGAGAAGGGTAGGGAATTTTGTGAAAAAACCTGGGAAGTGGCCAGAAACAGTGTTGCTCCACAGCCCTTTATTGAACAGTACTGCTTTAGAGCACCATATATAGTATCACTGTTGAGAGAGGGTTTGCACATCTTGGACAATCAACTTGTCGTTGGTTCTGGAAGTATTACATGGACAATGGGTGTTGCATTGTTGGAAGCTGGGAAGTCATTTTCAAGCAAACTAGGGCTCCACGGATATCAAATATTGCAGACCAAGATTGATCCAATGATTCTTATTGTCATTGTTTTAATGTCATTGGTTTTGCTTGTTTGTGCTTTATTATGTGTTGGTAATTGGATGCCAAGATTTTTCCGGAGGCCATATCTTCCTCTTTTCCGGCATAACAGTGCATCTACATCTGTTCTTCATATACCATCTCCGTTCCGGTTAAAACGCTGGAGTCCTATGAACTCAGGTAACATCTCTTGTATGACCTATTATTTGGGGCATAATTCTACTGCTTTCTTGGCTATGTTTCCATGGGAGAGAAATATCCTCTCAAATAAGTTAACGGATACCTTCCTTCCATGCAAGAATGCGTACTTTCAAATTTTAGTCACAGCCGTCCATCTGCATTATGCTCCAAAACAGGCTGCAAAAGCAAGATGATATTTTCTTGTTCAGATTTTTTAACCATGATCCACGTCTTACAAACCTTGTTTATTCATCAAGAATATTTTTTAATACATGGATACGACTAATGAGAAAGTTCTCGCTCTCCTGTGTCTTGTACTTTTATTACTTGGATACTCTAAATTTGCAGTTAGCATTACACATCTTAAGCACTAAAAAATTTCTTTGTTTCAAGGATTTTTCGGACACAATAATTTGGATGTGTTATTTCCCGCAGCTATTTGTGTCGACAAATAAGGGATGCTATTCTAAACTTGCTTACTACAGGATCCATTAACTTACATTATGTCGTTTACAGGGGATGGGAGAATTAAGATGCCCCTAAGTCCAACAGTTCAAGGTAGTCAACAAACACCATTTGCCTTGGGACATGGTCCGGGTAGCAGCATCCAACTCTCTGAGTCTTCCTTGTACCCCTCAACCAGCAGCGTTTCACATAGTTATTCCTCCAGTAGCTTGGGGCAGATGCAATTTGACAGTAGTAGCATGGCTTCCTTCTGGTCCCCTCACAGAAGTCAGATGCAACTGCAAAGTAGGAGATCACAATCACGAGAAGACCTTAATTCCTCACTCGCCGAGACACAAATGGTGAATGTTTAGTAAAAGGCTTTGCAGAAGTTTTGGTATGCATCTTACCTCACAAGAAAAAGGACATGAGAAATTTACAATATTTGCTCATCAGCATGCTTGATCTTTAATAAATTGCATTGAATTCATTGCCAGATGCTACGAGCAATACCGGGTTTATGCGAAACGGGATGACTCTAGGCAAACGAAGATGAGATGGTCCTCCGGGTTTTGGTTAGAAGGAATTTCCGGGTACTGTTAACCGGCTGCACGACTTACCTTCGTTTATAAATTGCACACGTTATCGTTTAATTCGAGTGTCTCTTCTACCTGTTCGAGTATCAATATCGCGAGCCGATACCCGGAAGCATATCTGTCATTACCCTGCTTCTTTCCCCTCCCTCTAAAAGACCAGACAGGATCTTGTTATCAGCAAATGGTACTGTATGGAACATGTATATAGCATGATATACATACAAAACCAATCTTATATTTTCCCCACCAGAAAAGCGTGGTATTTAGGGGAAAACGAAACTTGCCGTGTGACTGAAATAAAAAATGGATGGTATAAAATTTTAAGGCTATTTAAATTATATTTTTTTAAGTTTACTTGCATAAAGTATTTTTTAGTAAAATTAAGTATTTTAAGTGTTCGATCGTTTAAATATTCTTATCCAATAAAAATATAACATGTGGTATATTTTTTATTAATACATTAAAAAAATACTCTTCCGTCCTACTCAATATGTTTTTTTTTTTGTATTTTTAAATTATCTCACTATTGTCCATTGAAAAATTAATAATTTTTATAAGATATTTATTTCTTTTTATATATTTTTTTAGTTTCTTATCAAAATAAAATTTAAATTTTTTAACTACAAATTTATCATTTAATTATTTTATATTATATTTTTACATAATTTTCCCCCTAAAATTTATGTGAAAAATCAACGAGACATTAAATGAGCCAGAAAGAATATACTTTAAAAAAATCCAAAAAATTCTGATACCCCAAATCAGAAAATTTATAAGTTATTGTTGTTATTGCCATCATGTTGTCGCCCGGTACAACCATTACAATATCCGAAGTTATCGTTTATTTTTTTAATCACCGATAATCATCAATATATATATCGATTAAATGTGATTTGATTAAAATTATTTATATTCGTCGTTTGATTGGTACATCTTTCGTTGATTATTGATGATGAATGATTTGAAGAATTATTTATGTTTATCGTTCGATTGACACACCATTCAGTAAATGAGCAACAATCTTCGACAACAAGAGTGGTGGTGTTCAACATCATAAAGGTGGCGAAAATGACGATAATTTATGGTTTTTGGTGTTAGGGTTTAAGATTTTTTTGGGAATTTTGAGTTTCTTAAAATATATTTTTTAATTGTTTAATAATAAAAAATATCACATGCCACGATTTTATTGGATAACAAATTTTTAAATAATCAAACTTTAAAATTATAACATTCACCTATTTTTATAAAAACAATATTTTAAATACTTAAAGTTTAATTTTAGACACTATCTTATTAAGCCAAAAATTAATTTACTAAAGTTTATACAAATATAAATAAAGTACTTGAAAAAAAGTTGATAATGCAATAAAATGTGCCCATTTACCAGAAGTGGAAATTTTGAAAGAAATTAAAATTAGCTGATGTGTAAAGAATTATAAAATGAATCTATAAATTATAATTGTTTGGTATTTTAATAAATAAATAAATAATTCTTCACAAGAAAACACAAATATATATAAATTTAGAGTTATTTTTTAAGGAGTTATTATTTGATAATGGTGTAATTTTTATATTATGTCTATTTAAATTCTAAATTTAATATCTGAATATTTATTTTTTAATTTTAAATCATGCCATTTAAATCCTAAAATAGACATTTATATAAATTAAAATTTACATCAATAATATATAAATATTTTTTATTAAATCATTAGATAAAGAAGTTAGTATTGAGCTAATTTGACTTTCATAATTAAAGCCACTAAAATTTGATTAATAAAAAATCAATTTAACTTTTTATTTTTTAATGAGTTATCAGTTATGTCACTAAATTATTAAATGCATTTTAGAAAATTATTAATTTAAATTAATTTAATAATATTTGTATATTTACGAGGAAGAATATATTTAATCTTAATAGTAAAAATATAAATGTAAAAATTTATAAAAAAATAAATCTCAATAAATATTATAATTTAATATAAAATAAATTAAAGTAATAATTTAAACTTTTTAAATCTAAAAAATTTAAATATTTTTATTCGGATTCATATCAGATCTAGATTCGAATTGAATTTAGATCGAATCATGACAATATCCATATCTGATTCACCTTCTATTAGGACTCAAACCTTTTCTTTCGATTCAGATTCATAATTTTTTAATCTGATTTAGATCGAATTTCTTTTTGAATTAAATCATATTCGGATCAGGCTCGGATTATATTATCGTTGTATTAAAATCCCTTCCATTTTTTGAATGTTCAAAGTATAAATTTAAATCCCTGTTAATTTTTAATAATGTGTTTTTAATATTCAAAGTAGGCTTGCCATTTTTCTTAGTTTCAGTTTGAAAAACAAAACAAAAGTAGGCTGCCATTTTTGAATATTCAAAGCAGGAATGAGCATAATTTAATTCCACTCGAAATTGTTTTTTTTTATTTTAAGTTAATTAAATCAATTTATTTTTTTACTTGTATTTTAAGTTTGAGATGAATTTAAATTTATAAAACTTAAATAATTAAAAAATAAATATAAAAGTGACGCCATTTTACTCTTTAATTAAATAATTTAATTACTATGATTTATTTATTTATTTATTTCGTTTTAAGTCTATTTTGACTGAATTACACGTTTCCCTACCGCTTTAAAATAAACAAGTCATTAGGATAAGCATTTTCCACTTTACAGTATTCAGCTGTCTCTATGATTCTTGATCAGAAGCTGCAAACCCATCTCTAATTCCAAGCCAGCAATCCTAAGATCAGAGGTAACTCCTGGCATATGCCTTTGGTCTTCTTTATTAGCTTTGAAAATCTTTATTACATCAGTTTCCATAGTTTATTTACAGACTTAACCATGTTTCTACGGTTCCACTGCTTCTAAATCCACAAGTACAAGAGTTTTCACAGACTTAATTCAAAGCAAGTTTGCTGTAAGTTCTTTCTCACAGTCTTCTTGTCTGTAAAAATTCGAAACTATAGTTATGAATTGATCCATATTCACTTTTAAGGATTATATGCAGTGTTTTGTTTTACAATTTGTTAACCAGTTGTTCTAACTTCATCTCATGCTCTCTGCCCCTGTGTGTGTATGTAACATGTTAAAAATGGAAAGAAACAGCACAAATGGGTATGTGTTTGAGCACAAGTACTGGCACTGGAACGGGAGGAAGGGGTACTGGTACTGACACTGGCACTGGCACTAGAACGGGAGGAAGGGGTACTGGTACTGACACTGGCACTGGCACTGGCACTAGAACGGGAGGAAGTGGTAATAGCACTGGCCCTAGAGCGGGAGGAAGGGGTACTGGCACTAAAACAGGAGGAAGTGGTACTAGCACTAGCACTGGCACTAAAACGGGTGGAAGCGGTACTAGCACTAGCACTGGCACTAGAACAGGAGGAAGCAGTACTAGCACTGACACTGGCACTAGAAGGGATGGAAGCAGCAAGTCCGCACCAATAGTTCGTGAATTTGTTAAGGTAGAAGGGGGCGGCAATGCCAGAGGCCAAGGTGATGCTATCAGATTCCGTCTTTATCATACAACATTTTGGCTCAGGTAGTTTTTCTGTTCTCATCCTTTCTTTTGGGGTTGGGAGATCTACTCCTCCCTTTATTCAGAATCATTACTCAATGCTTGTATTGTATTGTATTGTATTTGTATCCGTAGGTGTATGTCAAAAACCACGATCACTTTACGCATTCTCCGTCTCCCTGCCTCGGGTCAGCTCAAATCAAACAAATATACTTCACTTATGTCTTTCCAATCTTACTGGTTTTCAACTTTGATTATAAACTCAACGAAAGATAATCATCGATTCATCATTGTTCAGTACATAACTAGAGACTACATATGTATGTGCCTCTATTGGTAATGGTTTGGTACTCTAAATATAATCCATCAACATCAAACCCTGCTGTTTCAGATGGGAGGCTCGTTCTCAACAAATTTTAACTCTTCTAAAAAACCTTGGAGCCGACTTTTATTCCCTTCAGGTTTGTGTTCCTTCTGAAATTCATAATTTTTCATGTTCCCCCCTACTCCTGCTTCTACTCCCCCATGCATTTGGCTCGATATATCTCTCCACGCGCTTGTGTGCGTTGTGTGCATATGTCCATATTCTGATTTGCCTAGTATAAACTTGTACCAGGAAGTAGATGAGTATGATTCCTTTTACAGAAAAAGTATGGAGGGCCTTGGGTATTCTAGTATATATATACAGAGAACCGGACAGAAGCTCGATGGATGTGGAATATTTTATAAGAAAAACCGGTATGCTTACACTAGAAAGACACAATCTCCTTCAACATGTGTTACTGGAATATCATAGAATGTATGCTAGAAATTTGTCTGAATTTTTACATAAAGCTGTCATACCATCTTATTTTCCTAGCTACCATTGCACAAATGTTTCAGTGCACAGTTACTCTTGGAGGAACAGATAGAATACAATGATCTTGTATCCTCAGACCATGATAAAGCCTCCTCAGCTTCGGATAAGCGGAAAGCTCCTCAGACCAACAGAAATAACAGGGATGCTCCAAAGCAAGGTAACCTTATCTATTGTTATGTTTCCTTTCTGCAACCAACCACACCTGTATTATGCTTATTAGTTATTACTTGTTGCTTGATATTTTGGCATCTTGAAGCCAAGCTATGATACTTATATTAGCCTTTCTGTCCCTGATCTGTCGAGAAAATTCTCCGAATTGTCAGTAAAAAGTGCTCCCCAGCATCATGGAGAATCGGATTTCAAAAAGGATTGTGTAGGAATTATGTCTGCCTTCAAACTCAAGCATCCTTTTCATCATGTCATCGTTCTAGCAAACACTCATCTTCATTGGTAAGTAAACTATCCGAACTTTCATCGATTCATTCGGTATAGCTATCATGTGTTCGTACATTTTAGATTCAATGTATGTATATTTTGTTATATTTTTTCCCAGGGATCCGAAAAGGGCTGATATTAAGCTTGCTCAAGCCAAGTATCTATTAGCACGCTTAGCCAAGTTTAAAACACTTGTTGCTGACAGATTTCACTGTACTCCTTCAGTAATGTTGTGTGGTGACTTCAACTCAACTCCTCGTCCTGGAGATAAGGTTTACCATACATTTTATCTTATGTATGTATGTATGCATGCATGCATGTATGCATGCTAGTTGTGTTGGTCTGTTGGATGCCTTGTGCGGTTACCAACAGCTTGCTTTTCTGTTGTTTCTGCAGCATTCTGAATGTTGTTAGTTATATTCTGCAGGTTTATCAGTATCTTGTTTCTGGTAACACTTTTTTGACATCATCGGAGAGATGTTCGGGATCGGAAGGACTTCCACTTCCCTTGTGCAGCGTTTATGCTTCTGCTAGACAACTAGAACCTCGGTTTACGACCTGCACCCCCAAGTTTAAAACTACAATTGACTATGTTTTCTTCTCTCCGTCCCACTGTGTGAAGCCTGTCAGCATTCTCCAACTTCCAGACTCGGATTCGTCTGATGTTGTTGGTGGATTGCCAAACTATAGCCATCCGAGTGATCATCTGCCGATAGGTGCCGAATTTGAAATTACCAAAGACTAAAATACTAAAATCCGAAAATCCATGTCTGATAAACTGAATATGCTTTGTTGGATGTATTATCTTTTGTTCTTGAATTAGACTTGTTGTCTACAATTGTATGCTACATAAGTCTATTTCCATTTCTATGAATCTGCTTAGCAAATTGCAGAGGTCAGCACCAAAACCAGCACCACCGTCCATTTACCGACGGCTCAGATACAATGTCTGTGTAAACCTTACTGTGGGATTTCTTGCTCAATAATGCAATGATCAGTACATGCCATTCAGTAATGGCAACATATTAGAGGTCAAGCGCTAGGGGAGATGGTCCGTGGGTCGTTTCAGCGATCTTATGACCACAACCGGCTGCAGCATTGGAGTCGGATTCAGTTTTACAACCCCTGTGTGCATCACATCTTCAAAAAAATAGAATAATGTCACCAAAAAGATTAAAGGAGTTAACAATTAACATGGAGAGTTTCCTCGTAGAACATGGATAATATAATGTATGCAAATGACTAGCACATATGCAAGTCAAAGCCAGTTTGTTATAAAAAATCTCAAGAACCTGTTAGTTATTTGCAAAGCAGTGATAAATGAGAAAATAAAGTTGCAGAACACAGTTGTCATATATCCCACATCCGAATTCCCGAATATCCTAAAACAATCAAACACAATATCTCATCCGAGTACGGGGGATTGAAAAGAAGACGCAAAGTAATTATGCTGCGACGAGAGAAGCGAAAAACCAGTATATGGGGCAAAAGATATCACCATCCAGAACTTTGTGAATGTATACGTTTCAATTGAGATAATAAATCAATATCAAATTTATATATGTTTCAAAATTGAGAGCATTGCATTGAAGCTCAGAAGTCTCAGCAATTTGACAGTCTCATTCTACACCTCCTATTAATTACTTTCTACGACATTTACATGGTATGACAGAATCTAATTCAGTATTTCTACCTCAAAATCCTAATTCCCAATCCCAACAAAAAAATGGGTTGGAGGTTGATCTACCACCTCGTTGGCCAAAGACTGAAAACAGGAATCTAGCTGATAAGGTTTTCTTTACCTACCGATTAACGGATGGATGGTGCACATTTTGTCCATCCACTAAAGGGAAGGCACTAGGTCATCGCACATATAATATGACAGTTTTATGCCTAAAAAATGAGGAACTTGATTGTGATACAAGGCACTTCTATCCATCCAGGAGAAGTTCCTGAAAATTTATTAAGGGAAGTATTTAGGACAAACAACACTTTAAGAATATAAAATTGAAGGAAAACTGGTGAAACAAAATTAAAATCCATTAAATTTTAAACTCCAAATAGATCCTTACTTCCCATATCATCTTCACTATGAAAGAAAGCCATCACGTCCCCCGCACAAACACATCCTGCAGCATCCACCTGTAGCATGTAACAGATCAGTCAGGAATCTGAAGCTGAAATAAAGGTATGAGAAGCAAAAGTTCAGAAGGGCTGTTAGAACTAGGAAAATAAAAATAAAAAAGGGTATCAACAAGATAAAAAGGTGTGGTTTTTTGTTACATACTACTAAACATAAAATTAGGAGCTTTACGCCTCTGAATTAGGATGACAACAGAAAAAACTTTTATTCATGGATAAGAATAAGTGGCTATTCTTGCACATTATTAAAGAAGGGCATTTGTACACTATCCAACAACTCTCTTCAGAGATAGAAAAAATCATCTTTCCAATCGTAACCTGTAACAAGTTGACTAGAGACATCATCTCCGTTGCTCAATCTGTCCTAAGTCAGGTACCCCGTAAATACTTTTTTTGTGCAGACCTGCCATGTCAAGAGAACTTGTAGCAAGTACAATAAGAAAATGTCAGGAAAAAGTCATGACTAGTGATCCAGACCCTGAAGTCTATTATAGCAATATAAAAGATGCTAGAAACTAGAAAGTACCATAAAAGTCCAAGTATGGCCTTGTACTCCATTGCTTATGAGTTATGACAATAAGGAAAGAATTCATAAGTTCATTATATTGGATAGAAACCCACAGTCACAGCACAAACTCCTCGCACAAAAAACCTAGCAAAGCCATTAGGCAAAAAGCTTAAATGAAAGAGTAAATAATAAGATTGTGAATGCCAAGATGAAGCAACAAACCTCAGTTGTGTGGCAATCAGTGCAGAATACTAGAAAAAAGAAGTATCATTGTGGTCCTGTAGTAAACAAGCTTTCCTGATAAAGGATAATGCACAATACAACTGAGGAAACATGGTAAAACAGCAATCTCAGTATCTCACAAAGTAGGACATTGTATATAATTTTATTGCATGAATCCAGTGAGATATCAGAGCAGAATATACCATACATAAACATGCACCAACTTTCAGGACCTTCATTCTTGATTAGAGAATGCTGTTGGCTGAAGGCACCCATGGATCAAAGTCGTATATGTAATATCATCTAATGCTAGTCCTTCACTATTCATACCATCACATACTCTAAAAGCATCATCCACACTTCCCTCCTTGCGAAGCCCATTAATATAGGCATTATAAGTGACAGAATTCAGTGCAATTCCATTTTTAATCATCTCAGTGAGAAGCTTTGTGGCTTCTTTCATATTACCCAATTTGCAGTATCCAACAATCATAACAGTATAGGTAATTTTATTCGGTTGTACATTATACGAAGACATTTCTAGTATAAGACTCCTAGCTTTATCCATCTGGCCTAGACTACAATAACCTCCAACTAGTGCTGTATAACAAATGACATTAGGAAACAAGCCCAAACCTCTCATTTCCACAATAAGTTGATTTGCATCATCAGGAAGACCCAATTTGCACATTCCATGTATTAGAGAAGAATATGTGGTAACATTTGGTAGGATGCCCATGCTTTTCATGTCATCACGAAGTTGAAAGGCCGCCATCATATTCCCATTTTTACAGTAAGCTTTAATCAGTGTATTGTAAATAACAGTGTTGAGCTCCATTTTATTAGCAACCAACTCATTGAACAGATTTCGACCCTCCTCAATTTGATCAACTGTACAGTATCCATCTATCAAGATTGCATATGTAAAAACATTGGAAACGATACCATGGCTTTTGCTTTCATCCCAGACCTTGACAGCATCTTCCATTTTCCCCATACTTGAAATGCCATGTATAAGCAAATTGTAAGTGTAAATGTCAGGCTGAATTCCCCGCTTAAACATCTCTTCCTTTAGCCTAAAAGCTTCTGCCACTTTGCCCTCTTTGCAACATCCCAAAATGAGAGTATTGTATGAGACCCTATCCAATGTCATCTCCCTCTGTGACATCTCCTTTATAAGCCTAATGACCTCTTGCATCTTACCTGCTTCACATAAACCATGAATTAAAGCATTTGACGTCACAATGTTCGCAGGAAAGCCTTTCTCGAAAAGCTTAAACCAAAGCTCAATAGCCTCAGAATGCTTTCTGTCCTTGCAAAGTCCACCAACCAACATAGTCATCAGCCCATCATTGGGCCTTAAATCTCTCAACAACATTTCCTTAGTAAAATGTAGAGCAGAATCAAACCTAGACTTCAAGCATAACAAATGAATTACAGAACTAAAGGAACCAATGTTTATAGATAAACCTCTAGATAACATTTCCCTTAAAAGATCCTCAGCATGCTCCATGTGGCCAATCCTGCAAAATCCCTGCATAAGTGAATTGTATGTTACAGAATTAGGCTTCATCCCATTTAATAGCATGCGATCCTTTATCCTAAGGGCTTCATCGATATTTTCCATTTTGCAGTAGCCAGCAATTAATGTATTATATACAAACTCATTAGGAATAAAGCCCTTATCAGACATTTCCTTCAAAACTGAATTGGCTTCCGTGAATTTATCCAATTTAATCAAACCATTGATAAGAACACTGTATGTAATGAGGCTGGGGTCAACTCCTTGTTTTGTCATGTTCTGTTTAATCTGAAATGCCTCGTCCAGTCTGCCACTCTTACACAATCCATGGATAATATTATTATAGGTGACTACATTCGGAGAGTTACCCAGGTTTTCCATTCTATAGAACAGGGAGAGGGCGTCCTGAATTCTGCCACCCTTGCAAAATCCATTAATCATGGTAGTACACAAGTAGACATCAAGAGAGGCGGAACGAGACAAAGTTTCGAACACTTGGTACGCCTTTTGCAGTTCATTAGCCTTAACCAAAGAATTCAAGAAAAAGTTGCAGGTCTTGGAAGAAGGAAAAATACCCTTGTCTACTAGTGTGAAAAAGACATCAACAGCGCAAGTAAAACCCACATTCTTGAACTGGGTGCAATAGAGATGCAGCAACAAATCAACCCCCGCAACCCCCTTAAAAGGGGTATCCAAATCCGCCAATGCACTAGCAATCCGAATATGATTAACGGTACGATTGTCAGGAGAGAAAAGCGGCAGCTTCCCATCAATCAAACGAATCAAAAGCAACCTAGCAGCGGAAGAGTTATTGGAATGAAGAAGCATAAGAATCAAGACACAATAGGACCGTAGCGTAAAATGGAAGTTAAAAGAACGGGAAGCAAGGGAAAAGAAGTTTAAAGTGGTTTTGGTATTGGCATGGGAAGAGAGAGCGAAGAAGAATCGATCAAAATCGGAAGGGGACAAAAATGGAAGGAGCTGTTTGGATTTGGACGAATCCAGGGATGGCTTAGAGAGAATAGAAGACAGACTATCTAGCAAACTCCAGTCATTAGGGCGGGAGGAGGAATGGGTTAGATTCACAGACGGCGGCGGCGGTGAAGGCGGAGGCTTTCGTTGAGGATTGAGCTGTGGAACATCCGGAGAAACGGTGGTAGACGACGATGTTACGCAGGTCAAGGGGCGAGTGATTGGGGTGTAAATATAGATGGGTTTGGTGACAGCCGCCAGTCTCCTCACATCCATTGCCGGCAATGATTTGGGCAAAAGATGAACAAACGATAATGGCGAAATTGAAAATGGGAATGGGATCATAAGGTCATTGGAGATTGAGAGGATAATAACCAGCCACGCTCATACCGATTTCCACACAAACGACATATTTTACCTACTGACCCACCCCTTCCGAGATTCAACTCGGCTTGTAAAAACTGAAAGGCCAAGCAGCCACCCAATTGCTTGCTGAATGCAGGCAGCTGTACACAAGGAAGAAGCAAAAGGAACTAGACTTGAATGTGCGACGACACAGAAATGAAGAATTGATGGAATCAGGGTTTAGTCGGAGATCAGATCAGGATACAACAATACGGGCTTTTCAACCCACCTGGACTAGCCCAGTTTTGTATTGGATTTAACCTAGTTATGGAAAAGTAAAGGGAAATGAAGATAGTTTTCTTTAATAATTTTGTGAAGTAATAACAAAAGAAAATATTATGGTATACAATTATGCGTAATTTTTTTTACTTTTTTATGTATGTAAAATCAGATTATCCACGTGTTTATCGTGTAGTAATGCCAAGTGGCAACAACCATGAAGAAGCATCACAAACTCAAAACTTCATTTTCCTCAAAGTTTTCTCAACTTGGTCAAAACGTAAGTGGGTGATTCCATAAAATTGCATACATTTTTCACTTTCCTTACTCGATAAGCCTACCAACAACTGCTTGACCTCTGCTCCACTCATTGTTAACAGCTTCAGGATGTCTCTAATACAAGGGAAAAATGCTTGAGGACGAGCACAAAATGGTTGGAACACAAGGAACAATGCTTGCATATCAGCTGCAAACAGATTGCTTTGCTTCCTCGAAAACCGAACATCGCTTGCCAGAATGCTACTACATATAAAATGGTCTAGCCCCTCTGCCACACTCCGCCACAAGTCCAAGAAGTCATTTCGATTCAGATTCTTCATAAGAACATGAAGTTGATCCTTCAAAGCATGCAATGGTTCGATAAGAGAATCGGACATAGCTGATTCTCCGTTTGGAGTCGTATTCTGATCTTCATTGACATAGTCCGCGTGGTGGTTGTATTTCAAAGTTAGATTTTCAAACTGACGAAGAAGAACAGCAACAATTTCCATGAGCCAGTTGGTCTCTAGTTCAGCCAAGCATTTTATTTCCTCTCCAAAGAAGCAATCAGCAGCAGTAAAACATTTGTCTTTTTCATGGATGTTAGAATTGTTTTCAGCAATTTTCATCTCCAAGAAACTTACTTCGTCGCTCCATTCTTGCAGCTTAGACTCTACGTATCTAGCAGCATTGATGGATTCACATGCTCTAACCAATGCACTATCATCAATATTTTCAGGAGATAATTCGGCATTTTTGCAGTGCAGCAGCAGTACATTAGAAAAATACCAGAAGAAACTGGCCACAGTTAATCTAACAAATTTGGCACGTGCCAAAGTAACCGGCATAGTTTGGCATCTATCCATCATTTCTTGCACAATTTTAAGTGCAGATTCCGCGACAAGGGGAGCTTTATGGGCTTCTCTAGAAGAGAGCAAAAATGTTTCGCATACTGAACTAACATCAAACTCAACTCTATGCTTGTCATTAATTTGCCAAGCTCGAGCATCCTTCAGCACTGCTTTTAATTTCTTCCAGCCATCCTTGAGCTCCATCTTTGCCCAAATCTTAAGCCAATCTGGTCTATCACAAAAGACTACTAACACTGACATCCCTCTAGAAAGCTTGCTATACTTATGATTATCTGGAAATAAGAGACAAGTTTCACAACTCAATAGTGATTGCATCCGTTTATCAAAACCAACAATTAGGTCAACTAGATTAAGCCACAATGAGATAACTTCTAATTTCATGTCTTTCTCCTTGAATCTTTCAGCCAAGGTAGGAAAAACATTTTTTGTTAAGAACCCAGAAAGGATATGCACCATTGCAGAAACCCAAGCTTCATTAGCACTATAGCTCGTTAATCTGGCTGCATCAATCAAAGGCTGCAGAATATCACTTACTCCTTCCATAAAGTTCCTAGTAACTCTGTACACAAGAGCGAATATGAACTCAGGCTGCTCAGTCCATTTCAAGAAGTGATATTCCATTCTTTCGGCTAGAGGAGACACTAATTCATCAATAGCCCAAAGTTTTATCTCACACTCCTGTTGACCTGAAGTTTTGAACTTTCGAGCTTCTCTACGCGTATGCAGTTGCTGCAAAGCACAAAGCAGGTGAAAACTTTGAGCATAAGACTTCTTTTCATCTCCATGCATTAGAAGTAGTGGGTTCGGGAACGTGGAGACCCCTCCGCTTTCAACTTTTGGTGTTAGAAGTTTCGGAGGCCACCCTAAAGAAGCAAGAAGAGCACGGTGTTGTGCGAGAGCTTCTGGTCGAAGTACAGCCAAAGTTTTATCCACTCTTTGATCAACCGATACTAAAAGGTGGTGCCATCGTTGGGATTTCTCAACATTGACAATTATCTCCTCAATGTCATTCATGGCTTTGATAGCTTGAAGTAATCTTTCTTCCTTTACTACAATATCCTGCATAGAAAGAATGCTGGATATAATGTTGAAGATGCATTCCCAAATAATAGGGGTAAACAGGGTCAGGGTAATTACTCGTGATGTCAGTGAATTTGAAAACTTTGTGAACATATTCCCTGTACGGTGATTCTCAGAATAGAAAACTGCATCCTCAAGATCTCCAACCAAAGCTTCTAAGCGAAGAGTGGTTTCTGTAATAGTTAAGTGCGAGGTAAGCTCATAGCCTGGTGGCATAGTATGTATAATATTGAGGAAAGGACACACAAGCTACGAACATGAGAACAAAGAAAAGACATAAACATATTTTAAAAGCAGAGAAAGGATGACACATTAAGGCTCTACTTGGTACGAAAGCCGGTAAGAATCAAGAATTTGTTAATCTAATGTGGTAAACAAAATTGCCATCCTCCACACCAAGCAAAGCCTATGAGCAGAAAATATGTGCGGTCGTTCCAAAAACGGAGACTATGCATCAACAATCACCCAATATTCTCAAATTTTAGGCAAGTAGCTGAGCATTCTCATGCTGAAGCAGCAAGAAATCACTTTCATTACGTTGCAGCAAGTTTTTCCTTTTCTATTTAAGGCAGAGACAAGGATGGACTGAGGGGTGCTACCCCTAAAAATGCATCTAATTTCCTTTGCATTTTCTAGACAATCCAATTTTGCACCATTAAAATTTCGTAATTCCGCACCCCTACATTTCTAATATCACTAACCAATAGATCGCACCCCGTACATTTCTAACCTAGCTTACTAATGGTTCACACTTCACACCCCTCACATAAAATCCTGGTTTTGAAGAAAGATGCATAAAGAAACACACACAATGCCATAAAAAAAACAGTGTTTTGTAGATAAACTAGTAGACCCATGAATAAGCTGGAAATTATCTGCTTTGAATTATTGAGATAAGGTCAAAAAATATACTGACCAACATATTGGCGGATGCTATGAATCCGGTTCAATTGAAGGACGAGCCGCGGCAGTTCTTCAACCAAAATCCTCCGCAAAGCAGTCGGATCTGCACAGCACAAACAAACCTAAATAAAGAGAGATATAGAAAGAGAGATGAAGTAAAATCTAAGCAGAGCGCTAACGAGGAGATAAAGCGTAGTGTTTAATCTCGAGATTTGCGAGGAAAGCTTTGGCTCTAAAAGAATGAGAGATCCATGAAAGGGTGAGTTCCATGAGGGTGTCTCGTAGGTGTCGCAGACGGTGTTCGTAATCGGAGCAGTGTTGAGTCCATTCCGACAACAGAGAAGAAGATGTGGAAGATGAAGATACATCGGTTTGGGTCTTGAAATGTTGATCCAGATACTCGGAGTGTGATCTTCGCAGCTTGCTAACTTTGGGTAGAGCTAGATTTTGGGTATCCCAGGCTTCCATAGCTCTCTCAGCTCTCACTGGATTCACGGTTTCTAAAAACACTCATAACTGATAGAACTCCACTAACTCGCCTCGACCAAATTCTCTCACTCCATCAAATTTCGGTTTATATCCATTTATTTAAGTAAAAAATAAAGGTCTAATTAAAAATATGTTTATTTCTTGTTTTAGGTATGTATTTTTCTTTGTTAAAATAAAGGTTCAAAATTTATTTATTTGTTTAAGATTTTATTTGTTCATTTTTCACACAGTATATAGGTAATTTTATTAATAAATAAAATTAAATTAAAAAATAAATATAACTGAGATTTTAGAATATTTAAAAGAACAATGAAAAATGATAACATAAAAATAAATAAATATCATATTAATCGGATTAAATATTTTTTATTTATTTTTTAATTGTATACAATTTCTTATTTCAAGGCGAAAAATTTAGAAAAAAGAAAAAATCGTGGTCGGAACGGTTATAATAACAAAAGCCATTGAATTTTTTATTTTATATATAGGAAGAATCCGTTTTGTTATTAATAAACTAAAAAAGAATAACTGAAAGAAAGAATTAGTTATTCATAAAAGAAAAATTTTCAATGACTAGAATTAAACGGAGACGTCAAACAAAAATTAATTTAATTGCATCAAGCTTTCGAGGGGTTCATTCAAGATTGTATGAATGGTTTCTAAAGAGTTTTTAAAATATTAATTAAAAAAATCCTCAAAATTAATAATTATTTTTCGGATCTATTTTTAAAATAACAATTTTTATAAATTATATCGATAAATAATTTAAAAAGGATCAGATTTTATACACCGTTAGCAAACGAGAATCAATGACAAACTATGTAAAGAGGTTCTTGATGAGAAATTATATCATGGGTCAGTCTCATCACATCATCTATGGGACCAACCACTAAAAACTATCCACCTCATCATTTTTTTATTTTTCAAGTGAAGATTTACTTGAGAAAAAAATATAACATGGAAAATTTGATAAGGGTAGTTTTTAGTGGTTGATCTATGAATGACGTGGTGGGACTGACCCATGATATAATTTTTGGTTCACGAGGGTTATACGTGCCACGAAACAGCTAGTTCCTTGAGATTGCGAGCCAACGAATGCGGAAGAGCCACACTTTCCAAATGGATTACGTCGAACTATTCACGCCGGTTCTCTTCGTCAAAGATCTCCCAAGCTTTGTTGTATCTCCACTTACCAGCTTCACCTTCATGGGGATGAATTCTCGGGGAACTAGAAGATGTTGAAGTCGGAGCTTCGGGGTGGTCTCTGTTGTTATTGACCAGAGGGGACGTAAAGACATGAACACGGTGGCCACAGTGAGTAGAGCCGTGTGCAAGGTGTAGGCATGACGCTCCATGCCTCCAGGAGTGGTGCCGACTGCCGATAGGCCATTTCGTGAAGAAAAAACAGCGATTTTAAGTAGGTGAGAAGGAGATTGAATATGCGGGAAATGAAGACGATTCCAAGCGAACTCGGCATTCCGAAGGTCACCGTACCAAGCCTAGACGATGTTCGAGGCAAAAGTGGTGGAACAGGAGGGCGTAGAATGTAAAGGATGATGATAAACAGAAGATGAAGGGTGAAGGCAAGTATGAGAAGAAGAGGGGTGGAGAAATTAGAATGGAAAGAAATCAAATGGGGCTTCTTGAGAGTTTTAAATTGGTACCTGAGGTTTTGAATATTTCATTTTCATCCTTAAATATAATTTTATTTTTAAATTAATTCTCAAAATTTTTAAATATTTTAAGTTTATCTTTAAATTATTAATATATTAATTATATTTTATATTAATAAAAATCATTATAAAAATCATCAATTATTTTAAAATAATAATATATATCGTATAATAATATAATACGTATCACATAATAATATTATGCGATATAAATTTATCATTCGAAGACGAGAAAGTTTAGTTAAGAGAGAGAGCATGCTAGAAAGTAATAGATGAGAAATTATATTATGGGTCTGGCTCACCACGTCAGTCATAATCTTATCCAATTATAATTACTCATCTCATCACTAATCTCCAACTCATTTTTTTTAACTAATGAATCTCCACTCATATTTTTTATGTCATTTTAAAAATATAATTTTTAAAAATTATATTAATTACATAGCTGATTAATGATAGAATAGATAATTTTTATTAGTTAAGGACCACAATTGACGTGGTAAACCGAACCTATGATATAATCTCGTAATAGATAGTTGGATTGGAAATAGGCCGAGTAATGCATCCATCCATCCATGCATAGGCAAGGCAATTAACATTTGTCTATTATGTAATAACAACCAAGTTGACGAGCAATGTGTCCTAATAAATAACAAACCACGTTGATCGGACAAAAAATATGTGATAAAAAAAATTATTAGATAAATTTTGTTCATGATATTATCTGTAATTTAGTTAATCTGATTTGTTCATTCCAAAATAACTATTTAATTATACGTAAAAAAACGATGATTCACTCTGAAAAAAAAATAAACGAATATAGTTGATTGAACAACAAATTATATGATAAATAAAATTTATTTAATAATTTTTTGTGATTACAACTCGAAGAGAATATTAAAAATAATCTTTTTAAATTTTTTTAATTATTTTATATTTTTTTCATTATAATTTTCTAATACTTATATTTTTATACATAAAATCCGCGCTTTAATATAATATGACGGGGCTGGTAGCCTGCCTGTGTCTCCGGTCCTTGTAGCCTAGGCTGAGGCTCCACTCTTTTCAACACAATCCAAGTTTCCCATATCTTTGTCCTCAACTTTTTCAGTTTTCACCCGTCCTTCAACACTGGCTGCTACCTCAATCCAAGGCACTCAAGCCCTCTTTTCTTCTTCCTCTCCACTGATGGCAACCGCCGGAGGACGTGAAGTCGAAGGTGAAGAAAATGAGAATCAAATTCTAAGGCAACAAACCCAAAAGCTACTTTCTTTGTATCTCGGAGTTAGTTTCAGTGTTTTCTTGGCCTACATTCCCGAGTGCTCACTCTCTTTGATCCCCGAGTTACAAACCCAAGTGGGAGATATCACGGCGAGGCTTTTGACAGCCGAGGAGCAGTTGAGGCAGATGAAGTCGAGGAGAAAAGAGGACTCCAAAGCAAAGGCCAGAGTGGTGGAGATCTTCGCTTCCCACAGGAACGCGTGGCAAGCGGAGGAGAAACAGCTTCTGCAGCAGATCCAGGATCAGAGAACAAAGATCGAGGAGCTGGAGAAGGAGACCCATGAATCCAAGTGTAGAATCGAGGAGCTCCAGGACACTATAAGCTTCTTCTCTACATCTAGTGCTGCTGTTGGTGAACAAGGGCAAACGGAGGAGGAATTCGCCGCGGAAAACACTGGGGAGAACCGAGTCAAGTTTAATGTTGCAAACAACGGGAATTTCCCTTTACCTTCAGATTTATTGGCTTCTGCTTCTTCTAAGTTTTGGGCTGACAGAGCTACTGTCTGGCAGGTTTGTTTCACTCTTCTTCTTTACTGAGAATGTTGAAATATCTCATAGCTTTTCTTGTTTATTATGTTTTCTTCTGATTGTGTGGAACAAAGGAGACAAATCATGGTGAAAGAACTCAAATCAGTAGGAGAAAAACTAAAACTTTTTCCTGCCAACTCTTTGTTTTCTGTACTTTCTTTTATCCCACTTTTTTTTCTGTATCTCAGAGATGATGGAAATTCTCATTGTTGAATTTTGAATAGAAAAGACGCTGCTTTAATCCCTTTTACTTTTATATATTTATTGGGTATGAAGAAGGCTCTGCTTAGAACTTAGAAGGGGCCGGAACAATCTGGTCAAACATGAGAGCACTGTATGTCTGTATCATGATTCCTGAATCCAAAGTCTTTTCGTTGAATGGCCACCATTTATTACCACCGGTTAACTTCTGTTCTGCCGTAGGTTACTTTACCCCGACAGAAGCTTTCTGCTTAAAGATGAGAACGAATAATCGGATCGATGCCTTCTTGCTCATGCATCTTCATCATTCAGAAGATTTTGTTTGAAATGAAGTTTGTTTTGAGTTGTGCGTTAGTCTCGTTATCATTAATGCTTAATGAATGTACTCTCCCTCTTTACTTGATTCCTTTATTCCTTTTGATGATATGTTGTTGGTTTGGTGCCCACTCAAAAAGTAGCTTTTGGTTTGTGATTAAGCCCTTTCATGTGGCTGGACCACCCTTAACTATGACATGACTCTGCATCATAACTATACAATTTCCTACAAAAGTCAGAAAGGCCTCAATTAGGTCCAACTTGCACCCAAAGCAGCTTCAAGAAGCATGTATATATATGATTTTGAATGGATTCTCATACTTTAAAATCTGTAAGTCTAGTTCTTTTCATAGCATTGCCAACTAACCTCCATTCAATCAACTATGATTCTTATCAAACATTACGTGAGTATAGTTTTTAAACCAGTGTGTGATAAACTAGACTGTTTTGTAGACACTATTTATTACCTTCTGAAGATATTAGATGGATTTTATCATGCTTTTAATACTTGCCATGAGTGCTATTGTCTTTGATTCTGGTCTTGTTGTACTTGTCTTTGAGGGGTGAATGAATAAATGAGGCATGCCAGATGTTGAGGATTTCTCAACTTTGTATTTGGACTGGAAGTTTTAGAATTCTTGAGCCATTTTCTTTGCCCCCTTTTTTGATTTCTTCGTGGATAATTTGCCACATCTGCGACTGTTAAAGGTTCATTGTTGGATGTTTATGCTTGCAGGATGTACAGTATGAATCTCTTGAATCTTTGTACCATATGAAGCATTTTGTTGCGAGGTACAGTCTAACAGTCTAGATATTGGTTCCTTTTAAAATATGTCCATGTCAAATGCTGTAGCTGATGAAGGAGCAACTTATGTTTTTTTCTTCAGAAGGGAATCACCTTGGAAGGTAGACGGTGACTCAACCGGAGTTTCCTCTAAACTAAAGCTTCTTGAACAGGAACTATTGAATTTAGAAAAAATCGGTAAAGGTGATTTTTCAAGGGTACCTTCATTGATGAGAAAGCAGGCCAGAAGATATCAAGCTCTTACTGCAAAGATTGATGAACTCTGCAAAAGAATGGTAAGACATATATACCATATAAAGTTTCAAATTGGAACTCAAACATATGTAATAGGATTATGTGAGGAACCAAATGATTAATTTCCATAATTCCATTTAGGACTTGGTTTTCTACGTTTTTGATGAAAGTTGATTTTGTTGCAGTTAAGAATAATAATAATAATATTTTGTCTTTAACTTGGATGAACAATCATTTTTGGAGATGATCCATCATACTTTGTTGTTTGGCTTAAGCTTTTATTTCTTAATCTTTCAGCAGGCTAGTGATCCCTCTGAACCTACACTCGGTGTAGAGTTTCAAACCCAGAGACAGACCGAGTTTTTGCTGGAAGCGTTTCGGCTTCAGCAGCATGCATCTGAAACTGGACAAAAGCTAATGACATTACAAACCGAGATCGGGAAGAGTTACAACAACAGTGATGATGTTGGAAGCTCGGCCACAGCCAAAGTGGGCATGAAACGATCCATGGATTCCATTAGAAACAACTTGCAGGAAGTACAAAGAAACCTGGAGATATGGTTGGCCAGAATTATAGGAGACCTTGAAGGGATTCTGGCCAGAGATGGCTCGTGCTCATCTCGTGTTCGGGAATACTGTGTTTCTAGGTATAATAACAATAACAATCATTTTGTGCAATAAAAATAAATATTGGTCTAACAAAATATCCTGTCTTAGTAAATATGAACTGATCAGGTCATATATATAGTAGTTCTAGTAATCAGTTTATCTATGAGGGTGAAATGAAAGAAAATTACATTTCAATGAATGTAACCGTATGTGATTGAAGTATCCCTTTTGGTTTCTGCCTCTCTGGCAGCTTCAAGTTATCCCAACCACTGGATAGGCATATTTGGGTGAAATAATATACAATATATAGCCCGGCAATCGTGTCATAAGTTCGGACAAATACCAGAAGATTAAAATGCTGATGAAAAAAATGAGATTATGAATGCAAAGAAGTTTAAAGACTAAGCATACGTATTCAAAATCCAGATGCAAACCTTTGAAAACAAAACAAGTCACATACATGCTAGGACAATACCAAGCAGCAATTTTCAAGGTTCCATATAAATACACTGGCTGCAATATTTCCTCAGCTTGTTCATAGCGAGCATCAAAATGAAACAAGTAACTGCAGTTAATGAGCTGCCAGATCAGTCACCAACGCTTGTTCATCAGTTTCATTAAGCCCTACAATAAATAGAACAGATACCTCAGCTTAGCTGTTGATTAAACCCTTGATTCGAGAGGCGGATTTGTGTTGGTGAGGAAGTGTCATCCACCATTTGGTTAAACTGGAGCCTTTCAAAAACACATCATTGCTTATTTGCGTACTACGAAACCATTCCTCCAACTTTCTTTCCAGATTTATAGTTCTTTCCCTGATATCTTCGAATGCTCCAGGGTTGGTAGTCCTATGGAGCAGCAGCTCCTCCACCTCGGCCCAGAAACAGGATTCTGCACTTGATCCCACAGGCATTCTCAAGGCATGCTCACGCCATCTTTGGGTGTATTTGTAACGTCTTGGTCTGCCTTTGTACATATAGGGTCCAGTGTCCTCGTTCTTTGCGTGTCCATAGTAGTTGGCAATGTCCAAAGGCTCAACAATCCGTCGGTACTTGGTAGCGAGCTCTATCCATTCTTTTCGGCTCTCAAATCCTTCAGGGAGTTCATACCTATTCAGCATTTCAATAATCTCATCCCATATTCCTGTTAGCTCCAGCCTCCTTACATTTGCTTTGAAATCATCCTCATCTTTTGAAAGCTTAAAGGCATCATAATAGCCTACATTGCAAAAGGTAGATTTGGTCTTGTACTCTTCTAGTGCTTGAAGTCCCGATACGATATCCTTCTTCTTACTATCCATTCTTTGCTGGTTACTTATTTTTTGCTTTTCATGCTCTCCTGCAGCCCGAAGACACAACCTGGCTTTTGCGCTCTGGAATTCCAAGACACCAGCAAGGGAATCACGTTACGAATAACACGACTTTCCGACAAGATTGTGATCAAGTGAAGGGAATATTTGTTGACAAGTTGAGCAAGTGAAAATGATACTTACCAAGCCAAGGTCGTTTAAGGCCGTGTTTATTGCTCTATTCTCAGCAGTTACGCCATTTGACGACAGTGGAAGCCCTTCCAAATGGTCTAATTGAACAAGTGGCTTATTTAAGCTTTCTTGAAGCTCACTTAGATAATTGAAGTGGTCGTTGAAGCTTCTCTCGGAGATCGATTTAAGTTCATTCTCAGAGCACAGCTGAGAAGAATAGAACAGTAGTTGCAGAATAGCATCCGCATTTCTTACCAAAACCAGCTTCCCATGTCCAGTGCAAAACACAAAAGTTCCACAGGGCCTGTAAGGGCTTAGCTCAATGATGCTTGCTACTGTTTCCAATATCGGATTCGTGTTTCCCTTTAATCGACAGGCAGCATGGCTGACAACAGTTGAAGCATTCCTCATCACCGTTTCATAAAACTTCAATGCTTCAACAATAGATCCCTGAATCGAAAACATGGCCTTTTGATTCAACAGACACATGATCTGCTCTAGTTCATGCCCCATGGAAGACAAAGGGGCAAGCAAAATCCGAGGGACGATATCATATCTCATCACAAAATGAAGAAAGTACTGTGACCAGTTCTCTCTTGTAAGAGCATGGTTGAAAATGAAATCGCCAACGAGAGGGGATCCGAAAGTCACACAAAGAGGCGATATCGAAGTTTTCTCCGGTTTCAAGTACTGCTCCAAGAACCAAACTGTTGCTAGAATGGCAACAGCACCACCAGAAGAGTGTCCAGTAAAAACTATCTTCCTCTTCTCTAAAATAGCTTTTTCTACCTGAGAAATATCAAAAATTATAGCTATCAGCTCCAAGCTATGCTCATTCACTTTCATAAATCCATTATTTTTGACCCATAGTTTGCTTTTTAACATGATAATCCGAGACCTATCAAACTTAACCCGAGACCTAATATCGACTCAGAACATGATAATCCGAATTTGACCCAAAACTTAAAATATACTGAATCAGAGTCTACCTGAATTTTAGTTGAACTGAAATAGACATGAATAATTTTTATTTGAGCTAACAATAACCCGAAATAAAATAAAAAATCTGAATTATCGCACAGTTCACCAAAAACCAAATATAGTAACTTATAGCTGTAAAAAACTGACTAAACTGAAAACTCTATTAAAAGGATTGATTTTTATTGACACTGCCCGAACTCAACTGACCTTACCGAAATTACTATAGACCTAAACTAAAATCAAATCCGAACTATACTTAAATTAAATTTAATCAGATTTGAAATGACCCGAACACAGACATGACCAGAATCAGTGTAAACATAAACTAAAGTCGAATAAGAATCAGACTTAAATCAAATTTAATCAGACTCGAAATAACCCGAACTGAATTTGAAACCTCTCCGAAAGCTTAACTAGAAAAAGTTGGTAAACTGAATCCAATCCCACAATTTCAGTACAACTAATACTAAACTCAAATCAATTAGTACATGGATAATTCAAAGTGCAGAAATATGAAGTCCATGGTAATTAATCTGTACCTCAGTTTGAAGAGAAGATATGGCCAAAATCCCCTCAAATCTTCTCAAAACCCCTTCATTAACAGTTGCTAGTTCATCACGACCAATACTTCTAAGAGATGTGGCAACTCTATCGTTGCCCTTGGGACACAGCAAGTCTGACTGATCAACCTTGATTTCCCCGAAAGGTGGTCGTGTGAACCAGTGAGCCGTAGACCAGGATCCGGGGAAGCTGAAGAAGACATGGGATGATGAGGTACGAGAATTTTCTACGATGAAAAGCTTGTCCGGTGACTTGTGTGCTGCCATGGCAATTGAACATGTGTTCTTGATTAGTTCTTCACTGAACCCTGAAATTTCCCCGATCGTGAAGTCACCCATTTTCCTGTAGGATATGCAGAAGCTTGTAACAAGTAGGTTGATCTATTGTCTTTTTCTTTTCTTGGCTTCGAAGTTGAAGGGACATAAGGAGGTGAATGGCGAGAAAGGTCCAGGAAAGTGTGTTTTTCCACAAAAGGACTATTTCAGTTGCGTGGTGGTGGGGCTGGACTTAGTAGTGCATGCGAGCCCGAGGGGTTTGTGTCTAGGTGGTGATAATGAGTCTGTCTGGCTCGCGAGTTAATCGGACTTAACTTGATCAAAGCTCGGTTTGAATGAGCTCGATTCGGGTTCAGTTCGAGATCTATACGAGCCCAACCGAGCTTACCCAAGTTTGACTCGTGAATAGGTTCAGAATAATTATATATAAACATACATATATATATTTGTATATACATTAAAAATAATTTGTTTAGCAAAGAAAAAAATAAAATAATTGAGAGTAAATCCACTAAAAAAATAAATATTATCAATTAAAATAAATTTACAAAACTATAAATAATAAATAAAAAATAAAGTACAAATAAATAATAAAACACAATAATATAAAAATTTGTCCATTTCGAATCAAACCGAACCGAGCCTGACGAGCTTTGAGCCCGAACCAAACTCAATAATATTATTTTCGAGACAAGTTCGAGACTAAAATTCTGAACTCAGCGAGCCTCGAACCGAGTCGAACCCAGATATGTTTATTTCGGAGCCGAACCGAGCTTAACTCGAGCTCTACTCGGCTCATTATCACCTTATTTGTGTCTCTAAATACTTATTTTAGGACACATCAATACATTGTATAAGATACTTATTTCCCCGATCGTGAAGTCACCCATTTTCCTGTAGGATATGCAGAAGCTTGTAACAAGTAGGTTGATCTATTCGTCTTTTTCTTTTCTTGGCTTCGAAGTTGAAGTTGAAGGGGCATATGGCGAGAAAGGTCCAGGAAAGTGTGTTTTTCCACAAAAGGATTATTTCAGTTGCGTGTAGGTGGAGCTTGACTTGATTAGTGCATGCGAGGGGTTTGTGTCTTTAAATACTTATTTTAGGACACATCAATACATTTATAATATTTTTGTTAAAAACATCTTTGTTATATTTGATTTTTCTGTATCAGTACGACTCTTGAAATACTATCGTAGTTAAATTCAAATATAACTTTGATTCTATCGTAGTTAGAGTTGGGAAAGTTTAGTAGTATTTTATTTTAGAATTAATTAATTTTTTAATATTTTATTTGAATTTTAATTGTTTTATATTTTATGTTAGAACAAAATTATATTTCATATATATATATGTATTTGATAGGTTAGATGTCATTTTATTTAAAATATATTATCATATGCATATGACATGTCATCATTGTTAGATTTTTAACAGTTCAGTCATCATGGTAGTTAAAAAATAAGTTATTTGTCAAAAAGATATAGGTTAAGGGCTAAATTTATAAAAAAAAGAATAAGAGTCAAAACGATAAAAATTATAAACATTAAGGGTTAAAATTATCTTTATGCCTTTAAAAATCAATCATACAGTCATATAAAGTTTCGGGGTGTAAACATATGATCACTCCGATGTTAAAAACCGTTAATGGGTAACAGAAAGATGATCTGACCAGTTAAAAAAAAATTCCATGTAACCAGTTCACGTGGAAAAGAAATTATTTTTTAATTGATCAGATCATCTTTCCGTTATCCATTAACAATCTCTAACATCGGAATGACCATATGTTTACATCCTGAAAACGTATGCGACTGCACTGATTGATTTTTAAAATGAGTAATTAACTTTATACTATGCTCAAACATAAGTGACTCTCACAGTAATTAACTCTTTTTATAATTAATAAACTTCGAAAGTAACCCACAAAATTAAAATCAATATTATCCGAATTTTTAAACTTTTTGATAATAAATATTATCCGACGCTATAAGCCTATAACACTCTGTCCATATGATCATATTATAAAAATTAATATTTAAAACCTGAATTTATCTCTCTTCATCGATTCAAAAGATTTAAGGTTTAGGATTCAAGATTAGAGGTTATAATTAGAGTTTAGAGAATTAGAGGTAGGGTGTATTTTTTAAAGTATAGGGCAAGAATTTAAGATATGAAAATAAAATTTAGAGTTTAAAATTTAATTTTTTAAAAAAATTAAAAGAGGTATAAAAAGATATATAATAAGGAGGTAGATGATTTTTATTCCTAAAATAGTCGTAACCCTTTTAATTCATTCTCTCTATGTTTTTTTATTTGGTGCTTTCTCATTTTGACATCAATGATATTATATCATAACTAACAATATAATGTTTTAATACGATAAAATGTTAATTTTTAATTATTTTTTATGTTTCTCGATTATTATAAGTTATAAATTGATATTGTGACTTAAAATTTATAATAAATTGAACTAATATCGTTAAAAATTAACGATGAATGACGTAACATTTAATATAAATTTATATAATTATCTATCTAATTATCTATTTATTTTTATTTGACCCTAATTATAAAAAATTAATCATATAATTTTAATAATTTATCAATCTATTCTTATTTCACTCTTATGTAAGAACCTAAAGGATACTTTTGTATCGCTTTGACACTTCTCGAACAAGCTGAGATCAAAGGGTGAAAAAATAAAAACCTTTTCTCTTACTGATTGTTTTGATCGAATAATATAATCATATTATTTTATATTAATTATCACGTCATTAATTATTAATTTTGTAATGATATTAAATTAATTTATTATACTTTTTAAATCATAAAATTAATTTATAATATATGATAATCTAAAAAAAATAAAGATAATTAAAAAGTTTTCCCTAAAACTTATATGTTGTACAAGAACCCAACCCATTTTTATCTGAAAGCCTCACACCAGTGTAAACTTGGAAATCTCCGACCCTTCACTGTGCAAAACTTCTAAAAGCTTTGCACTGATTATTTTCCCTTCTCCATATCCTCCGTCACTGAAAATGGAGCCCCACATGAAAAGCTACCCGATCCTGTCCTACGTTTTGTCACGCCTCCCATCCATCTCATCCTCCAAACCTCACTACGATCCTCCCTTCGACCTCGAACAACCACCGCCCGCCGACGCCATTCCGCCACCGATCGTGGATGAAATGCCCAACCTTTCCCATCCCAAAGTCCTCGCTTCCATGACCCATGCTATCAACGACGTTGCCCAAACCCGCTCCGTTCTTCAAACCCTCGGGCCCCGACCCGACCACGAGTCCGTCGACATGGCTCGCTCCAAACTCGCAGAGATCGACTCCGGCCTCTCCAAATCCCTGGAAGAACTGGTCCTCTCTCCTCGACCCGCCGAGGTGGATCAAGCCGAGTGGCGTGCCAACTTGGCCGAAAAAGAGCAACGGATTCGACAAGAAGCTGAAAAAGAAAAATCTATGTACAAATCGATATTGCAATTGGACGAAATGCACGAGGCGTACGAGAAGCTTGTGAAGCAAGCGGAGGAGAGGTTGGTTAAGATTTATGAGAAGGCAGGAGAAGTGGAGGAAAACTTGGAGCCAATTGAGGAGACCAATCCGGAAGTTGTTGGGATACTGGAGGAAGCACAAGGGAAGGGATTGGAAAGAGTTGATTTGTGTGGAAGGAAGCTCAGGTTTTTGCCTGAAGCCTTCGGGAAGATCAGTGGCTTGCTGTCGCTTAATCTTTCCGGTAATCAACTAGAGGTCTGTTCGTTTTTTTTCTTGCTTGCTTTGATTTTTCTTTTCGGCTTTGATATATATTGAACTGATGATCAATGGTGTAACAACTGCCAAGTAGTTTTCTTTGGTCAGATTACGAAATTCGAGTCGAGTTTTTCTATTATCTGTTCAAATTTAATGGTAAATATTTAGATGTTGTGGTACTAATCCTTCCTATTTCATCGATTTTTTATAACCTTATACAATATACATATGTAATTCTGATATACTGATCCACTAATTACTAAAAATTTTGAGTTATCTAAGTAAATAAATCTCAGTTTTTTCGAGTAGGGTTGAGTTTTGCTCATCCCCTTTAACAGTAATATATTGCATTCTAGTGGTATTTGGTATTATTTCATGTCCCTTGTAAATAATCAACTGGACTTGTGGATTCTCTGTACTCTTAGTAAACAATCCTTGGCTATTATGATTTGACAATTAGTGCGTAGACATCGGATATGAAGCTTTGAACTTGATTCGGACTAGGTTCCAAGTCTGTTGGCACTTGGCAGCATGTCCTAGGTTTGAACCTTGTTGTAAACCCTTCCTCCTTCCCCCAAAGTAGTATTTGTGTGCTTGTTTTAGTTGGAAAAACTTCAATGAATAACATGTCATCTCCTGCTACTTGGAAGTTGGAATCGCTAGCATTACATTGCCGACAGAGTTATTTACTGATCAATGGTGTAAGAACCAAATGGTAGTTTTTTTTTATGAGTTTCCTTGTTATATTATTGTCCATTTTTTCATACTCCCTTAAACGCTTAAAATCCATATTTCTTTCCAATGATGTATGCTTCAGTTCATCTCCCATAGTAAATTATCAACTGGACTTTGTGGATTCAATATTCGTAGGAAACAATCCTATGTTATTATGTTCTGACAATTGGTCAGTGGATATTGGAGATGAAAGTTTGAATTTGATTCAGACTTGATGTTTTTTGTTGGATAACAATTAACTTTCATGATGAATAAGACTTGTTTCTGTTTTCCTGTTCTGTAATTAAAAGGAATAAGTTAAGTGATCGACTTGTTCTTGTTTAGGCATTTTAAATCTTGGTGTTGAGTCTTATTTTTTTAGTTTCTCTTTGAATCTGACTAACCTTTAGGATGATACAGGTTATTCCGGACTCCATTGCTGGATTACAAAAACTCGAGGAGCTTAACGTTTCCTCGAATCTTCTGGAGTCTCTGCCAGACTCGATTGGATTGCTTCAGAACTTGAAAATCTTGGATGTCTCGGGAAATAAATTGAATGCCTTACCTGATTCCATTTGTCACTGCAGGTAATCGTAACTGTGGTTTTATCATTTTAAAACAAATTGTTTTTGGTCATTATCATTGCTAAATTTGACTTCCATCAATTCAGGTCTTTGATAGAATTGGATGTGAGCTTCAACTCCCTCTTGTACTTGCCAACTAATCTTGGGAATGAATTGGGGAATCTACAAAGGCTTTCTGTTTATTTGAACAAGCTCCGATCCCTTCCAACTTCTATTTGTAAGATGAGGTCTTTGCGTTTTCTGGATGCCCACTTCAACGAACTTCGTGGACTTCCGGATGAAATTGGGAGATTGACAAATCTTGAGGTCCTCAATGTGAGGTGCAATTTCTCTGATCTGACAGAACTTCCTGAGACACTTGGCGAATTGACTAATCTTAAAGAGCTTGATATCAGTAACAACCAAATCTATGCTCTTCCTGATTCATTTGGCCGGCTCGACAAACTGACGAAACTGAATCTGGATCAAAATCCTCTTTTGGTTCCACCTAAGGATATAATAGACCAAGGGGTTGATGCTGTGAAGGTTTTCATGGCAGAGAGGTGGGTTGAAAAACTTGCTGATGAAGAAAGAAAGAGCATGATGGAAGTAAATGAAGTGGAAGAGACTGGGTGGTTGACACGCAGTACCTCTTTGTTGAAAGGCTATGCTTCCATTGTTGGTGCAACTGTATCAGGGTACCTTGGAACTGCTGGTCCCAGAGACCCGCTTCTGGACGAGGCTAGATGATTTCACTGTCACCTTCAATTTGCCGCCGATTTCAGTTATTCGAGTTTTTCCTCTCCTTCAAGGTTACCCTCTGTTTACTACATACATTCCATCTTCTTATTCTTAATCATCCTCTATGTTCTAACCATGCAGGAGCTTAAGTCTCGGTTTCAGTTTCGATGTTTGTTCTGTGATTCTGTCGAGGTTGAAACAAACTTGTAACATGATGGGAATACTCCATGCACAGCACAGGGAAATCGACCATTATTCATTCATCCATTATTATTTTCTCATCAAATTTACCATGTTTTAATTAGGACAATAAGCATCAGTAGCATGTAATAAAGGTTCCATTTCTGGTCCATTTACCTTTAAGTTTGATGGAAGACGATTGCATATTCTTGCATGGCCTCGTTATGTTTTGTATTTATTTTTAAGAATTTAATTGGGTTTTAAAATGTTGTTTCTAATTTTGAATTGTTTGGCTAGAAAGAAAATAAGGTGACAAAATTGAAGATTTGACTGGAGGGTAGTGTTGATAATGTCGTGAGAATGAAAAAGGGGTTCTGTTTAATGTTTTAGGGATCAAACTAAAAAATATGAAAATATTGAGGACCTTTTTTTATAATTATGTGATCAAATTGATAAAATATCTAAATAGTGAGCATCAAATCTATTATTATGTCAATTATTTAACAATCATGTTATTCTTTGAACTAAATCTAAAAGGCTTAACACGAAAGTGCCCATATTATTTGTCAATTATTATGCTTGTGGTTGGTGGATATTTTTTGTGCCTATATTATTTGAAGTATCTAATCGTTAATTATCATTGTTTTTATTGAAAAACTTTTTATTTTATTTCTTTTTAATTTAATATACACTCGAGTCACATAAAACCTAAAATACACGCTAGGAAGAGACCCGATTCTATAAAGCCTCATATTGTAGTCACATAGTGTGACTCGGTCTCACTAAGTTTCAGATTAAATACACAAACATGTGGTTCAAAAATTTCTACTTAAAGTCGAAAGTTACTTAATAATACTAAACTATTTACTACTTAAACTAACGCTTACCTGGTCTAACTCAATCACCTTCCATAAAGCCCAATGTCAAACATGCATGATTGCATTCTGATAATTAATAAAGAATAACGTTTAATTAATGTTGTGTTCCGAACAATAAATAACAAGGGTGATAATACAACAGCTCAACATGATTCCTTTTTTGGGTGACATAAACTCAGAACATGTTTCTACCTAAAATAAGGTTGATCAGATCCAGTCAATCAAATTGAGGGTCAAAAAGGAGAGAAAATTGCCCGAAAATATAACCCAACAAGGGTTTGTATACCCAGAAAGAATGAAAGAAGAAATATATTGGGGAAGCATCAGCATCTAATCCTTGGCTAGCAGTGAGAAAAGATAACTGAAGCACCAGGAATATACAGTTAAGACAAGAAGCATTAAGCAGATCTGGAGACTTGCCTGGTCTGAACTCATCTCTCCAGCTCCACTCCCTTTGTTAAATAGATGTTTGTATGTGTATTTGCCTTCTCCATGTTATTTGTTGTATTCAGCGGCCACCCATCGTCTTCTTCCACGCCACCAATGATTTAAGAAACTCCATGACCTGGATCATTCACAGGCAGAGGAGTTGTTAATTTCGATAAAATCCGACTTAATCCAGAAAACAGCTAAGCATCCGAATTAAGTACAATAACTGTATGAGTACAGATTGTAATGCAAGCAAGAAAAAGACTTTTCTTAGTTTTGTACCTCTTGTGGTTCCCTGAGGGAGAAAAATGCAGTACTCTCCTTGGGAACGGATGATACTAAAATGCCATATCCGCAATTTCCCTCTCTGAGAACCTGTTTTTTAAATACCAACGAACTCGTTTCTGTTAATTATTCTGTCAACTCATTACCAACTAAAAAGGGTAATCACTAGTAACACGATATCTTACCTTAAATGCATCTTCATCTGTCCGGTCATCTCCGACATAGATGGGAAGCACATCGTCGCAGTTGCTGAGTCCTGAAGTATTTGTTTGTTTGTTTTTAGTAAACATGATTCGTGACATGAAGAAGAATAAAGGCTAGGAAACATGCTTACCAAGTGATTCAAGTATAAATGTAAGAGCTTTCCCCTTATCCCAGTCGATGACAGGCCGAACCTCTAGAACCTAATTATGTAAATTTTGAAAAATAAATGACTAATATTATAAAATATACCACAGACCAAATTTTCAACATCCATGCAGCAAAAGCCACGAGCAGAAAACCAGTGGAAATAATAAGAGAATCATATTGTTTTTAAGGATCACCTTCCGCCCATGACTCAATCGTAGACCTGGGTAGTTTCTGATGACATCGTGGACACATTGAGCAACTGTTTTCCAGTTCTGAGTATAAAGAAAAAAAGTTTCCCAGAAGTTAATAAACTATGTAGACGCTATTGAGAATCATCACCAAAGATATAGGCTTCTTTTACAGAGCAAAGTATCTACCTTTTCATCTACGTTACGGTAATGGACAGAGACGCAGAACTTATTGTTTTCAACTTTCACTCCTTTTATTTCTTTGGTGTTTTTGACAAGTGAGTTAAAAACCTGAAAGGGTGAGAGCTCTACATTAGAACAGGGATGAAAAGGTCGAGGGAATGAAGTATGGCACCCTGAAGACATTTACATACCTCATCAATCATAGGTAGAAATTCACTAGCAGGCTGGAACAAGTTTACTTCCTTGCCCTGTGTATTAAAGAGAAACAAGATTAAGAAACAACTTAAGAAATAATACAGGGAAACAGGCAACGATGTAAAAAGATAGAAAATTCGTAGCGTGAAACCTGTTTATCAGTAGATCTAATGCAGTTGGGAGTATCATCAGAAGACTGCCTAACAGGACCCATGATATCCATTCCATGACTACCGGCGTAATAGATATCTGTTAGTCCAACAAACTCGAATACCTGAATAAACAAGGGCATGGAACAAGATACAGTCAAAATTAAAACCCAATAATGAGGCAACCAACAGGCAATATATATATATATATATATTTTGAAGGAGGGAATTGGATATGGAAACATGTAAAACAGTGCCAAGAAAGATGTCAAAGTTATTAGTGAACTCGATCCTCAAATAACCTTGTCACGGCTTCTTCCACTAATTATTGCTGTCGGGAAGTATTTAGCTGCTTTTGCTACTGCAGCTCGCATCTAAATAAAAGGCTTTGGTTAGTCTACTGATAAGTAGAGAAGAAAGAAAAAAAATGAGGAATTAAATACTTTACAAACGTTTTTTCGGGCAAACCATTCATTCTTACATCAATAGACATGAAGGCAAGATCCGGGTTGTCCACAATAGGCGAAAGAGTCCCATCGTAGTCCAAAAACAATGCCATTCTCTTGCCTTTGGCAAAATTTGTAATTTGCTCAAAAGATGTGAGTGCAGAGGGATACTTTACCTGTAAAACCAGAGCGTAAAGTACATACAGCAGATCAGTAACCCATTAACTTGCTTCAAAGCTAAACTCAGATAAAAGAGGTAAAAGTGAAACAATACCATCCATGTTCGATATGCAACATCTGTATCAGCTGAGACAAGCTCATAGTTGTAATCCCTGGTTATTTTATGACGTGGGGATGAGGATTTCATAGCATCCAGCCAGCTGCTGGCACGAACATCATCAAGAATTCCAGCTTTTTTCCTAGGAACCGTTAATAGATTTGGAGGAAACACTGATGCCGAGGGTGAGCACGGCAACAGACCAGAAGGTACTGCTAATCTTGACTTGCTTATCGTTACAGGATCAGCAAGCACAGGAGCAGTGTGATTGGGTTTTAGGTCCATTTGATCCAGCTTCGTATCACTACTTATACGGTAAAAGCTAACAGATTCCTTAGCAAACTTTCCACTCAAGCAACAAAGCAAATCTTAACGTTCAATCTCAGATATTCTAATTAGCCAACCCTTTTGTCCATGAAGAACCACCAAGCATAAGTGACCTGAAAACCAATACATAAAGAGTGTTAAAATGGACAAAATCAAGCTACAGATCACTATAGTTTTTAAAAGAACCATCTACAAGAATCAAAACAGAAAATAAATAATGGCCAACAAAAACACTAAACAAATTTGACAAAATTCATTGACTTGAATGCAAGGATAGAGAACATACCTTTCAAAACAAATATAAACAATTAACTTCAGAAAACCAAAAGGTTGGGGGCAGAAGAGGTACAGGAAAACGATCATACATCGTTTGACACTAATGGTATCAAATATATGCACTACATATCAGTTGGAAGATGAAAATGAGCAAAGATGACACAAAAATGAAAACCAACAGCTTAGATTAATTAACCTAAACAAATTAGGAAGAAGGGAAACATGATATCAGTCAGAACAGGAAAACAACATCTGACACACAACACAAGTTGCAAGGAAAGAGACTATAAGCATGAGAATTTTCTATAAAGAGTGTAAATCATTATTAGGAAAGATATTAATTCTACTTTCTATGTCTATTCATAGCCCCAGATTCCTTTTAAAGTTCAGTCTCTTTCTTACCAGACAAAAGTTAATTTTCAAGAGCGAAAGTTTTGGACACTAACACTTAACACTATCTTGTGTCGTTATCTTCTTTTTTTAAGCAACTACTAGACTGGAATTTTACATGAACTTCTTCTAAAACATTACAATAAAGTATGTATCCACGGTACAACCTGATTATGATAATTCAAGGCAAATTATTGCCAATGCATTGTAGAGCAAAATATAAGTAAATACTGAGTATTTGCTTGATGAAAACGATGTATTGTCTTGCCCCACAAAGGGAGAGAGGGGACAACCTTAAAGACAACCCACACAAAACTAGCCTACAGTGAAGTATGGGGAGAAAACACAATGGACCCCAAGCACATAAAAGATTGATCGACTGAAAAATGTTTATTGGAAAACCAAAAACAGAAATTTGCAGCTTCCATCATACTCAAGTTGCCATCATACATGCCATCCAGATCAGTAACATGTTAATCAGAACAGCTAAGGATGCTAACAGATAATTAATAGACGGCTGAAAATCTGAAGATTCAACTACCAGATAATTAATGCACAACTGGTTTTGAATTGAATCGTTCTTCTTCTTTTTTGAAGATAGAATTGAATCGTTCATATAATAAGTGGGGAGGGAGATTGTAATTCACTATAGAAAAAGAATACTATAACAGAACATTAGCCAAAGCAAATACAACTAGAAGAGTAAGCAAACTGGAATTGACAATGACAGGGGAAAACTGAACTAACCAATAGTGTAACTGGCTGGAAAAAAGGGTATATGCATATACATTGATTTAAAAATATATGGCAAACAAGTTTTATTACCATTAGAAAATTCGAAATGGAGAAATCCTCTAGAAGGCAGAGGTTTTCATATTAAGAAAGCGCAAGTAATCTAGAGACGAAGAAAAGTCAGTCCACGAAACTAAAAAAAAAAAGTCATAAAACCTCGCCTAATTCTGAAACCTCAAAATCAAACGACAATGAAGAAAAAGAAAAGAAACAAAACGCGTTCAGAAACGGCGCTGGAGAAATGCAGGAAGATTCGAAGTAAAACGCTGTAAAAGAAAAGACGTTGAAAGATAATGAAGAAAGAAGGAGAACTGATCGACAAAATGTTTTATGCACCGTTTACTTGTTCAAGAACGAGAGAAAGTGTACAAAGAAAATAAGAAACTAGCGACGCCGTGATGAAATTAACCACCGCACTCATTCCATCTTCTCAGCGAGAAAAAGAAAAAGAAAATGTGAGTCGACTCGGCAACGCGGGGAAGGAGAGAAGTAGAAGATCATGATTACCTGAAACGGAGAATGAATCACAGAGAAGAATTTGTTTGTGCGAGTAAATTCGACGAGCGAGTAGGTGGGAGGTGCGTAATTATATAGGTTTTAGAAGCACGATTTGTTTGTTTGATTATTTATTTAATTGGTGTTATAAAATATGAACTTACTAATTACTAACATTAAACTAGAAAAATTTTATAACGTGAGTGGAATATTATTAATGTTAAATATTATCAAATATTATTAAATTAATTAATAAAATTAAAAAATTTAAGGATTCGACATACTGTTATAAATTATTTAAAATAAAATTTTAATTCTAATTAATTATACATTAAGTCTTTGAGATTTTAATCTTTATTAATTAATTTAATGGTGCTTAGCAGTGTTAACATCGGTAATGTTTAGTGGGGGTTCTGGACAATCGCAATATGAATGACCGCACGGTGGTCCAAAAAATAGGCCCATAGAATTTTGATAAACTATATTCATTGGATTATATTAATCTCAAAACTTATTGTTATTCGGGAGGGCAATCTAATAATATATTTTGTAATACAATAAAAATTTTATATTTTTTACCGATTATATAAATTCATTTTAATAAATTATACAAAAACCCTAAAATCTTTAAACCGTCCTGACGACATTCAACGGTATTCGATATATGTGATAAGTTCATCCTTAAGAATATTATTTACTTTTGGAATGGAAGAAATAGAAAGAGTAACAAGCATTCATGCATGGGCGGAGCCATGTGGGTGGATGAGGGTTCAAGTGACACCCCAAAAATAGTTAAAAAATTTTTTTACCCTTTACAAATTATATATATTTTTAAAATGACACCCCTTTAAAAAATATATTGACACCCCTTAAAAAATATTAACCCCATTTATAAATAATTGATACTTTTAAAAAAATATTGACACCCCTTAAAAAATAATACAAAATTAAAAACTCACTTAAAAAATGACTCATATGATTCTAAAATACATTTTAAATTAATAATAAAATTTAAAAAATCACCACCCATGGCCCACCCACCTTTTTTCAATGCTTCTTGGATAGGGGACCAATCTTCTTCTTCACTCTACTTTCCAAAATCCCAAATCAAAACCCTACCACCATATCTTCTTATCTTTTCTCTTTCTAAAATTTTCAAGTTCCCCACCTTCCATTTGCCAATCAATTAATATTTTAGGCTCACATTTGAAGGCATTTGTGTAAAGAAGCAAACAAGTTCAAATCTTTGTTTCCAAGACTCAAGGTAAATGTATTAAGTTAATTAAATTTATTTATTATCTTTAAATTTGAAATATTCTATTTTTAAGAAAATTAGGGTGAGTTGTTGTGCATTAACTTTATAATTTAGGTGTAAATTTACTAGTTGTATTATCTTTGAAATTTAAGATCAAAGTTAACCTTTTTTTAGAATGTGAGTTATGGATTGTAAATATTAGCCAATAACCAAGAAAATGTGAGTTAATATATCATTTACATCTAGATAAATTGTGATTCTTTGTAGTTAAAATAATAGATGTCATATTATGTCTTTATAATCTAAATTTCTTTTTGTTAATATATGCTTTATGCGTTAAAATTTAGTTAAGAATTTTTACTATGTTTAAACTAAATTTATATATTTATTCATGCTCAAAATTATATTTGAAATGTTCAAAAGTAATAGTTAAATGTTAAATACATATATTTATACATGCTTAAAATTTTACTTGTAAAAAAGTGTATGGATAATATAAATTTATTTGTTATAAATGTTTAGCAGGAATGGAAAGATATTTTAAAAGAAAATCAACTTTTAAACAAGAAAGCGAACAAGAAGAAAGGGTGAATCTTCAAGGCGACAAACAAACCAATTTAGAGGAAGGTGAAAAAAATCATGTGAAGTTTAGTCTTGATAATCTTCCAGCAGATCCAGGATTGAGAATTAAAATTACAGATTATCATCCAAATGATAGAGACAACATAAGAAGAGCATATTTACAAAAAGGGCCTTTCCAACCTCGCAATCACAACTTTCCCAAAACAACAATTGCAGGAGTGGAACGAAGATTTCTAACTTCTTGGTATAAAGATCATGAAAATTGGTTAGAATATAGCATTGAAAAAGATGCTGTATTTTGTTTATGTTGCTACCTTTTTGCTGACCAAAACAAAAGAGGTGGTAGTGCATTTGAGATTGGTGGATTCAACAATTGGAACAAAAAAAATAGACTAGAGTTGCATGTTGGAGCTACAAATAGTTCTCATAATATAGCCGTGAGAAAGTGTGACAACTTGATGAAGCAAAGACAACATATTGATACGGCTTTCTTAAGGCAATCCGATGAAGTTCGTAGTAAGTATCGAACTAGATTAACTGCTTCTATTGATTGTGCTCGATTTCTTTTGAAGCAAGGTCTAGCATTTCGAGGACATGACGAGTCTATTGATTCCATCAATCAAGGTAACTTTCTTGAACTTCTTAAGTTAATTGGTGACCATAATGAAGTTGTGAGAAACGTTATTCTAGAAAATGCTCCAGAAAATCATCGCTTGACTTCTCCAGATATTCAAAAGGACATTGCACATGCTGCTGCAATAGAAACAACAAATGTCATAATTGAAAATCTTTAAGATGACTTATTTGCTTTACTAGTAGATGAGTCGCGTGATGTATCAAATAAAGAACAAATGGGAGTCATGTTGCGATATGTGAATGAAGAGGGATGTGTTTTGGAAAGATTTTTAGGAATTGTTCATGTTGGAGACACTACTGCATTATCACTTAAAGTTGAAATTGATGCATTCTTGACTAAATTTGGATTGAGCATATCAAGAATACGGGGACAAGGTTATGATGGTGCTAGTAACATGCAAGGGGAGTTTAATGGTTTGAAAAGTTTGATTTTAAGACAAAACCCGTCAGCTTTCTACATTCATTGTTTCGCACATCAACTTCAATTGGCATTGGTTGCAGTAGCAAAAAATCATATTCAGATTGCATCTCTCTTTAATTTGATATCTTCTTTGATAAATGTTGTTTCCGGCTCTTGCAAACGACATGACAAGCTTCGTGAATTACAATTTTCTCAAGTTCAAAATGCCTTGACCAATTCTGAAATTTGTTCGGGAAGAGGATTAAATCAAGTGAGAACTCTTGTTCGACCAGGAGATACTCGTTGGGGATCACATTATGGTACGCTTCTGAGCATAATTATCATGTTTCATTCAATAATTGATGTTCTTGAAATTATCATAGATGATGGGTTAAGATCAGAACAAAAGGCAGAAGCTAATACTTTGTTAGATTTGATACAATCATTTGAATTTGTTTTTTCCTTGCATTTAATGAAACGTGTGTTGGGAATTACAAATGAGTTGTCAGAAGCACTTCAAAGAAAAGATCAAGATATTATTAATGCCATGTCTTTGGTAAGAATTTCAAAAGAACAATTACAGAAGCTTCGCGAAGATGGATGGACTTCATTGTTGTTAGAGGTATCATCATTTTGTCAAAAACATGAGATTGATGTTCCTAGCATGGATGATGCATTTATTAGCAAAGGAAGGTTACGGAAAAAAGCTTACAAGGTAACAAATATGCACCATTATCGCATTGAGTTATTTTATACTGTTATAGATATGCAACTTCAAGAGTTTAACAACCGTTTTAGTAAAGCAAACACAGAGTTGTTGTTATGTGTATCTTGCTTATCTCCGAATGAAGGCTTTGTATCTTTTGACAAAAAAAAGTTAATTCGCCTTGGTGAAATTTATTCTTCCGATTTTTCTACTATTGAACTTCTTGCACTCGATAGCCAATTGGATACATACATATATGACATGTGTTCAAACGAAGAGTTCTCAAATTTGAAGGGGATTCAAGACCTTGCTAAGAAGATGGTTGATACAAAGAAGAACATTGTTTATCCATTGGTATATCGTTTGATTAAACTTGCATTGATTTTGCCCGTTGCTATGGCAAGTGTGGAAAGAACTTTTTCTGCAATGAAGATTGTGAAGAATCGTTTGAGAAATCGAATTGGAGATCAATGGATGAATGATTGTTTGGTTACATATGTTGAGAAAGATATTTTTAATAGCATCGATAAGGAAAAAATCATTCAACGATTTCAAAACATGAAGAATCGTCGTGGACAATTGTAATAGCTTAGTTGTTTATTTTTTGTTGTAATAGCTTTATAATGTTTATCGGATATTAATGTTATGTATTATTACTTTGTATTAATTTATATAAATATTTTGATTTTCTAAATTATGACACCCCAAAGTAAAATTGCTGGCTCCGCCCATGCATTCATGCATATAAAAATACGATTATATGTCTTAAAATTTATATTATTTAAATGAAATATAATTAAAAACATTTGAATAAACAAAAAAATATATATTTTTTGATTGTTTTTCGGTTTTCAAGGCCTTGGTCTGATTAATTCGGATCGACTCGGGTTGTACACCTAGTTTTGGTGGGTGAGTCTCTTAGCATAAATTTTCTGTGTACACAACGTCTCCAAACTGAAACTTACTTAAACAGAACCAAATTGCTTACCACCTGGACTAACCCCTGTCGATAACAAAAATAAATATTAACCAACATATTAATGACCCAATGAGTAGATGTAAGAATGCTTGAAGAAAAGGTAGGAGAAGGAGGGGCCCACAGGAGATCTTGATTCTCGACGGAAAGGCGGATTACACGTGGGAGAAGACTTTGTAACCGATACGCGTGTGGACATGTGTGGCTGAATCGTGTCTGACGTGTCCCTCTTGTAGAGCGGGTCCCGGCATGTATGTGCTGGACATGTTGTCAGCGTGCCGTCGCTTTCAGCCACTGCTGGAGTTTGGTCGTCGGGTTGGTCCTTGCTTTAATTGGGACCAAACACATGGCCCCACACTGCAAATTGACGGGGGATCCGACAAATGGTAACCGACGAAAGTAGTATCCATGCAAAAAACACTTGGATTACAATTTTATTTAAAAAAAGGGGGAAATAGCATAACTTTTTTTATGTAAATTATAAAATTTTAATTTTATTAAATTAAATCACCAAGCTTGCCTTAATATCAGGTCAAAAAAACTTTTAATTGATGAAATTATAATTTTAATATTTTTATTTATTATATTCAATGTACTGATAGTAAAAAAATATAAATAAAATTATTTAAAATTTTAAGTTGTATGGTTAAAAAAATAAATGCTAAAATATTAAAATTTAGAATTTAGTGTATAAGATAAAAAAATATATTTATTTAAAAGTAAAATCTAAAATCAAAATTTATGATATTAGAATCAATCTATTAAGTAATTCTAAAATTTAAAATTTAGTGCTTAGGATTAAAAAACATATTTATTTGTCATGTATTATAATATTTGTCGTAATTTTTTTTTTATTTTTGTAATTTTTAATAAATTTCAAACTCGTAATAAATTTCAACCTAGCAAGAAAAATATTAGAAAACCATGGAACCCTATTTTATTTAGAAATAAGAATCGAGAAAGAAATGGAAAAATGATATTCTGAGTAACAAATAAGATTTATGCCTTGGAGACCAAGAAAACAAAGATAGCAGTTGGAGCCCGGAATTTATGTTTTACCCAACCGGTCAAAGATGCCGACAGGGGAAATAAAAAAATAAAAACCAGACCAGACCAGAATGGTGACAAAATAAAAACCAGCTACTAAACGTAATTAAAACATAATCAGAGTTAATCAATTGGTTTTCATTGTTTCATTGAATTCCAGGTGGTCCATAAGCTAAGGTACTTAGGCAGACAAGGGTTTATTAATTATTAATGTGTTTTGCTTTGATTTGCCTGTTCGAGAAATGGAATCTTCCACTTGCAACGCAGTCGTTTGGGGGGGAACTTTGAGACCACGATGCCCTGTGACATGCAAGGGTGGACTCAAAAGTTGTAACATTTTATGAGAATTTTTAATAAATTTAAGAATTTAATTAATTTTTTAAAAAGAAATTAAGAGATTTAATTTTAGTTTGTTCGTTTTTTTTAATTTTAGGTGTTAAAGTTTTTTAGTTTTATCATAGAGTTGTTACTCTCCTTCTAAAAGATATATTTAATAGAATGTATAATGCTATTGTTTATATATTCATTTTTTTTGGTGTGAAATTAATATTTTTGTCTCATCTTAAACGTGAGATTCTCTCTCACTCAATCGTGTAACACTCTTATTACGGTTATTCACCATTTCTACCTCACTCATGGACGTTTTACACTTAACGTAAAATCAAAAAATCGCTCTGATATCATTTGTTATAGGATCATTACCCCTTTTAAAAAACACTTTCCCTAAAATCATGAAATCCGCCATTGAAAATAATAGTTAACCGCGTTACTTCTTTCTCGTACCTTCATTTTCGCCTCTATTTTAAATTAGAGGGTTTAGGGTTTAAGGTTCTAGGTTAGGGGTTGTGGTTAGAGTTTAGGGAATTAGGGAAGGGTGTATTTTTAGGGTTTAGGGTATAGAAAATAAAGGTTAGGGTTTAGAATTCAATTTTAAAAAAAATTCAAAGAAGGCATGAAATGAGGCATGAGAAAGAGATAGATAATTTTTTATAAGACCCGAATCTTGATCCTATAATTAAAATACACACATTTATAAATGTTAGATGCAATAGAAAAATAATGTGAACAATCACTCCACCACATTTTATGGTTGCATAATTTTATTTCATTAATTAATGAAAAAATATTTATAAAATTAAGCATGGGAAGACCCTTTTATAAATTATGTTTTTAACTATTTAAACCCTAAACTCGTGAGAGAACCATGTGCATACCTTTCCAATTTATTATTATTATTATTATTATTATTATTATAAGTCATTTTCGTGGTGTATGGGTCACATACATGGCACCATCGTGGTCATATTGATTAATCTATGTATAAATAACATTAACATAAACCCTAGTTGACCTTTCAGGTTAACCAATGGGCATAGGTAGATACCAAACTGTTCTTTTTTCGAAGATTTTTAAATTTATTTTTAAGAAATAATTTATTTTATTTTTAAATTTATATTTTATTTATAATTTTAAATTTTAATTTCGTCCTTGAATCTAAATTAATCGCTGTACGTCGAACCGAATGAGTTGGCTTGGTACATTCAGACATGGTAATACTCTAATGTTTTTCTTCGTTACGCCACGTCATTCTCTAATTATTAGTTGCTAAAAATAATATAACTTAATACCAAAAACAAGTCCCTTTACTTTGTTAAAAATCTCACTTTGACCCTTTTATTATTATTAGTTGATGATGATTAAGTAACCAACTCAATTAATTAATTAATTAGCCATGCTTGAAACGTTTTATTTTGACTTTGATAAGCGTACTTGGTTTTGTTTATTAGATTCAGAATCTGACCTGAATCTTCCAATTTACAAAAACAAATAAAAAATAATAATCGATTAGTCTAGCGAAATTAGACGTTAGGTATCTTAATCAAGATTAGAGTCGAATTTTAATATTACTAATGAAGAAAACAAAACTAGGTTTGAAGGATTTTTTATGTTGATTTTTTATAAAATTAAATTTGAATTAATTAATTAATGAATCGAATATTAATAATTATTTTTTAAAATGATTAAACAAAACCAATTACGCCGTTGTAAATAAATTAATTCCACAACGTGAGCTTGATTTTGTTTTATGCCCTTACTTTCCAGGTTGCTTCCTCGGCCACTGGTATTTCAAATCAGTAGGAAAATAAATTCCTAAACTTTGAAAATTATGTTAAAGTAATAACTTAAATATTTAGATATTAAAAGTTTTATGATTTTATTTATTTATTTATTAATAAAACTCGTCATGCCAACTAAATAAATTTTTGTAACGATTGTGAGATCGATAATTAATATTTTTTAGATATTATATCTAAAAAAAATATTAAAAACTAAATATTTTTGTTAAAATAACCCACATAATCATATTTCTTTATTACATTAAAATCAATTTAACTGACAAATTAATTTTATACGTTTTTTTAATATAAAAATTATTTTTCAAGATAATTTTAAAAAATATTATTATTTTTTTTGGAAAACGACTTCTACGTACGTAATCTGACAGACGAGACTCTGGGACAAACCAGTCTCATAATAGTAGCCGTAGCCGAGTTATTTTTAAACCACTCTGTTTGGTCAGTCTTTGGAACATTCATCAACACTGCCTAAAAACAGCAGTTTCAGTCATTGGGTTTGAATTTGAACAAGCAATTGCCCTTCAAATGTCCTCCTCCGGTACCACCACTTCCAACAATATTCGAACCCGAACTGTAATCTCGAATATAACAAGTAATTAGTTGGGTGAATTATATCTCTTAAATAAAATTTATGTTTTAAAATTTTACGTTATAAATTAAATTAATAAAATCATCTCATTATTAATTTTATAATATACAATTAAATTAATCAATTAATAGATCGTTAAAGAAAAAAATCGGATGTTAAAATTTTGTTCTCCAAATATACCATCGAAGGTGGTGTGAATATTTATAGGCAATAAGACCAACTCCAATCAAGGATGACAACGGACAGATCAATGCAAGTTTTTTTTTTTTCTCGCTATGATCCGATCAAAAATTTTAAAATTCTGATTCAACCTAAATTTAATATATTTTTATTTAACTTGATCTCGTTCGAAAAAATAATAAAAATATTAAATATAACATATAATTATATCAGAATTGCCTTATCCTAAGTTTTTAGAAATTACAAACTCCTGTATGCGGTTTCCCCTAGGCTACGATTCTCGTGTACCATTGGATCAGGCTTTCTCACATATCAATTCGTCGCCGTGGGAGATTTACTTGATGTTTTGGGCTTGGTTTCAGCCTAAATATGAGCCTACGTCTATTTTATTTATTTTTTATTTAATTTATATTTTACTATGCTTTATTTTATTTTTGTTGGTATATCTTTAACTTTTGATATGTTTTATGCTTATTGTTGTAATTTTGTTGAGTTCGTACGGACATTTATTTTTGATTCTTATTTATCAGTGATTATGTGAAATTTATTCCTCTTTTAAGTTATTTGTTGATGTAATTTATAGCAAATTATCTCTTTTGCGAATAAGCATAAAAGATGACTACCGAATTCAAAAATTTTGATTAGTTAATGTTTTGATAGTTCCCTAAAATTCTTTAGGGTTAAAATTTACGAATTTAATATAACCCTAAATTTAATTCTTTATTTATGCTTACACACAAAATTATACTATGTCCATCATAAAAATATAATATCTCTTTTAATATAAAACTTCAATATTTATATATCACGTATAATTTTGATAATTATTATTTGTATATGATTGGAGAATACCTATATTTAATAACCCATCCATCTAAAATTATTATATTTTCAACCAAATTAAGAAAAGTGAAGAGCAGCAAGTCTCCATGATGGTACAAATTACAACTAATAACTGCAGCATCTCTAAATCCCTCCCTCCAAATTCAATAGAAATCAGCATCTAAGTAGGGCTAAGGGAATCAGTATAATCAGCAAAATCATAACAAGGGAAGCAGCAGAAGAATCTCACCATCAAAATCATACCAAGGAGTACCCCACTTGCCAAGGGAGCCAAACACGAACAGAATCCAACACCAGTAATCTCTGCTGCTTCTGCTTCTCTAACCAGGCTTTTCTTCGCCGCATCAACTCGATCTTCTTCTTCTTCTTCTTCTTCCCTCTCCGACTCACTCATCTCATGTTTCTCAACATGTTCCAGTTCCGCCTTATCTTGTTCCTTAAAACTTTGCAAATCCAGACCTCCCACCAACCTCAACTCCGTAGATGCCTCGGCCGCTTGTTCCAAATCGGACAAACTGATCAACTCAGAAGAACCCTCCTCTGCCTCTTCTGCTTCTGCCTCACCATCATCATTAAGGCAGGACTCGGTGCAAGAACAAGTCGAGCCCTTCTCGACATGTTCGAGTCCCGAAGATTGAAAACTCTCCCAGTCCTTGAAAGCGGCTTCGAGTTCCAACACCCTGTTGGCAATGTGTTGGAGATGGAAAGGTTTTGTTGGTCGAGAAGAGAGTTCTGCAGACAGAAGATTGTTGAAGAATAGGAAACGTTGTTGGATGTCTTGGGAGAGAGTTTGGTTGCAGGGGTTGTTCGGTGGAAGAGACAGTGCTTGGTTTAGTTTGGATTCCAGGTCTGACAGTTTCTTCTGCAAAATTGTGTATCTCTTCGTCATGTTTGGTTTCTTGTTTTTCTTGGGATGAAGAAGGAGGAGATCAGGATCAAAGCCAGGGGGGATAGTTTAGTTATAGATTCTGGTGTTCATGGGATGCGTCGGTTACCAAGACTATGACTTCAACTTTGGTGACGGTTACTTGTACTGTCACCAAGAGACCCAAAGAAAAAACCTGTTGGTGCTGGGTTATGTAAAACGAAGGGGTAATTATGTAAAGAAAGTGTGATTTATGAAATGGGCAATTATTTGATGCGTTATTAATGGAAAGTTTTTTTTTGAATTAAAGTGGAAGTTAATAGACAAGATTACATAGCAGTAGTTTTGCAGTAGGGGGACCGTTAATATCTCTGATAAGTAAGTCCTTGATAGAATCTAGAGTTTCATGGAGAGTGAAGTTGTAGTGAGCCAAAGTGACATTTCTAGCCAAATTATCAACAACCTTATTTGCTTCGCATGAAATCCATGTAAAATCTACCACCCAACCTTGTTTGTGTAAAATTGAGATGACTCGTACAAGATGGATGGAGCTATGACTTACGTCTAGAGCCTTTATCGCTTCAATAACACTTATCGAATCAGATTATAGCTGCACTTATCGAAAGTTTTTTTTAAATATATTTCTAAAATTATTATGTATCTTTTAAGGGTGTTAGATCTTAAATTTAAAATTTAAAAATTTATTTTTAAGTTCTAAAATATAAATACAAACAATAAAACTGTCAGTTACCAACAATATTTAACAAGCAGCTTTATTTTTTTCACACCAAAAACAACATTACCCTATATATATATATATGGAATAGGATCCACTGGCACTATATATCTCAATTAGGTTTAAGTTAATTCATGACCATCGGATATTCAAGTTTTAATCTCAACCATCCATTTCAGTTATTTAATGATTATGAATTAGTGTAAAACTAATTGAGCAGTGGATCCTAATCCTATAATGTATTACATTCTCTTTTTCAAATTCTCAGAAAAACTTGCCTTTTTATGTAGACACACCCGCGTGTTGGGATTGATTCAATACCCTATGAGTAATCAGCTAAACAGATAATTTAGAGTTGTATGCTTAAAATCTTAATCTACTGCAGTAGATCCTAAAAATACCTGAAAAATGAGCTCATCTGGGACATGTGGCAACACCTCCCGTACAGTCTCAGCCATGGCAAGTATATTTGCTACACCACTATTTGCTGTAGGTGCAGCAGTAGTCCTAATATGTAAACTTCCGGATCCGGTGTTAGTGGGGTATCTTCCACCGACATTTGGAGGAACAGTTGAAGTAGATGCAGCAGCTTGAGATGGGTTCATGGGCCAAAGGCTCCAAGCAGCATCTTCTAGAGCAGTCTGAGCATAAGTTTCTCCAACAGATGCAAGATGCCTCATCATCGTATGAACTCTCTCAAGTCCAACTGATCTGGTATCGGTAGAAGGACCAGCTCCATCAACATTCTGGGTTGGCCAAGAATGCAACCACTCAGAATCCAGTCCTGCACTCCTGCAAAGGGCAGAGAATATATATCCTCGTGAGCACACTGAGGTAGAATGAATGGTGCAAAACTTTGCACCCCATTTGTAAATAGTTGATTGACTACTTGGTTTGCAATAAAAATAAGAATCAATTATAAAGGCATCAGATAATCTCCTTTCCCTCGTTTAGACCAACAGAAGAAATAATGCACATGGTGCAATTTATTCGTTTTCCACAAATTGGAGGAACCTCTTTCAGCAGCTCTCCATATCTTTCCGCCAAACGTAACTAGCAAGGAATGACTATTACCAACAAAACAAGGGAATTCAGTTGATAATCTGGAAGAGTAAATGTCTCCCATGTCAATATGAACTTCTTAATTGACTGTCCAAACAGAAAGTACAACAGAGGGTTATCCCCAAACAAGCTACGATGCCAGCTTTACATCCTCAATAACAATGGATGAACTAATTATGCCACAAGGTATAACAGGCTTTTATTCGAAGTCGAGCTGTGAAAAATAATTTGAAGGAACCATACCTCCAAGGGGCACTTTCTGCATTCTGCGTTTGATTTGGGAATACTCCTGCAGGTAGGGTGTGACCAGGCATATTTAGTCGATTTAGACTATAATTTATCTGACGGGCCAACTGCTCATCACTTAAAGCTTCTGCAGGGCGAGAATTTGCCACATTTTCTCTTCTTCCCAGAAGAAGTGGCTTTCTACATGTGGGACATGAGTAAACTTCATTTAAGTCTTGGTCCAACCTGCCATGGTATGTTAATTTCTAGCATTAGATTCATTAACACACCACAATAACACAAACCAAACTTCATAATATCATATAACCATATTTACCATACCATGATCTCAGGCATGCAAGATGAAAAAGGTGATTACAGTGAAGCTTTTTAGCCTTGGCCATAGGTTCCTGAGCTTTGTGAAGTTAAATAGATCTGTGAATATCATTAGAAACCTTGAAAAGCACAATAAAGACCATACCATACCCGACATATGGCACATTCGTCATTATATGCCAGTATCTCTTCAGATGTTGCATCAGGCAGCGCTCCATGAAGAGCCCCAAATGACATTCTCAATTTAATAAATCCCTTTGTACGCTTCACAATTGCACTTAGTAGAGCCTGATAAAATAACAGAAGTAATGTGCAAATGGCATGTCAACTTCTGGATATATCTAGCTGTAAAATAACATAAAGAACAACAGAATATTTACACGTATATTCAAGAAAAGAATTGCATCCACAAGATGGAATGCCATGCCATGGAGCCACCAAATAAGAACATAGTGTCCGAGTGCCATTAACAGTGTTGTCATGTCAAGGAAGAAACCTAGATGGCGAATAAGAATGTCCTTCCATTCCCAAAATGAACCTGTAGTCATGCGCAATTGTTAACAGAAAAGAAGTGTAGGCAGATAGTGTAGAGAACAAACAGAAAATGATAACAAGAAAGAAACTTACATTTCAGCCAGATGACCAAATAAGAAAACAACAGTTCTAAATCAAGAAAAGGTTACATAGCAAAGGAATGCAACAAGCTTATGAATTAATGAGGAAAGAAACTCATGAGAGATAAAATAACATGTACACCTAGAAAGGTTTGGCAATTACAGAGAACCAAAGTTATAAATTTCTAAACAGTAAGAATTAGATACTGGGTCACTCTCAGACATGTAAGGATGAAAAATGCATTTTCAATTTACTCATATGAAAAATGCATTTTCAATTTTATTCATATGGCCTTTCTACTATACAGGCTAGATTAGTTTAACGTGAATGATGATGAATAATGAAACCCTTACATTTGCAACTTAGACGAGACTTTACAAACCAAGAACTTCTCAATTACAGAACATTGTGAACATCCAACCTATCATCACACTAAATAATTACATCCAAGTATATAAAAAAGTAAATACCTGCAACTGATAAATCAAGAAGTTTTGCTCTTTGGCAATCAGCCTTGTTTCCCATTGAATGGAGTAATATTTCAAGTAGCTGAAACCCATGAACCAGTATAGCCTACAGAGAATAGTAGATATAACAAAGAGCGCCTCATCAAGCCATGATCCAATAACTTCCACAGAATGGCTATTCCAGAACAACATTCAGTTATAAAAATCCCCCCCCCCCCCCAAACACACACACACAAAAAAATACAATTCAATAAGGATACCTGCATGGTCTCAAAAGCAATACTGAGAGGCTCAAAAAACAACAGCAAAAACATGGATGAATTCACTGATTTGTATAACATAAAGCTCAGGAAAATCCTGAAATGAACCCACAAAGAAAATTAAATAATTTAGATAAGTTGTGAAAAGCTTAACTGCCTGCTTGAAATGTGGAAATGTTTGAGCAGGATTGAAAAAAAAAACAGGTACTTCTCTCAGTCACTACATTTGAAAGGATTCCAAAAAGTAACAAAATCAATAGATCACATATTCACTCCTAGAGGCTACTCAGAGAGAAATGTTCTTGTAGTACACTACTTGCAAACCCAAAAGAAGGGTGTTTATGAATGATTTTTATAATACAAAGAAGTAAGAAATTGAGCAATACCAAAAGAAATTGAAGGAGAGGGCAGAAAGAAACACAGAAAAGACGCAAAAGTATGCCCATGGTGTAGCAGAAGGGGATGCATTCAAACGTTCAAGTCTATCCCTGGCCAAAGCTTGAAACATCTGTATCATTTGCTCAACAAGATGTTAGGATGCATAAAAAGCAATTCAATTTCTTCCAATGTGAGCTAAAAACAAGACCTCCATCACAAATCACATTATAGACCTTTAGGCAACATATAACAATCAACCAAATTGACCAAAGACCTGCTTGGAATACTGTTGGTGGAATTATTAATGGTAGAAAGGTCCCCTGTTTCAAAAATAGCCAATATCTATCAGCATTAGTGAAGAAGAAGAAATTGAAATATGACCCTCACAAGAAAATAACCCTATAAACACGTCTAGATAACTTACGATTGAAATGATCTGAAATGAATAAGCAATTTCAAACATGTTATCAAACAGGAGGCAACTTATGCCAACTGATACAAGATATTTAGCTTCTTTTTCTTTTTTTTTTCTTCATTTTTGGCAAGCAATTTATTTAGCTCAGTTACTCAATTCAGTGCTAACAATACAGGAGAACTCATTGTTCTGCGGATGCAGAAATAGTAATCAGAAGAAAACTTGGGGATGCTGTACTTCCAGGATATATTACAGGAGGAAGCAGGAGGTTTGTACAAGCAAACGAACTGTTTAAATCATTTAAAACATGTACCTTGTAAATAACATAGTTGATAAGGCGTTCTACTAACTTCCGAGTTTCTAAGGGGTATAACTCGCCAAAAAATACAGTCTGCACAACAGAAAAAGAAACCACAGTAATTGCACAAGGTTCTATAAAAATAAAATGGAACAAAATCACTTTAACAATCAGTGGTTATTCCATTTAACCTTCCCTTTTTAGTCAAGTTAAAACAGAATACCATGAAGATAAAAAAACAGAAACATACTAACTAGCAAGAAAATTAGCTAAGATTTCATCTTCACAGTTTCGGATGTGGAGATCGTCCAAGTTCTAAGAACGACACAAATTTGATTGACATATCCACAGCTTTAGTTTAAAGAGAGGACTGGAATTGAAGTTCCAATCTTATTTTTAACTGTTTATCCTTTCAAAACATATTCTTCAAAGTGCTAACCAATTTTCACAAAGCAGGGTGTACATTGCTCAAACATTTTTTATTGAATTAATTTGTCATGTACATTGCTAAAAGTACTGCTTCAAGTTAGAATCATGTACTGAAAGGTCGTAAATAGCAAATCACTGCTTCAAGTTAGATTAAACTGACCTTTAAACAGAGGATGAGTAGAATAAATACATTAAGCACAAAATTTGCCAGCAGAGCCAATGTGGTGTAAGAGCCTAAAAGTAGCTCAAGTGCACGTTCAACATTTTCTGTATGAATAAAATTCTCACTAATTAACCCATCATTCCGAAGTTTATCGAGTGAAAATTCTGCCCAAACTTGAAGACCTATGAAGCTTAAAACTGTGAACACTGTTGAGATTGCCAAGTAGCTCACAGCCATCGGTAACAAAAACAAATTTTCCAACAAAAACAACCTTCCAAATTTTCATTAGAACTAAATGACCATCACTAATAGCAGGAAATAATGACAATTTTCTGATAATACAAGTAGCTCGGGCTTCAAAATTGGCACATTCATATTTAATCAACTAAACAAATTGCAATTATTTTGCAACCACGAGAACCTGAAAAAATAAGCCTAGAAAAAAAAAACTTCAGAAAAGAACCAGAAAAGCAGAGAGAGCAAGTATTATCAGTTAATGAATTTATCGATGCTAATTTTTTCAGCTTCTAAATAATCACATCCTTTTCAGATCTCAATAACCGGTTCTTTGAAGATGGATCATAAAACAGCAACCGAATCCACAATAACCAAAACATAATAATATTTAACCCTAAGACGAAAATATCAAAACATGGACGTAAAATCTGGAAATGGACATAAGAGGGCAATAATATTTATGGAATTTGGATATATAAGGAGAAGGAACATAAATCCATTGATTCGCCATGCTAAATCTAATACTATTGGAATAATTGTTTGAGTAAATAATAAACAAAAGAGAAAAGAATCGTAAACCTGATTCGATCTCATCTGAGAAGATGAAGAGAAAGCTGTGATGAGTCGGTGGAGGTTCCCGCAAATATTCACCGGCAATTGCATGCTCTTCTTTCACCTTTGTCCCTGTTTTTTTTGAATTTAGGGTAAACTACATAAATAGTCCTTCTACTATTCTCTAATTCAAATTTTCGTCTTTAAAAAATAATTATATTAATTTATATTAATTCCCACATCATCAATCATTTTTAAATCTTTTATTTCATTTTAAAATTCTTAAAAGTTCAAAATTATATATAAAAAACATATAAAATTAAAAAATATATATTTAATTAAATTTTTTTTAATATGTAATAGGATATGTTGTCAACTTATAAAAATTAAATATGGTACTATATAAATATATTTAATTATTATGATAATATTTTCATTATTTTTATTGATTAGTGACTTAATTAATATTATTTAAATAATTAAATAATTTAATAATAATTTTTCGTAATTAGTATGTGAATGATTTAACGAGTTAGTCTCAATGATTATTTGTAATAAAAATAAAAATTTAATATTTATTATATAATTTTTGAAAGTTTAGTAAGAAATTTATATTTTTAAATAGTTTAGGGATTATTTTTGTATTTTTTTTTCTTTTATGTATTAAGCGTTTATAAAATTACAATTGGGAGTACAAACTTATTTTCCGTCAAAATTTCTATCTTGCAGAGGCCATTCGGATTTTTCACAGAACCCTAAAACCCTAAAAAATCCCGATCCCCAAATCACCGATTTCCGATACTAACCAAAATTGCGAGCTATTACGGTAAAGCATGGGCATAATAAAAAGTTCTTTTTCCTTCATAGCAGGCACAGTTTGCGGTATTTATGTTGCCCAAAACTACAACGTTCCCAACATCAAGAAGCTTGCCGACTCCGCCTTCTTCGTAGCCAAGCATGTCGAGGAGAAGTACCGCAAGCCGAAGAACAAGGATGAAGATTAGATCCCAAACACCAAGAATCAATGAAATCAACAGGTTCTAATTTTTTTATTATTATTATCTTCATTAGTTATAGGAAAGAAAAGAGAAATCCTCTTTTAGGATCAAGTATGATATCATCGAGATTCGTGAAACAGAACCAGGATATTTTTTTTCGTAAAGTTGGTTGTCGATTACATTGAATTCAGTTAATTAATTATTTTTAAATCGAATTAATCGATAATTAAAATTAAGAGAACTTTTAATCATTAAACGAATCTTAAAATTTAATTAATTAACTAATTTTGTTAGGAAGTTTTTAATGAGTCATGAAACAAGACTTCTCAACTTGAGCAACTCAAAATCTTTTGATTCGACTTGACTTGATCTAATATTTATCCCTATACTAAATGAATGAACATAAATGAATATAAATTATCAAACAGATTATCGAACGTAAAAAAACGAACAAACTCTTTGTAATGAAAAATCTTATTCATGTTCGTTCATTTAATAAATAAATGAATATAAACGAACATTTTGCCAAATGGTTCACAAACGGTTCGTTGAACGTTCGATTTGTTTACGACTATATTAAAAATAAAATTAAGACTAAACGTGGGATGAGTTAAATTACTGAATTTTAAAAATATAAAAATTTATTAAATTTTTAAATTTAAAATCCGTGAGTCATTGGCTCATTGCTATTAGATAAAAAAACTGAAGAGGAAAAAAAAAGAGGCATGGGCTCATCCCGTTGAGAGACCTGAACAAATGTTAAGTGGTGTTGAAATTACTTATTTGTCCTTTTTAATTTCGTTCGACCATGCCGAGGGACAAACTAAGAATCCATTGAGAAGAGTCGATAAACATTTCTGTTCAAACATCCGATGTTTTGGAGTTTAATTTTCCTTTGAGTCCTTGTCTGCCGAACTACTTTCTGTTGAAAATTCCATCATTAACCTTACAGGGAAGACCACCCATCTCACATACTTTAAGACAAGGATTAGTCAGCTTATTAAGTATTAGTCTACTTTAACCTCAGTATAATAAGGATTATTCCAGTTTCGTGGTTTACATATGATTCATCCCCTACCTTTAAACTTATTAATTATTGGTTTCCACGGTAATAAGATCAAGTTTGTGGCCAACACACCACACCCGTATCTCAGTGGACCATACATGATTTAGTGTTAGATTAGAAGAATCCAGTAAAGGTAGGGTACATCTTTTTCTTAGTGGGTGATGAACATGTAATTCACTAGGGTAATACCAAAAAGAAAAAAAAATAGTCAAATGAATTAAAGTAAAAATAGATAATTTGTTTAACAAGTTTTTAATGATCAATTTAAAAATTGGTTTGATAATTTAATAAGGTCTAAAATTGTATTGATATATTTCTCGACCGAAATGGTATTAAGTAGAACAAATACTACTGTTGGTTAAAACCGTGAATTTTTGAGAAAAAAAATGGTATTAAGTAGAACAGATACTACTGTATCCACTACAATTGAATAAAAAAAATTATTAAGTGATGCATGCTTAAATCAATACACAACGTTCACGATTTACATGCAAATACACATGGAGCTGCCCTTTGATTTTTCTTCCCATGTTAATCATGGAAAAATTGACACAATTCTTGGTTTGCCCAAACCAAAATCAATGGCTCTTCACCCTTGATCATGACAACCACACACTATATACAAAATGTTATGTAGCCTAGCCTCTACAAATAAATCAGTCATACATCAATTTCTTCATCTTGGGATGCTGACTGGGATCCTCCTTGGGGTCTTGATTCAGAAAACCTTGCAACCACCTCATCCACCACTAGCCTGGTCAACAGCAGCCCTGCAACCAGTGCTGCTCCCATGAGCATTGTAAAAACCGCGCTCCAGCTCTTGGCGGAAATGTAACCGGTCAGCAATGGTCCAATTGCAGCACCGACGGAGCCTGTTCCGTCTATGATTGCCGTCACGGTTGCCAATGCCTTTGAGTTCCCTTTCAATGAACTGTGTGTTCCCAGGTCGGCGGAGACGGCGGTTGTTATAAGAGCATAGGGGCCGTTTACAAACATGCCGCATGTGAACATGAGAGCTATGTTCATGGCCATTGAAATGTGTCCGTAAGTACGGTAGAAATAGAGAGCGGGTATAGCACAGTACATAAAAGTTGCTGCTGTTATGGCTCTGGCATCTAAGCGGTCTGAAATATGTCCGGCTAAGATTCCTCCGAGCACCCCTCCGACATCAAAGAAGGTTGACAAGTTTCCGGCTGCCTCACTCGATAAATATTTTCCTTCAATCGCTGCAAGATCGATGAATAGGCAAGAGAATTAGTAATGAACAAACTTGTCAGCCAAGAAACATTTACAAACCAATGAATTCAACATGTTTCAAGACCAGAAGTAGATATTAGTGCACCTGTATGAGAAATGTAGAATGGGAGCCAATAGAGGAATGTGTAAGCAACCAATTTGGCAAAGAACAGGCAGAAAGCAAAAGGAGCAACCCCGGGGATTTTCCATGCTTCGATGAACCCGACAGCTTTTTCCTTGATCTCAGTATCCGAGCCTAGCAGAGGCTCTGTTACTTCCTCTCCATTCTTCCTAGGGGAATCCATAAAATCTTCCTCTCTATCAGCTCCGACTGATTCGGGACTAACGGGCAACAAAAGGAAAACCGACAAGCCAATGAAAGCAATAAGCAGACCAGGCACAACAAAGGACCAGCCCCATCCGTAGCTCAACAGTGCTGAAGCAATCAAAGAACCGCTAATATTCCCAACAGATGTGTGAGCATTCCATATGCCCATAATCAAACCTCTCTTTTTCTTCCCAAACCAGTTACCGACAACTGCAACAACCGAAGGCCACCCTGTCGATTGAAATAAACCGGCGATCATTTGCACTAGAAGGTAGTAGTAAAAGCTATGGATGTTAGCCCAGTACCCAACACCAAATAGTGAAGTAAACAAGCCAGTTCCAACCATTCCCACCGTCAAAAAGATCCTTAAATTCATTCTGTCACCCAAATGTCCAGAGAAGTACATTCCAAAAGCATATATTGCGAGGAACGCCACGTCCAGTTCACCAAGCAAGGCCGATCCATCGGATCCATTAAATGGCGCCCAACCATCTCCTAGAACCCAAGAAACTCGTTTGTTTTCAGCAGACGAACCGAGATATGTTGTCCTCCATGGGGACTTCAAGCCTATATCGGGTGACTGGGGATCGAGAGCACTCTTGACAATGCTGGTTGTTTTCCTCGTGGCATGGTAGCTCGTGTAAGCGAGAAATGTTACAATCAAGACAACTGCTTGATGAGTTCTATAGGATAGCTTCCCTTTCTTAATATGTTCTAAGAAACGAATCCCATGGGGCTTGCTATAATTTCTCAAACCTGGCAATTCTCCTAGAGGACCCATGCCGGAAAAATCAGAGCTGCAAATTCCTCTCAGCAACAACAAGCTAGACAACTGCGAAATCAATTAGCAATGTTGGAATCTAATTCGATATGGAACTCGAAACGAATTCTTAATCAACAAAGAATTTAAAGAATAAAACAGCAAATAACCAAATACAACTCTAGATTATGAAGTACATCATAATCGAACAATAAAGTTGAATTCGATTCATTCCATACCAAAACAAAGAGATCTCTTGATACAACAACACTAAGAATGACCTAATTTTCCATTAAAAAAACAGACTTCAAATTAATCTCTTGTTTTTCCTCATGAAAGGAACAAGCCAGAGAAACATCAAAGCTGTATACGAATGAGATACAGTGCTAAAAACACAATTTCCAAAGGCGAAAAGGGAAACCAATCCTTTAGAAATCAGTACACTTCATCTTCTCCAATGGAAAACCCACAATTTTATTTCTTTCAAACACGAAACAGTCTCAAATTTAACATAGAAATCAAGATCGCACTCAAATTTTAAACAAATCCATAGTTAACGATCCTACAGAAAAGAGAATTCAAAGGTAATTTTAAAAAAAAACGCAAAAAAAGATCAGAAACGGAATTTAAAACTCAAACAAAACACGATCGAGAGTTAAATTATGTTTTTTAACATGTCAATACAGAGATCGTCACCTCTCTAACTTCGCTGAGCTCAGATCAGTAGATTCTTTAACTTTGATACCTTTCGTTATTTATTCTCAAAAGGTCATCTTCACCATTCCTCTGTTCTCAGAAGATAATTCCCTTCCCAGTGAAACGCTCGACTTTGTCTTGCGTTTAAGTTTACTCTCGTATGGTCTTTGCTGATGTTAAATGAAGGAGAAACGCAATCGCAGTTTCAAGTTCCAGCGGCCGCGGGAGGACTTCTTGTACTGGACGTAAATAATAATTTAAAGATTGGAAGTGACGATCGTGCCCTTACTTAAGTTCCCTAATAGGATTTGGATTTCTAGTTTGTGTATAACTACAAATACTGTGAATTTACTTAATTGCACTTGGAGACACGTTTTTGGCATTTTTCGTAACTATTAAGGCACGAGTCTAGAATATAGAAAAGTATTACATGGTTCATCACGTCATCTAAGACTATAAATAAGACAAGATATATCGTTAGCTGCTCGAATTCGACTCGATCAAAACTCTATTAAAACTCGATTTAATTGTACTCGTCTCGAGCTCGAACTTGGCTCGAGTTCTTGACGAGCCGAACCGAGCTACATGATATCCGACTTAAAAATTTATTCATTTAATGATATATTTATATATAGATAAGCTGAAGATTTATCTTAAAAATTATTATTAAATAAAACTATGAATACCGTACTAAATAAGATTCGTCTAATAATTTTTCTAGAAGAGGATCCACTAAGACATCGACTAACTAACTATATTCTATCCTTTCTTACATAATTTTCTTTTGACAATCATATTAGGGTAAAATACATTAATAATGAATGAGTTAAAGACGGATGGATTTAGAGTAAATGTTATGTATTAATATTATCATTAATTATATGTACCGATATATATCATTAATTATTTTAAGAGTTTTTGAAATCATAAGGTCTAAAGTGTGATTATTTCTTGAGAATAAAACTTGTTGAAATATATATTTTGTGTCATTTTTAGATATTTTGGGTTCAAGGTATTAATATTTTAATATTATTATTATTTTTAAGTAAAAGATAAAGAAATATAAAAAAATATTCATAAGAAATAATCACGCTTTAGGTCTTTATAAATACTCACAAGAAATAATCACGCTTTAGGTCTTTATAATTTAAAAAATATTTAAATAATTAATAATATATAAGATCATATGAATATATATGATTAATGATTCATATCATTATCCAATGTTTACTCTAAGAGTGTGTTTGGATGAAGAAAATAATTATTACTGGTAGGAAAAATCTTTTCTAGAATTATTCACCCATGTTTGGTTGGTGGAAATTCTTATTACATGATAATATTAAATTTCCTACAGTAGCGTGTTTTCATACTTTTACCAAAAAAATCATTCCCCCACTTTTCTTTGGTATTAAACAAATCCTCGTGTTTAGGACAAAAGTACCTTAAAATAATAAGTTATTTCTCATTTACATCCTCCTTTTTTCTTTCTTATTTGATTTATCAAATCATAGAATTGAAAATTTATCCAATTATTTACGGGTTTCGTTTTTTTTATTAAGAAAAAATTTAGATAAAACTATTTATAGGTTTATTTTTTATTAAGGAAAAATTTAGATGAAACTATTTACAGGTTACTAATTTGCGAGAAATTATATTATGGGTAAGTCCCACCACCTAGGATATGGGTGTTTGGCTAAAATAAAAAGAACGATGGGTGTTTTCGTTGGTAAAAATACAGAGAATTGATTCAGAGAAAAGAAAGAAACAATGAAGAATTGAAAAAAAAAGAGACGGTGGGTTGTTTCATGTTTGGCGTGTTTGGCCGCAGGTTTTTAATATTTTAATTTTAATAATTAGGGTTAAAAATTAAAGATGACATGGATTATAAAGAATGATGACATGTTAATTATTTAATGATATGTAAAATTTTAATTGGTTGGTCCCATATCCTAGGTGGTGGGACTTACCCATAATATAATTTCTCCTAATTTGCATACTTTTAAGATATTTTATCTATGAATATAAATTCTTAAACTAGAAAAAATATAAATTCTTAATATTAATTATATTAAAATTATATTAAATAGAAAAAAAATTCATGTGAATTTTCATTTAAATATTTTCTATTTACCGATAAAAGTTTAACTGGTTAGAAATAAAATATATCATAGTTTAGTAAAAAAATATTTTTAAGTAATCTTATATTTCTCCAACCAAACATTGTCAACTTACATTCCTATCAAACAAACCAAACAAGGTAATCTAATATTCTTAGTAATATATCAAGTAATCTTATATTTCAATAATTTTATTCTCAAAGGTAATTTTATATTCTGTAAACCAAACGTACCCTAAAAATTTTCATTAATAATCTTATTATTATAGGATTTGTTTTAGTCTTGATTATAAAAGTTAAAAATTATTTTTAACTTTAAGAAAGATAATTTATTTTTTAAAAAGTTTAACGAGGATATAATAGTTAAAATTTGATACAAGTGTGATTTTTATTAGTGACTTTAAGAGGGTTGTTGGTGAAGGATTTAAGAATTATATTAAAAATATAGAGATATAAAATTAGATTATTAAAAATGGGATTGACGTAAATTATAAAAAATTATATTAAAAATATAAAGATATAAAATTATATTATTAATAAAAAAATATATAAAATATAAAAAAAAATTTAAATTTTTAGAGATGTACAGTTGTACCTCTAGTACTCCCTAGATCCGTCTCAATGTACAGTTGTACCTCTAGTATTCCCCAGAAACGAGCCTTGTATAAAACAATGTGGGTATTTTTAGGGATGGTAAAAATATTCGCACCTAACTGATTTGGTGTGTTTCGATTTAATCTGATTGGGTTATTTACTTTAATTTTCGGTGATCAGTATGGGACAAGGCGGGTTTAAAAATTATTAAGTCGGGTCAGGTCAGGATAGAATATTTGCTTAAAATTCTCTGGCCTTCTCTGATATATTTTTATTTATTTTATTATATTTATAAAAAATATGATTATATAAATATTTTTATGGGTTTTAAATTAATTATTTTTTATTTTTTGAAGTTTATTCTTATAATAAAAGTTTATTAGATATTGTTTAAGTTTTAATATATTCGATTCTGTAAGTTTTTTCTTTTAAATATGTAATTTAATATGTGAATACTTTAAAATTTATTTTATTTTTTATATAAATTTAAAGTTACTTAAAAATCATAATTTATGATTGTGATAGAGGATTGACCGAATCTAACTTTTATCGTCGACGATTTTTTTAATTTTTTGGGTTGAGTTAAGGCAAAATCGGATTTAAAAATAATAATATATCGAGACGAACAAAACAAATAAATTAATATTTTAATCCAAATCAAGTCATGATCGAGTTTAAAAGTTAATAAATTGGGTCAGGGTCGGAGCGAGTCCGTTGTCATCCCTAGTATGTCCAGTCTTGAGGATGCATGGTAGAAACTAGAAAGGAGATTTCAGTCAGATCGTCCATGAAAAGGGACGGACGAGTTCGATGTCGGGTAAGGGTAATTTATATAAAACTAAGGGGGTATTTACGTAAGCTAACTATCTGAGTTGAATTATAGAAAGGGCGGGTGGAGCCGTGGAGGAATCGGTAAAGCATATTCGAATATCCACAGGTGAATATGGGAAATATTCTTAGCGGGAAGAGTATATCCAATATCCATGGGGTCCAATTTCGCCCCAGTCCCTGTGTTCTTCGGAATTTTAAAATTTAGTCACTTTGTTTTTAATTATAAGGTTGACAAAAATCAAAATCGTAATCATTATTTTTGTCCGGGTCTAACTTATTTTTATATTTAAAATAAGGGCTTTAATTAATACATAATGGAAGCATATAATATAAAAAAAAAAAATATAATCGTGTATAATAACATGTGTTAGTATATATTATTATTGCGTGCTATCATTGTGTGTTTGTTAGTGTCACCGTTTGGGTACATATGTGGTAAGCATAATATGTAGCTGTGTGATTTAATTAGATCATGTTTGTGTATATTCATGAGTAAATCGATTATCGTTTTTTTGTTATCATCAATTTTGTATGTGTTAGATTTTATGTTTTAATATACATTGCGTGGTAATTAATTATTATTTAATAAATTATTATTATGATACATATGTTATTAAAAGCCTGTTAAAATAAATAAATATCCATTTTCATTTATATTACAAACCCATTAAATAAATTAAATTTACATGCCCAAATAATAATACTTTAAGCCCAATTCGATAGCCCATCCTATAACAAAAAATCTAGACCTAATATCCTTTCATGCTTTTGGTTGCAGCTGCCCAAGGAGAGACATCAGATTGAATTGGATCGGATGGCTGTGATCAAATGGATTCTGTCCAAGGAGAAACATCCTTCTGCTAGTTTCATCTCCCCAGATTGCGCCGAAAATCCCGGGAATCTCCATGCCAGCCACCAACATCCCTGAAAACCCGGACAAGCAAGGCAGTAATCAAACTGAAATATCCAATCCCAGAAAACATGGAACAATAGCATATATCAGAAGCTATTTTGTGTAGAGAGAAAAAGGAGATTAGGGGCATTCTGGTCTTCAGAATCAGATTAAATACGGGGGTCAGTTAGAATGAAAAGGGGGGAGAGGAACCCACTTTGAGATTTTTTAAGAGAAACAGAGGGAGGGAAGCGTTCGGTAAGTCGTGGCGGAGTGGTTCTTACAGAAAGCACAGAAAAGAGAGAAGGAAAAGAGAATCTCTTGTATCGTTCTTCAGTTGTAACCAAATTTTTTTCAGAAATGAGAGCTCGAAAAATCCTCATTTAGGAGGTAAAAAAAAGAAGAGATCTTATTCCTCTTGTTGTGTTCTTTGTCCTTTTTTCTTTGAATCTGGCATGCCCAGAGGATGAACCCTCTCACCGTGATTTCAACAAACAGAAAGTCAGTTCTTTAAATTGTTTTTCGACTAACTTTTCAGAAAGAAAAAAACCTTCATCAATGTTTTAAAATTCAGAATCGTTTCTCTTTGTTTTAAGAAAAAAAGAGAAGGAATTTGTTTCAAATAATAAAAAGAGGTTTTCGATCTTTACCTTTCTTCAAGAAAAGAGTGTTGCAGTTGCCATCTCCGCCGTGAGGCCTCGCCGATGATCGGTATGAGAATGATAAGAAAGAGGGCCACTTTGTTAGGGATTAGAGAAAATAAAAGAATATAAATTATAGGGCTTTAGTTGGTTTTAAAATATTTATTATATTTTATTACTTTTTATATCTTTTAATTGATACATTAACTAAATGGTTTAAATTAGTTTTTCATTATGATTAAACTTCCTATATTTGTTTTTTACCGTAACATGCCGTTTCTATATAATTATTTTATATATAGTTCTGCTGTAAATAACTAAATGTGATGTATATCTTTATTATTATATATCTATATGTATTTTTTATTTATTTTGTATGTATTATATATTATATATACTACATATTTATAGTTTAAAGCATATATTTTATAGTTTTTTACTTAATATACGTAGGATAATATGTGTATATAGTTTTTTACCTAATATACATATAATATATATATGTAATACTATTCTACATTGTTATATTATACGTAATGTTATAATTTTCCTTTATGTAACTATACATATATGGTATTTCCTTTTTTACTGTTTTCATATAATTTTGTATCTTACTGTTTTCCCTTGATTAGTATTGTTCATATATATTCTTGTTGATGCACCATGTATATATATATATATATATAATTCATGTTAAAGTTAGTATTTTAATGTGTTTATGTATTTTTTTTATATTTACGAGTTGTATATATTTATGTTCACTGTTTTATTTTGGTCTGCATTTTCTCATGGTTTATCATGCATATGATGGGCAGCTCACATATTAAAGAATGCGTGTATTATCTTACACCACTTACATATTTTATCGTTCTCTTGTTGATAACTTTATTGGCACGGTTATTAGTTTTATTCTCGTCTTCTTGGATATTTATTATTTTGTATTCGAGTGTCATGCATTTGAATTCAATATTATTTGACGTCGATTTAGTCTTTGATCCGGTGTAACTTATTAATTTGAATTCACCAATTAAATTAAGCTCGTTTAATCAATGTCAATTTTGAATTTAGAAACCGATTTAAAGTTAAATTAAAGTTCAAAAACAGATTTTAAAGAATATTTTTTGGTACCGATTTTCGGGCGTGTTGGGGTTGTTAATCCTTCCCCACGCGTTACTAACTCCCGAACTCTTTTCGAAATGAATCTTTGGTTTTCTTTTACGGTGTCCGGTCTATCAAGTGACCGGTGGCGACTCTGAATTTATTGTTTTTAAAAGAATTAATATTTTTAAGTGATATTTTTAAAAGATGATTAAATCGTAGCATTTAAGACCTTTTATCCCATCACATTTTTAATATTAATTTTCGTTTTTCATCTTTTGAAACTCCTAAAAAGGTCGCTACACATACATTTTATTAATTTTTGGTGTTTAACTTTTTTTAGTAAAATAATGTTTTATTTTTTTAATTATAAGTGTTTAATAATTAATTATCATTAAAATATTATGTTAATTAATTTGATAAAATATAGTATATGCGTATCACTGAACCTTATAAATTTAACTCTTAGAAATTATTATTTTTATGCATAAATTGATTGTAGGATCATGGATCAAAAAGCGTCATCGGTATGAAATTCCAGCATGTAGGGTTTTCTAGAGTATGATACTTATGTTTAGTAGGTTGAGTATTCATAGAACCTTAAACGGTAGAGTTTATATTTCTTAATTTTGAAATTATATTAAACAAGTTAAATATTTTAAATTAAAATGAAACTTATTTGTAATGATTTAAATTGTTCATCTATGTTTTTAAGTATCAGATTTAATATTTTAAAAAATATATTGTTTTGACAAAATCAAATGAGAATTAAAAAAATGAATGACTTAAGGCCTAAATATAATATTTGATTTTAGGATGTTATATGAGAGCTTCATTTAAAATATATATTAAAAACAGTTCGATTTAATATTTAAAATTCAAAAATAAGAGTTATAATACAATATAGAACCCTACCAACACATAGACCAAACAATCTAAGTATTGTAATTGATAAGTCAATGCTGAAGTTCTACTCCGGTGGTGCTCCAATAATGCACATCAACCTATTAATTTGTGGGGGGAAAATCTTGACCGCTAAACTAACGAAGCTTGATAGATACTATTTCACTCAACCATGATTTATGTAAATCATAATTATAAACGTAAAATTAAAGATAATTACTTGACAAAATAACAATACATGAATATGACATTACCTCTAGCCACTTAAACATATTGCAACATCAATCATATGCATAAAATTCACATAGTATTTAAGTATATACCATAATATAAGAGTAAGATCCGCGACCATTAAACATTAAAATCATATACTTATATTCAATATCTCTCATCAAGTATTTTCGAATGAGATCGTTTTTACTAAGTATCTAGATTATACATTCGAGAATCTTTAATCATGGTGTTGCAATACACTTTTTTTCTCGGTGGGTATCTATATTTAAATAATCAAGTGCCCACATAGCATATAACAATATCTCATAATCAAACTAACTTATGATTTTTATCGACATAAACATAAAACTCTTACCAAGTTCTTACATTTTATGCTCGAGTATAATTTTATTTTAGTTTTTCAATTTTACAACTCATTTTAGGTCATTAGGGTTCATCGGATCAAATGATATAATTTTTCAGTCTTTTAATGAAAGTCAATATTTTTGGACATATTTGAAGTGATATTTAATATGTTAGGTTGAAGATGCTGGCACCCTTTACGTGGGCCCTGGGTATCAAGTGTTTGGGTTTTGGTCTGCAATTGATTGTTATGGCCCAACTATCATAGGTGCGTCAACAAAATTTAGTTAAATGTTAGGGTAATTATTAAATTATTTCAGTTGTTTTGTTTTAGTCATTAAACTATTATATTTGGTAAAATGGTCATTAATATTACTTTTTTCTAATCCTCTGTTAAAAACTCACAGAAAAATACGAAAGCATGAATAGTTTAGTGATTGAAATAGGAAAGAAGCAATAGATTAGCGACCCAAATAGGGGAAAAAGTAACATTAGTGACTAAAATATAAAAAATGTAACATATTAATGATGATTGTGAAAAAAATAATAGTTTGATACCTAAAATAAGAAGAGGGAATAATTTAGTGACCATGATGGTGTTTACCCCACGTTTTAAGAGAACCATTTAAACGTCACCGTAAAAGTCGACGGCCCTGAGAACTCAAAACTCCCGTATCGTCGGTTTGCACCATTAGGAACCGCAACGAATACTCCTTCCGGGAAACAAACAAACAAACCCACCCGCCCTCTGTATTATGACCCGTTAGCCTTAGAAGTGTGAAGAAAAGATACAACGATGCTAGATCTAGGGCCATTTTCTGACGAGAAATTCGATCCGAAGAAATGGATCAACTCAGCGTGCAAGACTCGGCACCCTCAAGATTCCATCGACAAGCACATGGTGGATCTCGAAATGAAGCTCCAAATGATCTCCGAAGAGATCGCCGCTTCGCTTCAGGAGCAAAGTGCTTCCGCTCTCCTTCGTGTCCCTCGTGCTACACGTGATGTTCTACGTCTACAGGACGATGCCGTTTCTCTCCGCAATTCTGTTGCCGGCATCCTCGACAAGCTCAAGAAGGTATGCTATTTGCCTCTTTCAGATCTTATATCGTTTCAATGATGCTCCACTGTTTTCCCGGAAACTTGAAGTATTTCTTGTTTATTGGAGGTGAAAATCTTAGTTAATCGAGATTCAAGTCCTCTTACATACAGATTTAAGCGAAACATTAATCTTACGCTTAAATTTCGTCATGTTCTAATGCCATGGAATAGTATTTGATAAAATTTGAGTTGAATTGAGATCCGGTTTCTCTTTTATACTGAATTAAGCTAAAAGGTTTTAATGCCATGAAATAGGATTTGATGTAGGTTTTAATGTTTTATAGTTAATTCATGCATCTGAAGTGAATTTAGTTTTCTACCTTGATCCCGCAACTTATTGGATCTTATTTGCAGGCAGAGGGATCATCAGCGGAGTCTATATCTGCTCTTGCTAAAGTTGACACTGTCAAGCAGCGAATGGAAGCTGCATACGAGACACTGCAGGTGGGCATCATTGATTATTTCATCCTGACCTTTCACGTATTTAACTTTTGAAGTGCATGTTAATGTTGGCCAAATATTCTTTTGGTTGTATCTGCAAAAAAATAGGATGCTGCTGGATTAACACAACTGAGTGCAACAGTGGAGGATGTGTTTGCCTCGGGGGATCTTCCCCGTGCTGCAGAAACCTTGGCTAACATGAGACATTGCTTGTCTGCTGTTGGGGAGGTAACTATATTTGACAGATCTCTTATGATGTTATCTGATTTTTCATCCATAAAATTTGGTTTAAATTATTCAGTTGTTACCCTTAAATCTGTTCTTAGGTGGCTGAGTTTGCAAATATTAGGAAGCAGCTTGAGTTCTTAGAGGACAGGTTGGACACAATGGTGCAGCCTCGTCTCACTGATGCATTATCCAATCGCAAGGTTACTACATTTTGTGCGTGACATTTGTTGCTTTTTTTACTTGCACTTCCATCATCCTGTTTTACTAATAGATTGTTCTATACATTTATACTTCTTATGGTATACAGGTTGAAGTTGCTCAAGATTTACGAGGAATACTTATCCGAATTGGTAGATTCAAGTCTCTGGAGCTGAACTATACCAAAGTTCACCTAAAGCCCATAAAGCAGCTTTGGGATGATTTTGACTCCAAAAAGAGAGTTAGTAAGCTTGCTAATGAGAAGAGTGAAGCCGAAAGGCTAGCGAGTAATAATGAGTCACAGTCCAGCTCTCTGGCTGTTTCTTTCTCAAGTTGGTTGCCAACTTTCTATGATGAGTTGCTACTCTACCTTGAACAAGAATGGAAGTGGTATTTATTGTTGAATTCAATGCTCCACATTTTAATTATCCAAGTCGTTTTCCATGCTTTCTTATTTTATTTTCTGGCAAATTTGAATTACTTTAGATTCTATGTTACTCTAAAATTTGCTGCAAACAGATTTCATTCCTTTGGAGTACATGTGTATCTTGTTTTTTGTTTTCAAAGTTGCCTGTTTTACATTCATTAATGGAAAAAGGGTTTTTGAAGCATCATCTAAATTCATCACATTTGTCAGTCTTAATGAGAAATTGGAAAATGTTTGTGGTTTGTGGTCTGGAAAATTTTCTTCCATAAAAAACAATTCTTGGAATATGAACATTCACTAAACTCTTCTTCATAGGTGTATGTTTGCTTTTCCTGATGATTACAAGACTCTTGTCCCAAAGCTTCTCACAGAGACCATGGTTTCCGTGGGATCAAGTTTTGTTTCCCGCATCAACCTTGCAACTGGAGAGGTGGTTCCTGAAACAAAAGCACTTGCAAAGGGTAATATTTCACTTCCATGATATTCCTTAAGTTATTTTTTTGCATTGGTTGATCGATCTATAAGATTTTTGATGAAGGACAAATCATGATTATTTTTTCATCACACTCTTTTTTAATGACATCAGGTATACTAGACATTTTATCTGGAGATCTGCAAAAGGGTAGTAAGATTCAGACTAAGCATCTAGAAGCTCTGATTGATTTACACAATATGACAATAATCTTTGCAAGAAATATCCAGCACTTATTTTTAGAATCTGATCTCCGTGTTTTAATGGACACACTGAAGGCAGTGTACTTTCCATATGAATCATTTAAGCAGAGGTAAGCCATTACAAAGATAATAAAAATGCAATGCCCTTCTTTTGTTTTTACCTATTTGTAGATCTAAAGACAGGCACCGCAATTTATATGTCAAACACTTCAGTATAATGTAAATAACGTGTACCCAGCTTCTTTTTAGGAAACCAACTCATTATACTGTCTATGTTTGTTGCTGTCCTTGTGATTTCTTCCCATTCAAGTTCCTCCCGGGTTAAAAAAATTGCTTCTAAGCAGACGAAGATGTGGGCAACCTTTTTATCATGTCTATGTCATTTCTAATTATTGCAGTTATATCTCTTTTGTATTACAGAGCTTATTTTGGTGCTCTGTTTTTTAATAAATTGGATATGTTATAGGTATGGACTCATGGAGCGAGCTATCCTCTCCTCTGAGATCGCTGGGGTAGATCTAAGGGGAGCTGTCACACGTGGTGTTGGGGCACAGGGTATTGAACTTAGTGAGACGGTTCGAAGAATGGAAGAATCTATTCCTCAAGTTATTCTACTTCTTGAGGCAACTGTGGAGAGATGCATCAGCTTTACTGGTGGTTCAGAGGCAGATGAGTTGATTCTTGCACTGGATGATATAATGTTACAGTACATCTCTACCCTCCAAGTCACCCTGAAATCACTTAGAGCTGTCTGTGGAGTGGACCACAAGGACACTGGCTTGGACAAGAAGGAAGGTTCTCAGAATCCAAGAAAAGCTGATTTGATCTCTAACGAGGAAGAGTGGTCGATTGTTCAAGGGGCCTTGCAGATACTCACAGTTGCAGACTGTCTAACAAGCAGGTCTTCTGTCTTCGAAGCATCATCGAGAGCCACTCTGGCTAGATTGAGCACAAGTTTGTCACTCTCGAGATTTGGTTTGAGTTTGGATCAAAACCAGCTACAGGTCACAAATGACGATGGAAATGGGGAGCCACCATTGGGCGGAAGAGCAGCCTTGGATGTTGCAGCTGTGCGGCTTGTTGATGTTCCTCAGAAGTCCCAGAAACTGTTTAACCTTTTAGATCAGGTATTTGAAAATAAAGTCTACATCGAGAGTCAAGTCGAATCAAATTTGAAATCTGCTCATGTTTACATTACAAATGTCGAAATTGTGGGACTAGTTGTCCATTTGACGTATTTGTTGTGCAGTCTAAAGATCCCCGATTTCATGCACTTCCGCTTGCATCCCAAAGTGTAGCAGCATTTGCTGAAGCAGTGAATGAGCTGGTGTACGACGTCCTCATATCCAAAGTCCGACAACGTCTCAACGATGTGTCTCGTATGCCAATCTGGTCTGCTGCGGAGGAACAAAGCGCTTTCCATCTACCAACCTTCAGTGCCTACCCTCAGTCCTACGTGACCAGTGTGGGTGAATATCTCCTCACTTTGCCTCAACAATTGGAACCACTGGCCGAGGGTATTTCCAACAGTGACGCCAGCAATGATGAAGCTCAGTTCTTTGCAACAGAATGGATGTTCAAGGTAGCATTCCATCCCCTTCAACTGTTAACCATTATTAATCGTATTCTACTGTATAACTAACATTATTATACAAATTGGCCGTGTTTTTGGGAAGGTCGCTGAAGGTGCCACCGCCTTGTACATGGAGCAGCTACGTGGGATCCAGTATATAACAGATCGTGGAGCACAACAGTTGTCGGTTGATATCGAGTACTTGAGCAATGTTCTTTCTGCTCTCTCAATGCCGATTCCTCCTGTTCTTGCAACCTTTCAGACCTGCTTTGGAACTCCTAGAGATCAGGTAAAAGACCTGTTGAAGTCTGATAATGGAAATCAGCTTGATCTTTCCACTGCTAACCTTGTGTGTAAAATCCGGCGTCTGAATTTGGATTAGCAAATGTTTGCTCATTTTGTAATTTGAAAATAACTGAATCCGCGTACCATATTTTTCCAGTACCGCCCATTTTTTTCCTGTTTGCACCTGTTTCCCGATAAATAGTCTATATGGTAATTTTCTTTCGTTCATAGAACAAATGTTAGTTGAATATTATTCGTTACATCCACAGTTTTTACCCACACGGTAAATCCTAAATGTGATCGCTAGTTATGAGGCACGTAAACAAAGTAAGCAAGATAAACAATCGTGACAAATGGTCCATCATGAACATGACTTGTGACACAGACATAACGAGATTGAATGGGAAAGAATATTATGCCTGAGAAGAGGCATGGCCATTAAAACTACACATTCTATCATGTGTCTTTTAGGAAGAAAGTAATGGTTCGTAGTAATATGCATCCACAACAACAATGCGGCAACGATAAGGGTAAAAAAAAGCATAAACGTATGCCTAAAGAAGTTAACTAAAGCATTGTGGTGTTGTAAATGAAATTTGATCTATTACCTTGAAGTCAGAAGATCACTTTCTCGGCAGATTGGCTATGGATAAAAGCAATATGAATGTAACGGGGATAATTAAGAAACTCGAAACAATATGAATGAAGCATGATATAAATTTAGTCCAAACAATATAAAAGGAGTTAAACGATAATAATATTGTTATACCTACCTCAACCCTTTTCTTCTCTAGTAATTTTGATGAAAGGAAGTTGGTATAGTCCCAACAAAGCTGTGAGTTACCAAGAAAGGGGTTTCATATCCATGATCACAAAATTTAGCACTACTCCAAAAGCACAGATTTGTAAACTAGAAATAAAAGAAGAGGTCTACCTCATTGGCTTTCAAAGACAAAACATCTATTGTACAGAAACGGCACTAATATCGGCGTACTGGACTTCTTGAGGACCTCCTGTGACTATGTCTACCAGGGGAACGGGATCTGCTGCGGTTACGGTGCCTATCCCTGCCTCCATCTCTACCATTCTTGTACCTCCATTCCATCTCTACCATTCTTGTACCTCTATCCCTACTACCTCTCCCATTCCACTCTCGAGACCTTTCACGATCCGGATCACGTTCTCGGTGTCTGTTTGAATCCTTGTCTTCATCACGATATTTGTCCCTGTCACCTGAACCACTTCTGCTGCTCCTACTCTCGTGTTCCTTCTCCCTCTGCTTTCTCCGTTCTTCAACTTCCTTTTCTCTAGCTAATCTTTCCACTTCCCTCGCTTTTTCCTTTGCTTCCTGAAATGTTCATTCAGATTCTTCATTTACAACAAAAGGTTAAACATACTCACACACACAGCATCCTACTTCAAAACACTTACCTTAAACTCAGCGATGAAATCCCGAACCATTCCATAACCAATATGTTGCTTTCCTGTAACATGGGACTGAGTCCTCTCAGCAGCATCGTTAGCTACTAGAAAAGAGCCACAAACCTCACATAGAGCCATTTTCTTCTCCTGTGCAAGCATCAATACTTTATCATTCTGAGGTTGAGTCAAGACCGTCTTCTCGGCATTAAGTGCCTCCACCTAAACAAATATCAAAGAAGGTTAAGCTTCAAAACCAGAACTGCTGCCTATTGTGATAAATTTAAAAGCCAGAAGAGAAATGGACAAAAAAAACATATAAAAGAGGCAATCAGACAGAAACATAATTTCCAATGGGGGTCAAATGCTGTCAATCCAGGATGGTGATAACATTGAGTGAATAATCTCACAACTTGTGGATCAATCGCTAAAATATAATGGAAAACCTTAACCACACCTTTCTCATAAGTGCCTCAGCTTCATCCACCTTTCCAGCTTCACCAAGGCTCTCAACTTGCTCCAGCAGATTTTTTATTTTTTCCTCTAAGACGGATAACTGTTCAGACTTTTCTGCAGATAGTGGAGCAGGTGGTGCTGGTTCCACATCTTGAGCAAGGCGTTCTCGCCCACGCTTAACTCTTCTGTCAAGGTCCATCACCTAGACAATGTAGGCATGCTATGTGATATATGAAAATTACAATTGTTGTAACAAGAAATCAAAAGGTATAATAAGTTAAAAAGTGAGGGCAATGGAACCCACCAATCTCTCACAAAACTTGGCCAGTTCAGCTTCAAATTTCAGCACATACGCGTCATGTCTGGAAGACTTCTCAAAACTAAAGTAAGAAACACCAGACACCAACTTAAATTATGAATCCCACATGGAAAATGTATGTTGATCAGAAAAAAACAAAACTGATCCAGATCAGCCTCCAAAATTAGAGGCTACAAAATAGCTAATAGACAAGCTATTTTTGTAAACAACGCAAGATACAGCATGCAACTTACAAGGTAAATTATCAAGCAACAATTTAGCAAATGGGACAAACAGATGGCCAGCCATACCAGATATCAAAGCAGCAGCAATGATAAAACTTAAACCATGAGTCTCTTTAGATCACAATTTCTTTCCAGGGGTCTTGGGGGGGGGGGGGGGGGATTGTCCATGTTTGGTAGGCTGGCTATAAGTGTCAAGCAGGTTTATTAGTTTTAAAACAAACATACTGCATCCCAGATATACTTATTCAAAAGTGAATTGCCATCAGTTTTATGGCCATTTTAATTTATGTGACTTGGTTAAAATTGATTTCATTACTGCAATAATACCATCTCATCCTTTAACATATCGGATGACGCCAGGGCAAGTTACTCAGAAGGTCAAGTATACCGAAAAATGTTTCAAAAGGGACAATGGTTTGAGACACAGAGATAGATCAAAAGGGAAAAGATATAGAACAATCTACTCTCCTGTGTGCATCAATCACCCGTTTACATTTCCAGGAATGGTACCATTAATGATATAGGCAGAGAAGTAAAGTTGAAATGTTAAATTCAGAATGTCACTGCAATTCAAAGGATATATAACCACAGACATGTAATTTTAAGCAAGCAAACAAACCCCAACTATTTGGTATAAAATGTTCTCATTATCTCTGATGATGCTGATCGTGTTGGCAATAACATTAACTGCAGGTACAAATAGGAGGTGAAACCCAAGAGCAAGGTTTCAAGAGCCTTGGCATGGAACACAGTCAATTACTTTTATATCTACTACCACAATTTGAATTATCATGACCAATACTGCTCCATTTTACATAGAATACATATTTTTTTCATTTCCCCTAGTAGAGTGCAATTGAGATCCCAAAACATTTTTTGTAAGAAAATCTGCAGGGTTAGAATGAATCCAACATAAAACATCTTTCCCCCTTTTTGCCAATAACATCCTATGTTGATGAGAGTTCAATTATCTCTCCGTACCCCTCGCAAATATCTGATCGAAATGTTTAGATCAGTTACCTCAAAAGAAAAACCAGCAACACCTTAGCATACCGCGTGTAATGCATAATTAAGTTCCATCCTACATGGACATATGAAGCAGCTAACTTAATAAGGTAAACACAAGATCGATTACATTGTTGGGAAAATTTTACTATTAATCACCGAGGCTATGCAAGGTTAAAAAAAGCCAACAGAATAAACACATTCCTTTAAATAGCTATTTGTGATGCATGTAAACAAAATGGAAATCTCACAGCATCAACATCCAAAAGGAATTCCCATTGAACCTCACCTTTCTTTCAACTTTTGATCATGAACTCTAGGGCATGGTCCTGATGCACCAAAACAGAACACCACAAAACATAAAACAGACATTAAACTTTACATTCTCTAAACGCAGTTCAGGAATCACTACCAAGATACAACGCAACTAAAGGAAATTAAGAAAGACTTAACGATCTCAACAACTATAAGAAATAGAATTACGCAATAAATTATCACAGGAACGAAACAGCAAGTGAAAATTCAAAATTTAAAACGCACCGAGATCACTGCGAGTGTTGACGAAGAGGTCGTGAGGACAAAAGCGAACCATATAAAATGAACAAACCTCTTTATCATCCCATCGAAGTTCCCTGTGTCCCTTTTTCTCTTCCTCCGTTAAATTACGAGCTATACTTTTTTCAAACAAAAAGGTTAGAAATCGAACTCGCATAAAACCCAAGAAATTAAACAAATATCAGAGCCAAATAGATACTATATTTCCAAATACCCGATCCCATGAGTTCGTCAAGCAGCGCTCGCTGTGCATCCATGACTTAGATTTTGAAGTAGTGAGAGAGATTACTGAATTTTGAGGAAATTTCCGCAAATGGAATCCTACTAAAAGCAAATCGAAGGGAAAGTGATTTAGGGTTTTGCGGATGGAGAGGCGAAGCAGAACTCTTTTATTTTAAGCTAACTCTGAACCCGCCTGAGCCCGAACAAGTGATTTAAGGATGACATTCATCGGGTCGGACGATTTTTTAAAGTGCGGTGGAGTTCGGGTTTAGGTTTACTGTATAAAATATCCGATCTGAATCGATCCGATATTAAATATGTAATTTTTTATAATTTTTTTAGAAATGTTTATAATAATGATCCTCTATTTATATATTTATTATAATTAGATCCTTAAAATTAATATTTTATTTATAATTTAGTTTTTTTTTTACAATTTAATCTTTAAATTTATTTTTTTATAGGTCGGGTCGGATTGTGTCGAAGTCAGATTTATGGTATTTATTTTTATATCAGATTTAAAAAATATTTAAATCAAAGTCAAGTTTAAATATTTTATATTTGGATCGAGTTTAGATGGACTAAAAATCTGATCCAGTTCGATTCGTGTCCATCTCTATGAGCTATATAGGTTGGGGTGTCCACCCATTAATCGTTAGAAAAATTATTTTTAAAAAAAATTGATTATCAATTAATTCTTTTAAAATTAATTAATAAATGTATGAAATTAATTATATTAATAGAATATTTAAAGTTCTCAGATGCCAAAAGAACCTACTATTTTTAAACTAAAATATATTCTTCAAGAACCAACCAATTTTAACTTAACCCCCAATTAGGGTAATCTGACTAAACAAAAATAAAGTTAAAAAAAACTAAACAAAAATAAATCCTAAAACTTATAATAAAATTCAGTTAATATGGAAAAACGATAAAAATGATTCAATAATTTTCTAGGAATTTAATTAAAAAAATATATTTTTAAGTAATATTTTAAAAAATATATCCTTTTAACTCAAGTTAAATTCACGTTTTATCAAATGTGAGTTTAAAATTTATGTTTAGTCAAACGCGAATTTTATGTAATAAAAATTTGGTACCTTCAGAATTCGTATTTAATGAATCGCGAATTTTAAACTCGTATTTAGTTAAACGCGAATTTAAAGAGGATATTATTTAAAAATATTATTCAAAAAATATTTTTTAATTAAATTTAGAAAAGAGAATATTGAGCTCATTTTATCTACGAAAAACCCTACTAAGAAGAAAAAATAGTTTGATAGCTAAAATTGAAAAAGGAAATAGCTCGGTGACTATTTGTGTAGTTTACCCAAATTCTTTACTTCCAAAGATATTCTATTCTACCGTTTATTTTTAGTTGTTACATCTTCTTCCCCCTTCCAACCCGTTTTGTTTCACTATGAAAGTGTAAATTCTCAACGAGACAAAACCAGTCGCTAATGGCGCTTAAAACCCTTTCCGCATTTCTCTCCCCTATCTCTTTTCCAAAGCACTGCACTGTCTCTATCTCCAACCCCATATCCCTCAATATTTACACAAAGCCCACTCCCGTTTCCTGCAAATCCACTCACTCGGATTCCCCAATCCAATTTCCACTCTCCGATGCAAAATTGCTTTCTTCCGATCCCGAAGGAACCGGTGCAGCTGCTCCGACCCGGGGAGACCGGTTTCTAGAAAGGCAACAAGCTGACAAGGCGGCTAAGGTTATCATAAAGGAGATAAAGAAGAGTAAGAAGAAGGTTCTGAAGGTTAATACGGTAACCGCCTGTTGCTATGGTTGTGGAGCTCCATTGCAGACTTCGGAGCTGGATGCTCCGGGTTATGTGGATAAGGATACATATGAATTGGTATTGAATTTCAACTTTGACATTTGAAAAATTAGTCCCTTTTTTGTTTTGAATGATGAAATGCATTTGGTTTTTGTTTAAATGATACAATTATGTTTGAATGGCTATTACATTTTAATATGATACTTTGTATTAGAAAAACTGTAGGAAACAAAAGGCAAGTAGTTGTTGGGAAATTGATTGAACATTTTTTTGCTTGAATAAATTGAAGGTTTTGGGAAAAGTTAGGTAGCTAATTTAGTACTGGCTTATGATGGCAGAAGAAGAAACACCATCAGTTAAGAACGATTCTTTGTGGAAGATGTAGGCTTTTATCTCATGGGCATATGATAACTGCTGTTGGTGGGAATGGAGGTTATTCTGGGGGCAAGCAGTTTGTTTCGGCTGATGAGCTTCGAGAGAAGCTATCTCACTTACGACACGAGAAGGCGTTGATTGTTAAATTGGTGAGTTTCTCTAGTTTGCCTCCCTAACCAAATTAGTAATTGTTTTGAGAAATTTTGTAATTTATTTGTGAATTTTGGTGATAGTCCAGTGTGGTAAACGAAGTATGCTAAATGCATGTAAATTACCATTTTGTTATTAGTTAAGAACCACATTTTTTATCCACTCATTATTTATAGCCAAGTGTAGCAGAAGAAAATGCTTATGATAATATATAATGTCCGACAGGTCAACTTACTATTACAGACTATCTCCTAGTATGTGATTATTGCATATTTTCTGTTTACTCCAAGCAAGGCCTCCTTTCTCAAGGATCTAACTATATTCCAATCTTATTCATAAATTCAATGTTCAACTAAGTGACCAGGATGTTTGCCTGACCTATTACTTTTAGGTTGATATTGTGGACTTTAACGGCAGCTTCTTATCCCGTGTGCGTGATCTTGCCGGTGCTAATCCTATAATACTAGTTGTGACTAAGGTAGTAATCTGCACTTTTGGCATTGGAATATCATCCAGTCAATAATTTTATGACATATAGTCTGCAACGAGCTCTGATTATAATGTGTTTGCTTTTCTCTGGTAGGTTGATCTTCTTCCAAAAGGGACTGATTTTAATTGTGTGGGTGATTGGGTTGTGGAGGCAACTACAAAGAAGAAGCTTAAGTAAGAATTTATTTCACTGGAATTATTCATATAATTGATGTTGGATCTATTTCATTTAACATTTTATGAAGATTTTACTCCTTTCAGTAATGGTTTTGTATAGTTTCACTTGGAAGCTTGGTTTAACGTGTTCCTGATTCAATCAATGTGCTCTGCTTCACAGTGTCTTGAGTGTGCATCTTACTAGCTCAAAGTCTTTAGTAGGAATTGTTGGAGTTGCATCAGAAATCCAAAAGGAGAAGAAGGTTTGTACTTGTTATTATAGAAATATGTGTAGCCTGTTTATAATCTGATTATTTTCCCCTTAGCTTAACTTCTTTACCTTGACTTTTCTGATGCAGGGACGTGATGTATACATTCTGGTTAGTAAGTCCCGACTTGGAAGCTTATTGTAGATTTACAGAGTGGAGCTCACAAATCACAATATTACTTTATTTTGCTGAAATTACCTTGTCGGAATCCTTTCTGCCTTTATGTCCTCTCATCCTACATTTTCTTCTCATTGCCCGTTTCCCTATAGCATTGATCATAAATGGAAAATGGGTTCCCAACCCCATTTAGTGTCATGCTATCCTCTGCTGCCAGTACTTGTATGTCCAGGGAAACATGAAGCAATATATTTGCTTTGCTTTTTCATGTTTCTGGCCAAAGGTCCTTTGTCTGCTTTAATCAAAATGTTGGTTATTCTTGAGCTTGATTTTTTATGAACTTAAATTGTATCATATAAGTGGTTATATATTTTCATTTGATCATTCTTACAGGGATCAGCTAATGTGGGAAAATCTGCATTTATAAGTGCCTTACTTAGTAAGTCCATATAATTTATCACAAATTGTTAGAGAATTCGTATCACTCCCTCTTTTCATCGATTCTTCTTTTGATAAATTAAACGATATATCAAATTTTATAGAATAATGGTGTGCTAAAATGTCTTACCATTTGGCCCATTGAACATCAGAAATGATGGCACAAAGGGATCCAGCAGCTGCAGCAGCACAAAAGTACAAACCAATACAATCTGCTGTTCCTGGAACTACTTTGGGTCCAATCCAGATTGATGCTTTCCTTGGTGGAGGGGTATGCATTATCGATTCATTGCCTGAATATCATCCTACTTCCTTCGCATAATGTTTCCTTTTCTTCAAGAACATTTTTGAGCCTTTTGTTTGTCGTTGGATTAGTTCTAAACCAGATAAAATTAGTTTTACCAGTACTTGGCTATCAACTCTTTTATAATACCAACCTGTCTTTTGTGGCAATGTCTTCCTGCAGAAATTGTATGATACACCGGGGGTTCATCTTCACCATAGGCAAGCAGCAGTAGTTCACTCAGAAGATTTACCTATCCTTGCTCCTCAGAGTCGGCTCACAGGACAAATATTCCCTGTACGTTTCATTCGAATGATCCTTGAAGCATTGTTAAATTCTTTATATGCTTTCTTCTTACTATGTTCCAAGGGATTGCCAGGTTGGCTCCAAAAATGGGATGGCAGGGACATTTGATACCAATGGCTTAAATGGGTTCTCAATCTTTTGGGGTGGTCTAGTCAGAATTGATATCTTGAAGGTCCTAATCTTTCAGTTTCATGTATATTCAGTTATGAGATTGGTTGACATTGATGTGCAATGCCTTCTGAATCTGTTTGTTCTTGATGCTTTTAGGTTCTTCCAGACACATGTTTGACATTTTATGGCCCCAAGAGGTTGCCAATTCATGCTGTACCTACTGAAGAAGCAGATGAATTTTACAAGGTAATTTTGAGATTGCATAACAATCAGAAGTTATGCTTACTGTTTTAGCATGGTATACTTTCACTTAGACCGAATATACCACGTTACAAAATGGTTGGTTGGCGGTTTTGAAAATTTCTGTATGTGTTTGTTGCATGCTTCTGAGGTAATTGCATTGTCTTGAACACTGATTCAAATTGCAAACTCTCTCACAAGCTATAACATGAAAATGACCATCTTATATTCGAATGGCATATCCGAGGCATCTGAGTGATCAAGTTTCATCTTAAAAACTTTTTTATGAGGCATCTGTTATTGTTATTAGTATATTTTACATAACTGCTGCAGAAAGAACTTGGAGTTCTATTGACACCCCCAACTGGAAAAGATGGAGCTGCTGAATGGAAAGGACTGGAGACAGTGCAACAATTGCAAATAAACTTTGAGGATGCAGAAAGGTGCAATTCTAGATTATATTCCATAGTTAATTGCTTTAGACATATTGAAATCAGCTGCTGAATTATGGATTTTGAGTACTTTTCAGAGTTCTTGTTCTTGTTAAACTTGTACAATTAAAATCTATTCATGTTTATAATTAGTTGCCTAATTTGATATCCGTCTAAATTTGTTGCCTGGACAGACCTGCTGGTGATGTGGCTATCTCAGGACTGGGTTGGATTACCATTGAACCGAAACGCAAGTCTCCTGGAGTATCCGAAAGTAATCAGACAGAAACAATCAAAGAACTGCATTTTGCAGTCCATGTACCCAAACCGGTTGAGATTTTTGTTAGGCCTTCAATACCCGTAGGTAAGGCCGGAGCAGAATGGTACCAGTATCGTGAGTTGACGGAAAAGGAAGAAGAAATAAGGCCAAAGTGGTATTTTTGAGGTCTTTCTTAGTTACATGTTTATTTATTTTCTTTATACTGCATGTGTTTAATTGGCATGTTATTGGTTGTAAAGTTGAGAAATGTTCATACTGTGTACACAATGAAACTTAGAATACAAAGGGAAGGAAGCTTGTTTGTTCCAGAAATTTTGTTTGTAGGGATTTCAATAGATTACATTACCATTTAGTGTTGAGAAAGCAGAATACTTGTTTCTTCTGAGAAATGCTGATTGGGTTGGATTGGAAGCGAGAAGCTGCCCAGTTTGCCGATGTGATCATCGTGTCATACCTGCATACAACAGATCATAGGGGTGGGTCAGAACAGATGGATGCTGATGGTCTGAAATCCAAAAGAAGATATGAACAAGGCTATTTAAGCAAAATATACAATCAGGAGAAATGTTGATTCTGTAAATATTAGGATGGCAATTTTCTGGGTCCGACTGGCTCATTTTCGAGTTGATCCATAAAGAAAAAGAAAAACATAATAGTGTAAGAACAATAAAGGCTTTGACAGAACAGGAGATTGGGAGTTTGGTTTGTCTGCAGTGACTTTGTTGTGTGGATGATCCAATTTTCCAAGAGATTCCAGTCAGGTATTTGTACTAGCCTTTGCCTTGATCCGATTCCTACCTCTAACATCGGAGGCTTTGTTTTGTAGGATGGAAATTTTGTTAATCAAACGGTTAAGATTCATACCGATAACAGCCCTTTAAGATGCATCTTTCATATCTATGCTGCACGAATTTTCGAATCAGTTTAGGCTTGACATTCTCCTCCCCCAACACAGGTACAAGGGTCAGCTAATAACACGACATTCTAGCCTGCTCTCTTATGCCAATGCTCCTTGAAATCCTAGTAGCTTATGCCTTCAGACAAAAATTATAGATAACTATGCCTCATCCAAAAGCTTGCCTAGGTGCACCAGGCATGTGCCTGATCAAATATAGGCCTAATCCGACATAGTTTGAGGTGCTTTCATTGTCCTTAGGCAAACACCATGACCACACTGTTCCCACTAAAAAATACTTTAAGCATTGAGCTAAATGACATGATTAAGTACCAATAGTCCAATAATGTCTGTCTGAATCTTGGAAAATCATACATGTTTTCCAGGTTCAAGAAGCTGCTAGATGGCAGGATCAATTCTTGCTTCTACTATTAGTTAGACAACAAGTATATACTTGAAGAAGATATCCATGAAGCCAATCTCTGATTTCAGTATCTCTTAAATTTTTAGTTTCAGTATCTAAAGAGAAATTTGTATATCTTAAAATAAATATTATCCGTTTTTATTAAAATACTTATTGAAATCATGATAAATATAAATCTACTAATATCTTTATAAAAATAAAATGATTAAATCAAATAGATTAGATTTATAATTTCAGTATGATGAAGTTCGAAACCTGTGCAGTTAAAATGTTTGAAATTTGACAATGGGAAACACTAAACATCATTAACACCCTTCAAATATTTTCTTTTTGAACAAGTTACTAGTAATTACAGTAATATCTGTTATAGAATATAATTTTCACCGTTTAACATTGATCGCTCAATCATTCCGCTAATATCGTTGGTGCTCAAAACCGTGACCTCTAAACAACAACTGTTCCTTTAACCAAGCCCTTCAAATATAATTAAGCTGCAATATCAATGTCATAATCATACTGAGTCAAATATAAAATCACAGAAATTAGAGGGAAAAAAAAACATAAAATTTTCATTAAAGAAAAAGAAAATCCACTTCTCCTATACCAATTTCCCAACATTTTTAAAATAAACAAAAAAAAACGTAAAAATCATCATATATTAACATTCTAATATAGCCTTCTGTGCTAAAGAATCGTCAGTCCCGTCAGCAGCGCCAACATGAATCACATTGCCTCCGTTCACTACACTCCCTAGTAGTTTCCTCTTGGGCTTGGCTTCCTGCAGCATCAGCACAACATCCCTCATCGACGGTCGGTCCGCCGGGTTCCGGCTTGTGCATAGCAATGCGATTCTAAGCATCTGCATCATTTCTTCCCTTACCGATGCACATGATGCCCCGGCATTTTTATCCAAGACGTCGATAACGCCGTTTTTTGTCTTGATTTTGGACCTCATCCAGTCCACAACGCTGTTTCCGTCGCCAAATTCCGAATCCACCGATCGTTTTCCACTTAATATCTCCATTAATACCACTCCGAAGCTATAGATGTCACTCTTTTCATCGACCTGGAGAGTATAAGCATATTCTGTAAAAGAAACAATTTCACAAGGTTAATGATTTTCTCGAGAAACAAACATGATCATCATAAGCCACAAAAATCCAAACCAAGGCTAAAAGTCAAATAAGTAATGCTAAGGAAATCGAATGAATCAAAGGCCTTGACAAAATTCTGTCTCGGGCCCATTTTATAGAATTATAAAAGATTTTTAAAGAGCGTAGTATTCACGCGCAATAATGCGCATGCATTTAAATAACATACCGCGATTGTTATTTAAAATTTTTGATAATGTTGAAATTATGATACTTAGGATTAAAATTATTATGTTGGTAATAATTTTAATTTTTTAAAATTTTACGACGGTAACAATCGTAATAATATTAATTTTATTAATAATCATGAAAAATATAAGATAATTGTAATTATAATTTAAATTTCTGATAATATCATTAACTATGCAATAAATTCACAATAGAGAATGTAACGATTAGAATCGTAAATGAGATGAGATAGATCACAATTTGTTTGTTCAACTTTGTCAAAGCTCGGTTATAACCCAACTCGATTGAACACGATTCGATTTCAAACTCGGTTTAATGTCTTAACAAGCTGACCCGAACTACTTGATACTTGATTTGAAAAACTCGTGAGTTACTCGAAAATATAATATATTAATTTTTATAATTTTAAGTCTAGATTTTTAAATTTAAACCCAAAACATAAACCCTAAACATAAGTCTAAATTTTAAAATCTAAGTTCTAAACCCAACAACATAATCTTCTAAACCCTAAACTAACACCTTAAAATTAACAAACTTGAGTTTACACGATTTGTATATAATTTTTTTTCTTAACAATTCTTTAAATGAGATGTGATAGATGATGAGTTACTCGAGTCTGACACAATCAAAGATCGGTTAATACTTAACTCGATTGAGCTCAAATAAAACTCAAACTTAACTCAAATTCTTATCGAATCAAGTTAAACTCAGGTTTTCTCACATTAAAAAAATACTCAAACTTAAATTAAACTCGAAATCTTAACGAATTAAATCGAATTTAAAACTACTTAAACTCAATTCGACTCGACTCACTTGTTTATACCCCTAATAACAATGTATGTTTTTTTACCGAAAACAAGTATAAAGACACATGTTCTTTTGTTCTTGAAAGGTAAAAAGCAAGTGTACAGTAAATAACAAAGAGAAAGCAACCCATAGGAAGATGCACTGAAGATATCAAAAAAGGAAAAGGGGGATTAATGCTTCACTTTAAGACAGAAAAAAATGAGAGTAATAAGTGTCTTAACCCCACTGAATAACATGACAAATGTGTCAATGTCAAGTTTAATTCTAGTATCCTAACTAAATGGAATCACTAAAACATATATTAAGGGGTCAAATCATTAAGAGGTCAATGATATATGCTTATTCTTTTAAAACTTTGGAGTAATTTAAAGGAATATTTTTAAAAATTCGAATTCGAATAATTATTTTTGTATACTAAAAAAAATAGAACGGTGTATGATAGCATAGACCCGTTGATTATAGCAGGAATACATAGTCCTGGACTAAAATGAACCGGATTAAAGAACGCACCTGGAGCAATGTAGCCATATGACCCAGCAATGACAGACATGGACTCATCACTCTGGATCAGCTTGGCAACCCCGAAATCCGCCACTCTGGCCTCCATCTCGCCGTCCAGTAAAATGTTGCTGGGCTTGAGATCACGGTGGACGATCACCGGATCGCAGTCGTGGTGAAGATAGCAGATGCCTTGAGCAACGCCGAGGGCAATTTTATACCTGGTCACCCAATCCGCCACCAAGTTCTCACCTTTATTCTTGCCATGCAATAAGTCGTCCAAGTTGCCGTTGGGCATGTACTCGTACAGCAGCATCGTGCACTCCCTGTTGCTGCAATACCCTAACAATCTCACTATATTACGGTGCCGGACGTTCCCCAGCACGTCAACCTCCGCCAACACACCTTTCCGCCGTCTGATGTTCTCTTTATGTTTACCCCACAACTTCTTCACCGCTATGATCTCGCCACTTGGCATCTCTGCTTTGTATACCGTTCCGGTGGAACCCATCCCTATGATCATATCCGTCACCGACAGGCATTCTAGTACATCATCGGCCGTGAAATTCAACCGCTGGAAGGCGGTTAGTTTCCATGGACCGATCTCACGATCGTTGTTGAACCTGTGGCTGTAATTCGCGTGGAAATACCGGGTTCCGGCTACGAGAACAAACAAACCGATACCAAAAGCGGCTGCCATTATCCAAACAATAGCTCCGGCTGTTTTCTTTGGATGCTGATCATTGTTATGAACTTCCATGTCACCTGTAGCCATATCCTCAGTCGGACATGGTTTCGCTAAAATCCTGCCGCAAAGGCCGTCGTTGCCGGAAAACGAGGAAGGGTGTAAGTTGGGAAATATTGGACCGGACGATGGGATTGGTCCGGTTAGCAAATTATAAGAAACGTTGAAATTTTCCAAAGTTCTACAGTTGTCGAAGTTTGAAGGGATAGTTCCGGTGAGGAAATTATGCGAAAGATCAACGGCGGTTATCGAAGGAAGCGTCGATATTTCCCATGGAATTATTCCAGTAAACAAATTTCTACTTAAATTCAAAGACAAAAGCTTTTCACAGTGATCAATATCCCATGGGATGCTTCCGTTTAGAAAATTACCTTGGAGCTCGATTTTGTACACGTTTTTACAGCCGATAAAATCTGGGATTTTGCCTGTTAGCTTGGCTGAACTGGCTGAGAATATCTGCAATCTCGGTGCACCCCAAATGTTGCTCGGCAATGCAGCGTTGAAAGAGTTCTCGGAGATGTTAAGGAACTGTAATATCGGCGCATAGCCAAGATCCTCAGGGATCTCGCCGGTGAAATTGTTCTGACTCAAATCCACAAATGTTAGATTTTTCAAGTGTCCGAAACCGTAAGGGATGGAACCGTTGAGAAGATTGTTTTGGATTCGGAATCTTGAAAGTGACGTGCAGTTTACGAGGCTGACAGGTAGCTCATGCGTGAACATGTTGTTGAACAAGATGAGTTTGAAAAGCCTGTTCCCATGGCAAAGATTAGGAGGAATTGGACCAGTGAGCGAGTTCGACGAGACATCAAAAGACAGCAAGTTCCCATTCGAACCTAGTTTCTGTGGGAGAATGCCGCTAAGGTTATTGTTCCAGAGAAGTAAAGTGTTGAGATTCGGTAACTCACCGATGCCTTCCGGGATTGAACCAGAAATGTTGTTGTCAATTAAGCTCAACCACGTTAGCTCTGTTAAAGAAGATATACCTTCTGGAATTTGGCCACTAAGTCTGTTGTCGGACAAATCCAGAACCTTGAGAGTCTTCAAGTTTGTGTAACTGTCGGGAATTACACCTGTGATGCTGTTCTTGAACAAATACAAAGCTTCCAGCTTGGTTAAATTGCCAAGTTCTTTCGGGAGTGAGCCCGAAAGAGCACAATTTGAGATGTCCAAATACTTCAGATTTGATAACAGTGCAAACTCTACTGGTATGGTGCCTGAGAAACCATTGTAGCCAATCTCCATCCATTCAAGCTGAGTCAAGAATCCGAGTTGACGTGGTAAAGTTCCTTGCAGTGCATTTCCAGCCAACTCAAGCAACTTTAACCTGGTAAAGCTTCCATAATCAGCTGGTATTTCACCTTCAAAGTAGCTCCCCCCGAGATTGAGCTGCTCCAAGAACTGCAACCGTACGAACTCTACCGGCAATGGACCCTCGAAATTGTTGCTATACGCTTTGAAGATTCTCAAGAACCTAAGCTTCGAAACCCCGGGCGGGAACGTCGAGTTGAATGAGTTGTGACTGATATCAAGAGTTCTAAGTTGACCGAGTTCAAAAACAGCTCGTTCGAGAGGCCCATCAAAGTAATTCCCACTCAAATTCAAGTTAACCAAGCTCGTCAAATGTCTGATTTCCGGCGGAATAATCCCAGACAGATTCCGATTCGAAAGATCCAAAGACGTGACTTGACCCGTTTTAGGATTGCATTTAACACCCGACCATAAACACCAAACCGGGTCTTCAAAACCAGGCTTGGAAAACGTAGGTGTAGGGTCCCAATCTCTGAAACTGGCAAGAGGGTCTTTCATGGACGATTTCAACGACAGAAGAGAAATCAAAGGGAGAGGCGGCACAGAAGCAGACAACACTGACAGAGATGATTCCAGCATGTACAACAAAAATATGATCAGAAATGGAGATTTCTTCATGGTTATGTGAAAGGAAAGGAATTGAAAAACAAAACTTTCTGGTTTAGAGAAGCCTGGTGTTTCCAGAATGTTGATTTAAGGGAAACTGAGTGTTTGATTGAGAGAGATTCATGGTTGCATGGTAGATTTCATCATTATGGTTTTATTTTCTTTTTCTTGGTTGGTAACAGCAAAGAGATCTATAAAAGAAAGAGACGAGAGAAACTACAAATTATTACAACTTCCTTGTATTATACTGTAATCTTTTTTGCTGTCTCTATACTGCTAAGTTTCTCTTTATTTGCTAACAATTTCAGGATCTCACTTTATTTTCCTCCGATTATCATTATTTTTTATGTTATATATTAATTTTTTAACGTATTGAGTAAACCCAATAATAAAAGATGATATTATATTTTTTATATCATATAAATTTGAGTTTAATCTATATAATATATCTTTATGAATTTTAAAATTTTATATTATTATATATTTTAATTTTAAAATTTAAATAAATATGTTTGTGAAAAAAATCTCCATTAATTGTCCATCAAACACTACAAAATATCACCATTAAATTAGATAAAAAATCATCTATTCTTTATTTTTAATCTATTTCTATATTTAAAAGTCATAGATACTAAAAAAATAAATTTCAAATCTTAATTTTTAATTTTAAATTTTATACCTTAAAAATATATTTTACCTTTTTATAAAATTTTATATTTTAAATCATAAACTTAATTTTTACCGTACAACTTAAATAAAATATAAAATTTGTAAAGATTTTTATTTGATTAAATCACTCCGGGAGATTCATATATTATTCATTTTTATTATATTAATGTAGAAAATGTTTATTGTTTGTATTTTCTTTTTGGGTAAACTACAATAGAGGTCACTTGATTATGAGTAAGATTATATTTGAATCATTTAATTATTGAAAGTTACGTTTGGGTCACTTAATTATGGGTGAGGTTACATTTGGGTCACTCAATTAATAAATGTTACATTTAGATCACTCAATTATATGTAATGTTATATTTGGGTCACCCTTCGTATTTAAAAAAGTTTATAAATTTGTATAATAGATTAATTACTGATTTTAAATAAAATATTTTAATGTTAACAAGGGTATACAAGTGATTTAAAAGAAAAAAACGAACAAATTGATGTACTTTTTCAAATATGAAGGGTGACCCAAATATAACCTTACCTATAATTGAGTGACCTAAATATAGCTTTCAATAATTGGGTGACCCAAATATAACTTTACCCATAATTGAGTGACCAAAATATAACTTCTAATAATTAAGTGACCCAAATATAATTATACTTATAACTGAGTGACCCAAATATAGCTTTCAATAATTGGGTGACCTAAATATAACTATACTTATAATTGAGTGACCAAAATATAACTTCTAATAATTAAGTGACTCAAATATAACTATACTTATAATTGAGTGACCTTTGTTGCAGTGTTTTTTTTTCTTTTATACTTTTCTTTTTCATCATTCTCTTGTTTCCTTTATGTTTGCTATACAATTCTATAGTTTTCTGTTACAGTAAGCAATGTCTCTCGCAGGATCCAAGAAAAGAAACTCACCTCATATGGCTTTATTTATCTCTTTTATACCTCTAAATATTATTTTTATTGTATATTTATATTAAGATTTAAATTTATATGAAATAAAATAGATACTTTTAGTTATTAGATTAATTAATGGATATTTAAATATTATATTTTTATTATATTAAAAAAATATGATCACTTTATATAATGTAATTTTTTTAAGTTGTATATGTTTTTTAATTGATAGATGACTGAAACAAATGATTTAAATTAATTCTTTTTTAAGTAATAATCTTTACATAACTGATTGTTAATTTAAGTCATCTGTTTCATCAACTAATGATCTAAAAATATATATAAAACTTAAAATTAGTTCTATATTTACACTTAAATTAAATTTAAATCTCTAAATTAGTTCTATATTTGTATTATATACTTTTAAATTTTAAAATTTCAAATATTTTTATTATTTTTTTAATAAAAAATATTAATATTTTTAATATCTTTTTTGCGATAAACTTTAATATATATATATACAGATATTCTAAAATTAACTTTAAATCACTATTTTTTTATGTTTGATCATTTACTATAAACTTTTAAAATTCATGTGTTTAATATATATTTTTTATGTTAAAGGGATCAAATCCATGTATTCATATATCTTTCATTGATAAATCTTGTTTTAAAATGTAAAAATCAAAATAATTAATTTAAACAGATTTTATGATTTTAATTGTTTAAAAAATTATTTATATTTTTTATATAGTAAGTCACTTCTGTAATTCGTGTGGCAAATTGAAATCCAAAGTTGGTACGTGTTAAAAATAAATATTAAATATTTTAAACAATTAAAATCATTCCTTGAATATTTCATTCCATCTCCTACTAGGAATATTAGTGAATAATATTTCTTTTATTTTCTTCTCTTTGCGTGAACTGCTTTGACTTTGATAAAGCTTGTTTCCATGATAACGATATTTACTTTGTATCATTAAGGTTGGTAAAGAATGTAGTAAAATTAGGAACACAACCAGACCCACATTCCATATACTTTTTAATAGAGATGGGCAAAAAACCCAATTATTTGGTTTCGATTTTAGGTCCGATAAAATTTGATAGATTTTTATTTGGTATTAGTTTTGGTGAGATCGAGACTGGATTCGAAATTTAAATCTCGGTCTTGGATCCGATAAGATCCGGTAGAATTTGGTAGATTTTTATTTGGTATTATTTGATATTAGTTTTGGTGGGATCGGGACTAAATCTAAAATTTAGGTCCCGGTCATAATCGGGACCGGGACTAGATCTTGATTTTTTAGACCCGGTACTCGGTGAGTACCCAATAGAACCAGGACCGATATTAAATATTCGGTATTAGTTTTCTTTTGTTTATTTTTCTTATCAAACTTTCTCTTTATGTATGAATATTATAAGTATGACTAGATTTAAAACTTTAATTTTAAGCCTAAAATATTATAATTTTATTATTTAATATTATTATTGGTGTTTAAAATTTTTCTCTCCAATTACTAAATTTTTTTTAAGAATAAATTAATTGATCGGGTACCCGGTATTGGTATCAGTTCTCACCAATCGAGACCGGTTCTTAAAATTTAGGACCCGGTATGACCGGGACCGAGACTGATTCTAATTTTTAAAAACCGATGGTTACCGAGACCGGGACCAATTCTATTCAAATTGGTCGGATACCGGTCTTGCCCACCCTTACTTTTTATCACACTAATATTCTCTCAATTTTCTAGGGTTGTGCCTTGATTAACCCAGATTGACTTGCGTCGCACATCTAGTTTTAAAAGACGAATCTTCCAATGAAGATTTTCTATACATATAAGGTCTCGAACTCAAAACTTGCTTCAGCGATACTCATTACGTAAAAAATTTTCTAATTTAATTTATTATTTTTTACATTATCATGATTTGAATTTATAATTTTACTTAAGAGTTAAATAAAAATTTAGGGCAGCCAATTTTTTTTAAGGAACCAATTAAAATACATATATAATCCAGAAGATAAAAGTGTATTAAACCTTGATTTTAACAGAAACTGTGTTAAATTTCATGTCTCTCAACCGAAAGTTTGCCAATATTTGATCCATTTTATGGTATCGAAACGGACTGTACTGTGTACGTAGGAGATGTCGCCTTCTACATCCTATTTGCTTCTTTCCAGAGCGCATGCCTTCCTCCACCCAATTGACGTGGCTTTTATTGCTTGGCTCATAGCAAGTCTTGATTCCTAGGATTTAATTGATATTTTATTATTTTTATCTTAAAAAACTTGGTATGGTAAGGACAAATTTTGGATATTTTCATTGCTTTAGACTTGTAGTAATAAAAATAATATTTTCATTTTAGAGTTATGGCATATTTGAATCCCACGGCAGAGGAGGATTTGAAAAGAGAAGGCTGATGATTGTTGATGGTCCCAACACAGGCCGATGGGTGAGGGCACGCCAGGGAGTGGTGGGGTGGGGTCCAAGACTCTTGTCCCACTCAGACCATTCATCAGGGCTATGAATGGATGGCTAGTGGGTGTGTCACGTGCTTATCATGCTCAGAGCTGGGCTGGGGGGAAAGATGGGGTTTGGCGTGAAGGGAATCATCTGGCTTACCTAACACCACGGCACAACTAGACCTGTGGGCTGTGGCAAACTCGAAAGGGCAGGGCAGGGCAGAATAGAAATTATGTAATTTTTTTTCTCGTATTAAAATTTTAAATCTAAAAATTAATCATAAATAAAATCAAGATTTAAAAGTGAGAGACAAAACATAAATTTTGAGAGACGAGGACAAATTTATAATTACATATATTTTTAAAATATATAAATGGATTAAAGGATAAATTTCCTCCGATTAGCAAAAATTATATTATGGGTAAGTTCCACTATGTGTTTATGGGACTAACCACTAAAATTCACCCATCTCATCAATTTTTCTATATCATATTTTTTTCAAGTGAATCTTCAATTGAAAAAATTATTTTTAAAATAAATTAACATTAATATAAGTGAAGATTTATTTAATAAAATATAATATAAAAAATATTAAAATTCAAAAAAATTGATGTATAGTTTATTTTTTAAAATTTAATTTTTAATAAAAAAACATAAAAAATAACGAAAAACATTGTTTTTTTTTGTCCTGCGTGACCTGCCTTTGCTTTCCATGGCAATGCGCCATATTTCTCGTCTCAATTACTACCTAACTGTTGCTCAAAATCCTGGGCGAAACTAGGGGAGTGTATTTAGCAGTTGTAATAGAGAAAATAGAAATATATATATATTATAATTTTCAGTTTAGATATTTAGTTCAGTAGATTTTGATCTAAAAATTATATCATGGGTCAGTCCCACCACGTATCCGTGGGATCAACCAATGATAACTACCCACCTCATCATTTTTTCTTGTCATATTTTTTTCCCAAATAAATCTTCACTTTAAAAATTAAAAAATAATAAAGTTGATAATTATCATTAGTTGGTCCCATAGATAACGTGGTGGGACTGACCCATGATATAATTTCTCCGGTTCTAGAGATTTTCAGTTTAGATGTTAGTATATCATTTATTAATTATTTGTTATAATAGTTATTAAATTATAATTTAATTATTAAAATTAATTAACCGTTAAATTTTTAAATGGTTAACTATTAAAATAATTAGATGTTTCTTAATGGTATGATTACGGGTTTATGTAATATATTATAATTTTTTTATATGTTAACTAATTCTTTTGAGAATAATAAAATTATCTTTTCGATAAATATTATATTAAAATTTTCATAAAAAATATTTAAATAAAAATTTCTAATCACAACCTTTAAACGATTTTATAACGATTAACCATTATTTTTAGCGATTTAATTAACTAAAACTGTTTAATCTTAAAAATAAATTAATTAATCGATGAAATTTAATAATTATACCGATTAACGGTTATGATTTATTTTCGCACCCCATGCTAGGTACCTTAGCTCGACTCACCTAAAATGTTAAATTGTGAGTTTAATCCTTTAAAAATTTAGATTTTTAGATTAAAAGTGTCGAATTGTACTTTTGCTACTCTATGTAATAGGATTTTAATTCAATTCTTTTAAAATTTATGAAATTATAGTTAAAACAATGATAAAATCATATTATTTATTTCTAAAAAATATATAATTTTCTTCCAACCCTACAAAACTGTACTTTTGCTCCTCTATGTTATACTATCCTTGCTCCCCTAGTCCCATGGCCATGATACAAGCATATAACATGACCCCAAAACATGACAGGGTATCTTCATCTTTAGATGATGTCCGATTCTGCTACAGTAGAGAGAAAGATGCAAGTAGAGTTTGTCTGTGGAGTAGCTTAGCTAAAATAAGACACAACAGATCGAAAGTTCTGACAGATATGTTTGATGTTTTTAGGGTTTAGATGGTTGTATTTGTGAGTTTGAGATTACACAGATGGCTAGGAGGTGCATGCCTCAACGATTTTGGACTGTGCTTCACCTGTCTTCCTCATCTTCCACTTTATCTATGTTCTGTTCAAGTTAGGGATTTAATTACAAAGTGCTACTCTTTGATGATAGTTACAGTAGGTCTTACTTCTGTCAACCATATGCTGTAATGAAAAGACATAGTCAAGTGAGGGATAGGTGTTCCACAAGAGCATGAAGAAAGAAGAAAATAAGACAGTGTGACCAAAAAGACAAGACAAGTCATCCCCCTAGCTCCCCTCCCTGTGGCTGTTCCTCTTGTTTTGTTTTGTTTTCTTAATCCTAGCAAAAAACACAGTGTCTTTATCATTTGACTAGTTCACAGGTTCATTTTATTTTCAATATCCAGCATAAGAGCAATAGATTTCACATATCCCTAGACCCTAGGTGGAGAACAAGATCATGAACCAAGTGAAAAACATTGGCATGTGAGAGTGAGGCCTACTCCTAGCCCTAGGCATAACACTTGAATCAGAAGTAGACTTAATCAATCCTGATCGGATATTATAAAAAATTATTATGAAGTTGTTTTATTCGTAATATCAAAATTCGAACTTTTGATATTGTTTAAGTAATCTAATGTCTATCCACTGGATCAATTAACATTGGTAGATTTCAAAAAAATAATATACCACATAAACTATCCGATTCATCACTTTACCTATAATCCGAAAGATAATACGTGAATAAACTCTCCCGTACCTATATTTTAGGTGTTACAATAATGATAGTAGTAACTGAGTTATTTTTAAAATTTATATATATTATTAATATATTTAATATAAATCATTTATACAGTCAAAAAATATTAAACCCTAAAATTTTAATTCACATGTAAATTTAAAATTCAAACTTCTGGCATTACTTAAATGATATAACATATTATATTGTTAGATCAATTAGTAGTTAATAGATTCAAGGCGTACTAATATAATACCTAAACTATCCAAATTTCAGTTCACTCATAAATCGAAAGATAATACACAATTAAATAGACTAAAACTCACATCCTTTCAAAAGTTTTGATAATTATTAAATCAATCGAATTAAAATTCAGTCGGTAAAAAATTTAAAATTTTAATTTTAGTGGTGGTTGAGTTTGATGTTTGTATGATATTTGACAAAGAATTAGAAACAAAAGTTTGAGAAAGGGGACTGGGCCACATGTAATCAAGTTTTTGGTTTTATGATGATTAAAAACAAGATTAACCCAGGGGGGATTGAAGGCAAAGTTCAAAGGTAGATTAGAAAGATGTGATTAATTTCAATAATTAAAAACCAAACACATTGGAGTGGTGGGGATATGTCTTTAAGACCTAAGAGATAGAACAAAGAGGATTTTGAAACAAGACTGTACATGTGTCCCATGTACTATCATTACATGCCATGTTCTCTCATTTTTTTTCCTTTCAAAAATCAAATCAAACAAAAAATAGATGAATAAATAAAAGGTGATTTAATATGAATACATGTTAATAATTAAATAAAAAATAAATTCCAAGTATTTTGTTAAAGTGAATTATGAAATGCAAACATGCATAAGTGTGGACTGTGGACTCATAGCATGCGAGATTTTCTGACGAAATTAAATGTGGATGGGAATAAATAATCGTTCTTTTTTTCATTTATTTTTTTATTTAATTTTTAAAATTTTAATATATTTATGAATTTATTTTTCACTTTTAAACATTTATATTTTGTCTTCTGTGTTTATATATGGGTGTATATACAGTAATGAATGTATTATTTGACTAAGAAGTAATGTTGTGGTTGAGGCACTCATGCATTACTGCATGCTCAAGCAAAAGGGACTTTTCTCGGCATGCAAAATGAAATCCACTAAGAAATGGAGGGAGAATCCGATCAACGATGGATCGAGTGATGTTAAAAGTCGATTGAATTTTTGAAAATTTTAAATTTTTATATCATCTATTGATAATTTAATTTTATATCTTTGAATTTTTTATAACTTTAAATAAATTTTTTTAAAATTTTACACCCTTAACATAAAATCATATGTCCGTTATCGAATATGATAACTTCCCATTACTACATGACCTAAAAACTCTCTAAGCATCATCATTTTATTTTAGAAGATATGCGAATGAAAAAGCAACTCAACTACCCAACGCTGATTTTTATTTTAGGGTTGATGGAATTGGATACTTTTACTCGTATCAGTAGTCTACTTCTCCATCATCAATTTTCCATTTGTTTCTCTCACTTTCCCACCCTAACTTTTGTTTGGTTTGGCTCAAGCTTTTCAAACACTATAATTACAAGTAACAAGGTGGTGGATGAGGTAGCTACTGTTTTTGTCTCTAAAACGAAAAATTATATCATGGGTCAATCCCATTATCTGTCCATGGGACAAATCAATAAAAATTGCTCACTTTATTAATTTTTTTATGTCATATTTTTTTCTCAAGTGAATCTTCACTTAAAAAATTAAAAAATAATGAGATAGGCAATATTTATTGGTTGGTCCCATGAATGACGTGGTGAGACTGACCCATAATATAATTTATCCTCTAAAACAATGACATGGGATGATGACAACCCATGCATCAACCAATCCCATGGGTTTCCTATATGAATCATCACTTCTTCTTTCTGTCCTCTTCACATGGCTATATTTCCTTTAAACGTATAATTTTAAAGCTTTATATTCGATACATTAACGGTGAAAAAAAAAGATTTTGTAAGCAGTTTAATTTTAGGGTTTTAGATTTTAGTTTTAAGATTAAGTTTAGGGATTTAGAATTTAAAATTTAGAGGTAAGTGTTTAGGGTAATATGGTTAAAAATTTAGATTTTAACTTATAAATCTTAAATTCTAATCACAACCCCTAAATTATAGAATCATAAACCCTAAACTAAAACTCTAAAACTAAAATAATTGTGGATTTTTTATATAATTAAAAAGGTTTTGTGACCCCTAAACTCTACGACTTTGGTTAATTTGACCCATAGGCTGTTTTCAAGTCAAATTAACCCATAAACTTGACAATTTGATCAAATTAACCCTGAACTTATGTTGGCAACTTACAAGATTAGGAGTAAGGGTGTGCATTCGGTTCGGTTAATTCGGTTAACCGACCGAACCGAATTTATTTCGGTTAATTCGGTCTGTTAATTTTTGGTAAATTCGGTTAACGGTTAATATTTTTTTGATAATTCGGTTATCGGTTAATTCGGTTCGAAATCGGTTAATTAACCGAATTAACAAAATCAACCAAAATTATATATATTAAATATTATATATATTATATATATTTATTTTTAATCATTTAACTTTTAAAATATTATAAAATGTTCATTAAATTTTTTTATATTATAAAATGGTCACTAAATTTTGTATTAAATTAGTATAAAATAAAAATTTAGTGATTAAAAAATTATTTTTGTTTAATTTAGTGACCTATTATGTAATTTAACCAAAATTTATAATAAATTTCGATTAATTCAGTTAATTTGGCTAATTAACCGAAATAATTTCGGTTCGGTTAATTCGGTTAATAAAATTTTGGTTCGGTTAACGGTTAAGATTTTAAAAATTTCGGTTAATTCGGTTTTAGTTAATTCGATTCGGCCACCGACCGAATTAACCGAATGCTCACCCCTAATTAGGAGTCAATATGTCTCCAAATGGGCCAAGGGTCATTTTGTGTTATATATGTCTAAAAGAATTATTTTTTAATTATGCATTACGCAATTGTAGGATACTTGAAGACATTTAAGCACAGGGTATTAGTATATAATCTTATCAGTTTTCTTTTGCCTAAAAGAATGGGGCCATTGGCTCATCCCACGATGATGGCTTATAATGGTTTTCCTTGAACGTTTATGACCTTTTTCCTATTCGTATTTGATGTATAAGACAAGACAAAGGGTTATTACAGAACACAAAATTCAACATCAAAAATCTTAGCAATGATTTATGATTCTTATAATAAAACGTTTCAAGGAAAAACAAAAACACCAAAAAAAAATCCATTTAGGTAATTATATCATGCACCAGTGATAAGTGTCTTAGTTTTATAATTTAAGATTTAGTTTAGGTTTAAGATTTATGGGTTTAGGTGTTTAAAATTTAAGAATTGTGGTAGAAATTAGGGTTGGGGTTAGAATTTAGGGTTTATAAACTCTAAAGCATTAACATATATTATACTAGAACCTAAACTCTAACATCTAAAACATAAACCCTAAACTCCTAAATCCAAACCCTTAAATAAAATTTTAAAACCCTAAATCTAAGACACTTGTAAAAGCTAAAAGTTGTAGGCTGCATGACCATACTACTAAGTAGACCCTAAATTGGCATCCATTGTCCAACGACCGTCAGAAATTGAATAATCCAGATTTAAAAGTAGACTGCAGGACCATACTACTAAGCAGAAATGAATAAAGAAGCTTTGGTGATTCCTTGGAAGAGGCAGAGATGAAACTTCAAAGAAAAATTGTAAACATATTGGCATGGAATCTGCACAAATTTCTAATCTATCAACTCCTTTTTTTTTACTTGCATGTATTTTACAGTCCCTGGCTTGTCTATCTATGTTCATGGCTAATCGAATATATTGTCGGATGACCTTCGGGACACGCAGTGACATCAACAGGAAATGTCAGTAAAAACAATAACTTCTAAAGAGTTTGAACCTTTTGAAGAGGAAGAGATCAATGGACACAATTCAAATATTTAAAAGGAAGAGAAAATGATAGTGTCATTCATTCAAAAGCCAAGTAGGGTTTAGAATATTCTGGCCTGAAAACACTGTAAATGATGTATATGTCAGCAGCTTTATCCTTGTTGAACATTCAGAAGAATACAAAATTCTTGAACTTCCCATTTAGTATACCTATAAGGTACCATTTCTGTTTCTGTCATGTCTATTCTACTGTTTTATATTGCTGGGAATATTAGAGGTAAGTTTTAAGGGAAATAATCCCACCTTTGATTTCAAGATGCAGTAATGGCACTTCTTGATTTCAGTCTGAGTGGTTGCGGAAACGGATAATTTTGTTGATAAAAGGCCTCTCACGCCGATATCTACCCAGAAGATACGAAAGAAAATAAATAATTGACAAGCATGCAGGTGTTAATAAGGTAGAAAAAACAACGATGAGTTTGTAAGCTTATGAAATTAGAAAAATAGAAGCACAAGACAGGATGACACTTACATGACAAAGGCTGAGATGCAGAAGAAAGTGAACCCAATGAAAAAATGAACCAAAAAGGATGACCAAAAATTTTCACGGTCAAGAAATACTTTTTCCGAAATAAGAGTAGCTACACCGGATAGCAACAGAATCGTCCAACCTGAAGGTAAGCAGCTGTAGAAAGAAAATGATGAAGACTCCTGCAGAAAAAAAGGAACTGTGATTCAGTGTAAAGCTGAAATTAGTACCAAAACGTGATAACTTATACAAGTTTTAAGTATACCTGGAAAAAGTGTTTGATAAAAATTGCTGAGTAGATAATCCTAAACACCATATCTGTTTAATTGTTAAGTAAGCAGAATGGACATATTGGAGAACCGAGGAGGTTAATAAGGATGTTTGTTAGAAAGGCGGCAAAGGCCAGCCAGTAAAACATCTAACTCGGGACATAAATCAAGTATGTAACAGCTTATATCAGAAATTGCCAAAAAGATAATTCCTCAAGACATTTTTTCATCGACAGTAATGTCACGGGATCACTATAACTTTTAGTGATAATCTAATCCAGACGGGTGTTACATGGAAATGGAGCTTCACAATCACAAGATGCGACAACAAAGATATGCTTTTGACAGTTCAGAGTTCTTACACAGACTGCAAGATTAACGTTACTGCACTAAGCATGCTTAACTACACGTTTGAGAAAAGAGTAATAAGAATGTGCAAGTTTAGCATAAACACAGTATATTCATCTCAGCTCTATGCAGCTAAACAGCAGTACTTTTCAAAATTTTAAAATGTTCCTGTGGCACCTGGTTGATTAAAATCACTGAAAATAATGCTTATAGCTTGGAAAAATTGCCTCAATATGATAAGAGGATACTCAAAGAATTAGCGAGAATCAAACCAACAGCACCGGCCGATCGTATCAGTAGGACATTCAATGCTATATATATCAATGAAAATACTAGCAAAGAGTCGTTTGAGCGTTTGAGTTGGTTCTCTGTTGCAACTGCATGAAGAAATGCTTCAGAGGTCCCTGATGAGAAACCAAATATAAGAACAATATCCCGCACTAGCAACTAAATAAACAGCAAGAGGCATATCCAAAACTCAGCCACTTTTTTTTTTTTTGAAATAAACTCAGCCACTTCAGCATTGCTATTATAGCACCTTCGCAAATATGCCAGGTTTTGAGGAAACAAGAGAAAGAATGAGACAAAATAAATATTGTCCTGTACAAGGTTTCAGGATAATGTTTAGGCAGCCCCATCCATAATTAACAAGCAAAACAACCCAAATTTACTAACCGTTCATAGCCAAAACAGTAATATAGACACAATAATAACGGAGGGCTGTTGAAGCTTCTCCATCACTCCATTTCTGACCGTACAAAAGTCTGATTAGGCTATAGGAGTAACTTGGGCCAAATGCCATAAATATAAGACCTACAAAACAAGTAGCAACTTGAGGAAAACACATAAAGAGCATGACTTTTTAAAAGAAAACTGATTTTCAAGCACATAGTTGCCAAACCATATTAAACTGATAGGAAGAGGAAGCAAGTTGTCTCTTGACAAGAAGTTATACTTGTATAAAGATAAACAACACAAAAATTGGCATTGGAATAGAGTTACATAGATTACAACATTTCCATTTCTAGCATATAGAAATCACAATTTCCATTTCTAGCACTATTGTTTTACTATTCCAAGTCCCAAAATTATGTTATTAAGCTTATATTAACCCAGAATAATTAAGAATTTCAATACATTACAATATTGTTGGTGAGGCTAATAAAACTGATTCTAGGAGAAGAGGAAATATCAAGAGATACAAAAAAATTAAGAACATACCAATCAGTAAAACAAGCTTCAGGGCCTCAGTAAGACCTCTTGCTAAGTTCTTGTTTTTATGTGGAGACTGTCCTGTCAAAAGATATTTATCAATATGATACAAGTTAGAAAGTACCATCTTAATTGAGGAGATCATGTGACTTGAGTTTAAAAAACTTTCAAAGGCAACTAATTAACAAAATCTATCATTTAGAAAGCTAAGTCTTCATGGAAGCATGAAGCAGATTTTTTAAAGGAAAAGGAAGATGAGTTCTGGTGTGTAGATAAACTTTTCTGAATATCAACATCAAATAAAATTCAGGCCTTTGGATGCAACATATAGAAACCAATGAAACATGAATGTTGGAATGCAGATTAACAAGCCAAGGAAGATTCACCATAAATTACTATATCCAAAAAAAACTCCATCTACTCTATGCCTTGGCTTTATGATGATTTAAAGTTCTAATATGCTATTCATTTCATGCACAATATAGAGAAAAACCACCAAGCTACAAGAAAGAATCTATACAAATTGTCAACATGCTACAACTGTTCTATACAGTGTCTGTGACAGCACAATTAAATTAATCCAAGCTCCCAAACACATGCAATCATACTCATAGTACACATGATGAACAAAAAAGAAAATTTTCTTGTAATTTATGGGAAATGGAGAGTGTTTCTTTCTTTTCCACCTATTATCTACCTATTCGTTATCTCTTTCACCTCAAGGAAAAGTGCTTGTTTAATTGAAGAACATCCTATAGAAATCTGACTTCAACCTCTTCACAAGAGTGCAATTACTTGGTGTAAAGTAAAAATATGGACACAATTCCGATAGTTGGGACACCAGAGTCAAAGAAACTGGTCAAACATTAACGTAAACCTCACAAAATGAACTAAGGAAAAGGAGAGTAATAAACCTGATGCAGACCTGGCAAATGTGGAATATGAACTTTCTTCAAAAGGAAGAAACATCAACCTAACCACCAAGCTCCCTAAATTCAATAAAAAAGAAAGAGGATGGTTTAGATATGCACCATAAACAAAATAAATAAATAATAAATTAAATAATCACATTTTCTCAATTGTAGTAGCAATTGACAAGAGGCATTGCAGTAAAGTATGCAGTAATTGTACTGACTACTCACCTAGTTTGTCTACGAGTCCGTACACAGCTTGGTTATATGGTGTATCCAACCATACAAGGACAATCTTTTCTCCTTCTTGAAGGATCAACTTTCGAAAGGATTGAAGGGTAAACAGCATACACATGTTTGAGAGCTGCTTATCAAAATTCATCATATGTCCTAGTCTGCAAAAGTTGTGCTTTATTTATGGATATTCTTCAAAAAGTAATTAAGAAGCAGAGTAAGTAGCTACTAAATTATTCAGAAAATAAATGTGCACTTCAGACAATAAAAAACAACAGCTAAAAGAGGTATATTTAGGAGGATCAATGATACATTATATGTAAAAAATCACAAAAAAACAGGGTTAAAGTGCAATGCATGTATAGGATTCTCAAGGTACTCAGATAAAGCAGTTATGATGACCGCTCTAAGGAAGCATCAGGATGTTAATTAAGAGGAAACCCAAATTCCCATCAGGTCAATATTGAGAAAAGCAGATGCGTTCATCTACCATTAATTAAATTCTTCTTTTAGTTTTATCCACAAATAAGGGCAAGGAAAACTAACAATTCAAGCACGTGTATTACCCCAGAAAGAATGAGGTCTAGCATAAAAGGACAAGTACCTGAAAGGAAAAAGATCAGAACTCCTAAATGCACGAAAAAGAAGAAAATAGCTCCAATAACCCAGAAAAATGCAGGCACCATATGCTGCTTGAGACAATGCAAAGATAATCCCCTTCTCCTGTAGTAATCAGGTTCAAACATATTCATGAAGAGGTTACAAAAGAAGAGCTGATAGCAAACCCACATAAATAAGAAGAAAAGTGAAAATATAAGAGGACAATAAATAAATATTATATGCAAATAAGAAAAAACAGAGAAACATAAGAGAAGAAGAACAGGACAAATCATAATATATGTAGTTAAACATGAAAGCTCCTTACATCAAGTGCCTAAGTTCCTAATGATCCACCATTAACCTCAAAAAACCCAGCCTCATGCATCACAAGAAGCAATAACAATTAGCTGCTGACCAACAGTCCCAAGAACACTGCATGCTTGGTAACAATCAGAATACCAGAACAAAGCAATATATTTCATCTAAGAAATTCAACCCAAGAATCATTAATATACATGTATGCAATCATCAAACACAGACAAAACACACCTTGCCAACAGGCAGATCCACAACATCTATAATTAACACTCACAACATAATTCCCTTAAAAGCTTTACCATGTTAGAGAGGTTCACAATTAGAATGTACATTGTTACACAGCGTGAAAATGTAGCTGCAGTTTCAACCATCAAGCGCAATTTGAGTAGAAATAATGTCTGAGACAGGATATAGAGAGGTTCCGCCAAGAGCTCTAATAAACATGCACAACCTGGCAAAAAAGTTAAGCTATTGAATGAGATTGTTATAAAAGGAATATTACCAATGGTGAACAGAGTAATCAGCTGATTAGCATTAAATTGGTCTCATTCAGATTCCAGATGAAATTTCTTGGCTTATTTAAGATGTAATACTCTACATTCGATTTGGTTAATATTATCCACAGCTGTATTCATAGAAGAGGAAATCATATTTTTTTTAACAAAATCCATTCAATAGGGTTTACATTTCTAAAGTCACTAGAAGTTGCAGCACTGGAATACATCACAAGGCCAACATTAACAAACTCAGAGCTAATTTGCTTGTGGCTATATCTAAACATGCCGGAAATTCAAAACTGGAGGCATGTAAAAAGAATTGACATTTTTCGCAATGAATAGCACTTAGAAAACCACGGTAATGAGTAGAATTTTGAAGCATCATAAGAATACCATTAATCAAAATAGCTTGAGCATATGGGTCAGAATGATGTAATCCTAGCCACCAGAAGACAAAGACGCAAGCTGCAATCGTGATCACCACTCCAAGCGGGAAACTGATCCATGCCACTTTCAACAAGTTTGCAGCATTGTCTTTTGCTGAAGCACCATCACTGTAGCACAAAACACAAATTCTAGGCGTAAACAAACAGCTAGAATACATAAAGCTAAGAGATCACAGAAGTTCACAATGTATCAAAAGGATGACCCAAGAGCTATTCTCTTCTGAACCCAATATAAGATTATTACAAAACAATCATCCAAATTAGACAAACTAAAATTTGGTGTTAAAAAAAATCTTAAACAGAGAATTTTGACCTAATTACTTCTTATATGATACCATGTAAAGCCATACGATCTAAGTTACTGCCTACTTATGAAGCATTATCAGATGAATAAAACAAGAGCAAAAATTACCATAATGAAGCAAATAAATGAAAGAATATACAACAAAATCAATGAGCAGAGGAAAGAGAAATCACAATTTAATATCAGCACGCATGCAGGCTCGCCGGAATCCTTCGCGGCTAAGAAACAAAACACATGTCACAAACAGATGGAACTGAACAGCATACACCTACAAAAAGAAGACGGAATCAATAACAAATGAATTGAAAGTGAAATCTAAGGATTGAGAAATGAAGGGAAAAGCAAAGTTTCGGCTACCGCATAGTCCTCTTGGTTGAGATGCCTCACTATCCATGAATTGAATATAAATGGGATTCCTCTTGACAGAAACTGAGTAGCTAAAAACCCAAACGAAATTCAACAAAAAGAAAAGCAAATCAACAGAACTGACGGGTGCTGCAATAATAAGTAAAAGAAGAAGAAGAAGAGAAGTGACGAACCGAATAAATACTTGAAGGTGCGAGATAGATTTGCACGGTCAATGTCTTTGGGAGTTTCAGATGGAACTCTCAAAGAAGCCTTAGACATCTTGAATCGGGTCTTACTAGTTTAGGTTCATGGGAAAATTCTAAGGCAGGTTAAAGCAATGAACCGGAGGAACATATATTTGGACAAAAATCACAGGAAAAATGTCTAAATTATATAGTTCTAAATTAAAATTTTTATTTTTATTTTAAATAATTGTTTAATGTTATATATTTTTTACTAATAATCGTTAAAAATATAACTATTTAATTATAATATAATATACAGTTTAATTTTTTGATTTTTTTATAATTTTAAATAATTTTGATCAAATTTTTAAATCGTATTTTTCCACCGTTTAATATATTCATAATTTTAATCGATCTTTTTTATATTTGAATGTTTATTAATAGATTATAGATGATTTATTCATCGATTTTTAATAATAATACGATAAGGTTTTTAATTATGAAGTCCGACAAAAATAATAATCATAATTAATGATTGAATCTTTGATTTTAACCTATATAAGTTTAATTTTAGTTTAGTTTTGATACATAATTCGATTCTGATTTTTATATAATTTGACTCCTAATTTTTACTTTAAACATTAATTTAGTCTTTGATTTTTCTAATAAAAATTTAACACATAACAATAGCTTTTATATGTAATTTTGTCCTCGGTTATTTTTAGTATAATTTTGAAATACTAATTAAATTTTTATTTATAAATTTAAATATTTAATTAAGAATAAATATATTTAAAAATGAGGGCTAATACCATATCAAGGCCAAACTCAATTGCACCTAAAAAATTAGGGTCCAATATTACAACTCAAGCTAAAGTTAAAGGGCCAAATTGCATAAAAGTATTATTTGTTATATTCTAATAATACTATTGATAAAAAATAATATCAATTAATTATTATAAAATTTAAAATACTAATATTCAAATTTTAATATTGAATAATATGATTTTAACTTGTATGTTTTAACACAAAAATTAAAAATATGGTCAGTTTAATCTAAAATGTATAAAATATACTATTATACACATATTTTAATATAAAAAAATTCAAATTACCTGGTATAAAACATATAATTTAAGTACTTTATTTCCATTAAGCCTTAAACTTTGCATATATTTTTTAAATTTAAATATATATTTTTTTTCGTACGAAATCAAAAATTAAATATTCAATCAATTTAATTTTTTATGTTTTAATTATAATTCGAGTCATATTTAACTTCTAAAATTTTATTAAAAATAAGGGAAAAAATAAAGAAATACTAAGAAATCATCTATTACAGATCCGGAAAAATTAAATTCCTCTGCCATCTTATTAGCAACCATTTTAAACCCAGAGGCCAGAAGACTCTCTCAAGCCTCAACCATCGTGTTTCCGACGACGAGAGGCCCCTGTTTCCGGCGCTTCAGATACTCATCTTGTCTATAGCAACCGTCACGGTAAGCTGTTAACTGAAACGGCGGGGCATCGGAAGCTAGCCATTGATTGATAAAAAACACAGCCTGAGCGCAATCAGTTTGAGGTCCCGTGGACGTAACCTCAACATAATCACAATACCAGCCGTGGTGTTTCCCTAAGCCGTCGGAGGTCAAATTGAGGCTACACGGAGGGCCAATACAGCCGCCTCGCACGCTAAGGACATCTAGGTTTCCGCGCTCGAAGTAGTCGTGATCGGGCGGCATTAAACCCCATGACCGTAGATCTTGAATCCAAACTGATCGGCCGTATGAATCACCGAGAACTGCACTGATCTTCGAATCCGTCCCTGCTTTAATCAACCAATCTGTCTTTACGTATAGCGTGTAAACACAATCATTCTGTATCGGAAAACAAAGATCAAGACGAAAATCAAAATACATTTTCCAATTGTTCATGATCAAATCAAGAGGATAATAAGAAACCTCTGTGTTTCCTAAAAGAAAAAGGAAATTTGAAACTGCTTACGTTGAAGTTTGCCGTAGCTACCGCAAGAAGTAGAGCGAGAAAGAGTATTGAGATCTGAAGACCTTTCATTTTCTTTACTTATGAACTGCAAAAGTAACTGACGATGTGACCATGAAAGCAGCAAGAGATTTATAGATAAAGAAGAGAGAAAATTTGCTATAATTAGAAATATGTTGTAGTATTTTTCGGATATAAATTTTTAACATGATATTTATATAAAATAAATAAATAATGTCCTTTTGAGATTATATATATTAAAGAGTAATTATATTAAATATTAATTATACGAAGACACAGATTTAAATCGTTTTGTCTATATATTGTTAAAAAATTTAAAATATATAAATCGATATTATATTATAATCACGTTTAAACTATAATGAGCGTATTAACATATTTAGCATTTAATTTTTACACATCCTTTTTATTTGATCATGATTTTAAAAATAATAAATTTAACTCTTAATATTATTTATTCAATTAATTTTTTATAATTATTAAAATATATATGAAAATAAAATGTTTATATAGTTTTTCAGAATCTAAAACATTTAAAAATATAATTTGTTAAGCGGTACCAATAATAAATGACGATATTCTTTATTTTAAATGATTTAAGTTTAAATAATATAATCTAAGGAAGCACACTGAAAAAATTTATCAAAATTTAAAATTAATTGTTTATATTTTTATCAAGCTTGGCTTGAACTTTGTATATAGCTTGAGCGGATACTTTAAGCTTTAATTCAACTTAATTTTATTCTCTTATTAATGAATCAACTCGGTGAAAGATTTGTAAAAATAAATATTATTTTTTGATTTTTTATAGATATTAAAATATATATTATTTTCATATTTTTTATGATTACGATTAAATTGATAAAATACGTAAATATTAAGGGTTAAAATTTTATTTTTAAAATTTTTAATTAGATAAAAGAATGCGCAAATATTAGCTTATTAAAGGTTATTATACTTATCAAAAGTAGGATAGATGAATGAAAAAGTAAACAGTTTGACCTATTATCCTGAGCTGCACACATTTAAAATTTAACCGAAACTAAATCTTTATTTATTTTAACGTAATTTATTTAATATTAAATTTGAGAGAGAGTTTAATAGAGATCAGCGTGGATCGGAGCGAGTTTTTATCCTATTCAATTTTGATTTAAATTTGTTATTTTAAAAATTTAGTTCGAACTGATTTAAAAATAAATATCTTAAATTTAATCTCGATTTGATCTGATCCGATTTATAAAAAAATAATTTTAGAGAGTTAGTTATAAGAAAATAATTTTAAGGGATTTAATTATAAAAATTATAATTTCAAGAATTAAATTATAAATAAAAGTAATTTTAAGGACTTAATTATAAAAATATAAAGAGATAGAAGTAGTATTATAAATATCCCTAAAAATTTTAAGAGAAATTTAATAATTAGTCATTGATCGGGTTAGGTCGAATATTTTACACTCTAATTTCGAACAAGATTACCCCTTCCTAAAAAACACACGTCTGACCTGACCAAAATATAATTTTTTTCATTTAAAAATATGACATGATCTGATCGGATCAGATTAAAACCTGGCCGGATCAGATAAAATACACATCCCTAAAGTTAACAGGTCTTTTTAGAGATTTAAGAATTTACCAAAAAATAGAAAATGACACAAATACCAAATTATTAACAGGATATAAGAATATTGATACGAACCGAAAATAATCTAAATTGAATACAACTCAAAATAAAAAAAATATTAAAATAAATTCGATTCGATTGATTTACATCCGTACGCAGGAAGAAAAAACTCAAAAAAAGGGGCCAAATTTCAACGGCTCTAAGGCCTCTTGCCTCGAATAGTAAGTTCATGCCTTTCGGGTTGAGGTGGACCAAACCCGAATGCAACTGACCCGTTCTCTCGATTCGGACCTTATAAAAGTAAAAGCCAATTCAAGACCGTCTTCTTCATTGTTGTTTCTTCATTGGTATCTTCTTAATTTGAAAATGGTTTAGGGCTTTAAATTCCGAGTCAATTTATGTAAAATTCGGGTGATTTTCATCTCAAATATTTCATTTTTCAATATATAATTTGTGTACGGCTACTTGTTAATCTGATTAAATGGAAATCGATGGAGATCGTTGTGATTCTGGGAATAAATCGCATCTAAGTGCTGAGGTTGAAGGTGAAATATCCGTTTTGAGTTCGAATTTGTTCTTGGATCACGTTGGAGAGATTACTCTTACTCTTAATTCAGATGGGTTATCGTGGAAATCACTCGATTCCTTCGATAATGTAAGTTTTTCTTTCCCTTTGTCCTGTATATTTACATGTTCACGAATTAAGGTAACAAGTAACATCAAATTTTTATTCTTTTTTCCTTATTATCATACCCCTTCATGTTTTTTTATTTATTTACTGTTCTATACTTCTGTTTTTCTGTTTGATCGTAACCATATGATTTTGTACTTATTTTGGGTGATTTTTTGTCTCTTTGCCTTTCCCTTCTTGAAGTGTATGAGCTGAGATACCCTTTGATTATTGAGAGATTACATCTAGATATGGTTTATGATGGGGTTGGTTTTGATCAAATAAGCGATTCTTTACTACGCGTTATGGTTTAAAATTGGTTGTTCCAATACATTTTGATCGACGTCTGGATCCTCCATTGTTTTCTGTTTCTTTGAGCTGTGTTTTACACGTAAAGAATATGGTGTCGTACTTGGCTTTTGATGGCTTCTTCATGTTTACTGGAACAGGACGGATCTACATGTTCTGGAATTAAATTTCTTCCTAGAATGGCAACTAAAATGACAACACAGCTAAATTTCTCTGATATCTATGCTGTAGAGTTAATGAACATTGATATGATTCAAGCATCAGACCATATACTTGGTGCAGAATGTTTCTTGGGGAATGACTCTCATGATTCTGGGGTTTGTTTTATTTCTGTTTTTCTTTGTTCCCTTTTCATAGAATGATAATAATTTTCAGTGATCAATATTCCGTGCCGCTGCAGATGAATCACTTTGTAGTGCATACTTTTCAAAAGTCCAAGTCTCAGCCTTGCCTTTGGGCCTTGGCGGTGTACACATTTGGTCATAAGGACTTGCATACTTGTCAAATGTGGGTGAATAAAATTAATGATTCTCTAAATAAAGAAGTTGGAAGACCAAAGAATCTTCTGGTAGACATCTATAGTTTTGTATAACCCTTTTTCTTAAAAGATGTAATTCTGGTGACAAATTGAAGAGAATTTAAGACTATCATTGTTTTGTTTTGTTTCTCCCTTAATAAGGTATTTGTTCACCCATTGAGTGGGAAAGGAAATGGATGGAGGACATGGGAAACTGTGGCTCCTATATTTTCACGTGCTAAAATAAACACTAAGGTAAGCCTCATAGTGAATGCAGATAGATGTCATTGCATATTTTTCAACATGATCAAATATAAATTTCCATTAATTGTCATGTATTCTTATGGTGGAAATTTAAACTTATTAATCCTAGTTATAAAGGTTCAGTTAATAACTGTGACTAAGTTAAGAATGCCTTCCATTTCAGGTGATAATAACACAGAGGGCAGGACATGCATTTGATGTGATGATATCTACCACAAATGCAGAGCTGAATTCATATGATGGTGTTCTAGCTGTTGTAAGTGATCTGATACCTGCATGTCATGATATCATACTAAAATAATTATACCAAATATAACAAATAATAGGTAAGTTGCTAAGTTGATGGAAAAAATGGAATCTATCCGTACACTGTGTTAAGATTATAGTACTGCATATAAACAAATATGAATTTGTTTTTAATTTGCAGGGTGGTGATGGTTTTTTCAATGAAATCCTTAATGGGTATCTTTCTTCAAGGCACAAAGCTCCTTTCCCTCCTGCCCCTTCAGATTTTCTTGATGCACTGGGGAGTGATAGTAACCCCTTACTTAACGATCCAAATGGAGTAGATTCTGAGAGTCATAACATTAAAGAGATTGATCCTCTTCTGTCAAGTTCAGATCATAATGAATCGGGATTCTCTCATTTGAGTGCGTTAATAACTATATTTCTGTAAGAGTCAACTTTGTGGTTGTTCTGTTTATCCAGTATAACCATGTTTGCTTCTATTTACAGGAACTAATGATGGTTCTAACTCTATAGGTTAGTTTTTACCGTAACCTAATAAACTACCATGATAATGGAACTCAGTTTGTAACTCTCTCTACATACTGCCATCTAGTGTCAATGGTCTCTCGATATGCTCTACATATATCGATGCCTTAAACCTAAACAAATTTTGTTAACATGCAGATCAACAAACTGAGTATCCGCTCCCTAACCCGAGGCTTAGATTTGGAATAATTCCTGCCGGTTCAACAGATTCTACCGTGATATGGTATATTCTTCCATCCTTATGAATATTTCTTCATTAGGTCTTCTTTTATTTTTGAACTCAAGACTCAACATAGTAGCATTAGGTACACCGCTTTTCATATCGATGCATGTAGCTGGATTTTTGGGTGACTATTTGTAATGCTTTTTACTCGAGATACAGTCCACATACCTAACTTTAAAATGTTCTTCTTATATGGATAATGCCTTAAGCTTTCACATTTTTTCACTAAGTTGCCACATGTTGTGGGAAGTGGTGATAGATTGGAAGAGGAAAATATTAAAGAAATAAGTGAATATTGACTGGATGATATCAAGCTATATCAATTTCTATCAAAAGGCCTCTTCCTGTGTAGGACTCATATATAACTGAACATGTTGTATAGTCATCATTCTCTTTTTCTCATTTTGGATTTGATGTTTCACATGATTTAGATTGGGTATAGAATTTTATATCATTTTAATAGTTTTTTGCTTTCCTGGTTTCTTTCTGCCTCCGTTATTCTATACCTTACATGTTACTTTAGTGTATTGTAGACAAGTGTAGGGCTCATTGTCCCAGGCAGTGGTTTATATCTTGGGCTGTCAAATAGACTTGAGAGTCCAAGTCGTAAGAGCTGACACTTACGCTAAGGATTTAAGTCTTAGGAACCATCTATTATGCTAAGTGCTAAATGTTAGGGGTTTTATCCTGATTATCTTCCCCATGACCTTGCTTTGGTGTAATTATAGCTGAGCTAGAACATAATATCTAACTAAAAAGCATTGAAGATATTCATGGATGCCATTTATTTTCTGGTTATACAGTTTTGTTGATTTCTTTCTTGCAGCACCACTGGGGCTCGAGATCCTATAACGTCTGCACTGCACGTAATCCTGGGTAAAAGGTTGTGCCTTGATGTTGCTCAAGTTGTAAGATGGAAAACTACATCTACCTCAAAGATTGAACCTCTTGTACGCTATGCGGCTTCTTTTGCTGGGTAGTTCCTTTTATAACTAATGCCATGGATGTGTGAGAGTATTATCATGTAAATGTCCTGTCTCAAATGTTGCGGAATGCATGCATTTTGCTAATTGAAAGGCATGGTCAGCATAATTGAAAGGCATCTTAGTGTGCTCATTTTCTTTTGTCGCCCCAACAATTGTCCACATTGTCACTTTGCAACTCATCAGTTAAATTTCTCAGGTATGGGTTTTATGGAGATGTCATAACAGAGAGCGAAAAATACCGTTGGATGGGTCCCAAACGTTATGATTATGCGGGGACCAAAGTGTTTTTGAAACACAGGTATATTTCTTTCTGTCTATACTTAATGAGTCTGTAGATAAATGATGTTAAGTTTTGGTGGCAATGGCATTCAATAAGATAATCAGCTTCAAGAATCTATTCCAATTTATAGTTATAGAATAACTGCAGTTAAGTCTGCGATTTGGAATGATAAATTCCCTTTCAGTTTCGTGAGGCCTTTGAAGCTGTGTTTTATGTTTGTGCAAGAAATTTGAGCTGGATTCAGCTGCTATAACATGAAGTTTTCAATAGTAATATCTATTAAACTGCCTACTTCAAATGATTTCAGCTTTCTGAAGGTGTCATGTTTATTTCTTGTTAATATCTTGTCATTATTTTTCAGCTTTGAGGTTTCCCTTCCCCAGGGCATGTCTTTGCAACATTAGTTTTCCTACAAATGACACTTGTTATTGTTCGATAGTTAGCTGACCATTTTAAATCATGTTAACCTTTTTTTTCATGAAGTTCATATGAAGCAGAAGTAGGATACCTGGAAGTTGAATCCAGAGAAGATAGTTCTATATCAGATGGAAGTAGGATTTTTAGTAAAGCATGGAGCTTGAAACGGAAAAAATCTGAAAGAATTATTTGCCGAGCCAATTGCAATGTGTGTAATACAAAGCCAGTTGATTCTTCCACAAAGAGTACGCCTGCAACACCTTACTTAAGTGCACAAGAAACAAAATGGCTGAAATCTAAAGGACGTTTTCTTAGTGTTGGGGCCGCCATAATGTCTAACCGAAATGAAAGGGCACCGGACGGTTTGGTGGCCGATGCACACCTTTCGGATGGTTTCCTTCATCTTTTATTAATTAAAGACTGCCCTCATGCATTATATCTCTGGTAATATGAAGTTTTTTGCACTTTCTCAATTTGGATTCCGGGATCCTTTTTTTTTTTTTTTTTTCTTTACTTCTATATCAGTGCTTTTGCAAATTTTCTGTTATTTCTGCGTAATTCATCTTTGAGAAAACCATTTTCAGTAATGTCTCTTGACCAATGCGTACAGGCACCTTACGCAATTGGCAAGGAAAGGCGGAAACCCCCTAAATTTCGACTTTGTGGAACATCATAAGGTATATGTTCTTGCCACATCTTATCTTTCCGGTACTCACATAAGTTCGTTCTGAAGCCATTATTTATGTTATTTCCAGACCACTGCATTTACATTCACTTCCATCGGCAACGAGAGTGTATGGAATCTGGATGGTGAGCTTTTTCAAGCACATAAACTTTCAGCTCAAGTATTTCGGGGCCTTATTTGCGTATTTGCATCTGGTCCCGAAGTTTAGGAGACAAAGGAAAATTGGTTCATCAAGGCAGTAGAGTAGTTTACTTTCTACAAACACCGTTTTGTATTAACAAAATTCAGTTTAGTTCTTGATCATATACATCAACAGTGCTTCTAATACAAGGAAATGGTATAGTTGTGTACGAATACGGAGGTGTGATCGAACACTGTACATTATACTCTGAATTTTATTAAATAAATTCTAGATTTTTCATGATTTCTCTCCCCTTAAACCCATAGATGGTGCAGAAAAGTTGGACTCCATTAGTAAATTCAATCGCCAATATTGCAATAATTTGAGTCAACCGAGTGGACTTGGGAGACCAGGAATCTTTCAAACACTGAACCAACCAAAGAGTTTCCAGTTACAGGTTCACATCACAGTCAATTGCAATGGCAGTGGCTGGTCCAATGAGCTGGGACATTAAAAGATGAGACTTGGAATAGTCTGATTTTTCTCTTGAGTAACTATTTTGCCAAACTCGAAAGTCACGCCATTGGCCATTGGTGTTTCCACTGTGACCAACTGACCATAAAAGTCAAACAATGTAAGGCCATTCCATCTGTCAATCATGTTCATATAATCTTCCATTCTTACACAACTGGAGGCAAAGAAAGCATTAGTTCTTGCAATGTCTACACCAGCACAGTAACCTTTCTTCCTTTCTCTTAATTTACATACCTTAGAGATTCATTGAATTTCGAACATTCTTATTTTCTTCTAAATTTGGTCTGATTGTTTATTAGCTTAAAATTTGATCAGATATTATCAATCGTTGCCGCCTGTGAGCAAGTTCTATGGAGTGGCCTGTTTGATGACCACATCTGCCTTTTATTTTAATCTTTATGATCCATGGAACATAGCTCTCTCTTACCAAGATGTATTTAAACGTTTCCAGGTAAACCTGTTAGCTCTTTGTTTTTTAAATTAAATTTACAACTTAGACAGCTTGTTTTGGTGTTCCTCGTTGAGTTCTTTTGTTGCAGGTTTGGAGGCTCATCTCCAACTTCTTCTTCCTCGGGCCGTTTTCACCCGTTTTCGCCATCCGTCTTATAATGATGTGAGAAGCCGACACTTTAGCATCTTTTATTGGTTCAGAGTACCTTTCTTCTATGTTAACTAGATCAGATGCATCACTATGTATCTAATACGAGTATGATTAATATTTGTTCATATTTAGAGGATCATTTTTAGTTGGAGAAGAAAATAAAATAAAGATAAATGTTTTAAGGTTTCTGAACATTTAAGGTTTAATTTGACAGAGCAAGATATGGTGTGTTACTAGAGAGAGGGCCCTTTGACAAGAGGACTGCAGATTATGTCTGGATGTTTATCTTTGGAGCACTATCACTTTTGGTGAGAAACAAATGACTTATTTTCTTTCATTTTTCATATCAGAAACAAAAAATAACCAAACATTCCACCGCCCGATTGATTTTCTTAGGTGATGGCTGCTATTCCATTTCTATGGACACCTTTCATGGCCGGTTCCCTGGTTTTCATGATCGTCTATGTTTGGAGCCGTGAGTTCCCGAATGCACAGATCAGCATCTACGGTGTAGTAACACTGAAGGTACGTTGAATTTCTTTAAAAACCGTAACGTTATAATATTGAGATGTGGTTGTTATTTTAGAAACTCCGATTAGGAGGTCGATGGATGAGATTGTAAATGTTGGATGTTGTTAATGTCAGGGATTTTACCTACCATGGGCATTGCTAGCTTTGGATCTGATATTTGGGGCTTCATTAATGGAAGATATCATAGGGATGGTTGCAGGGCATCTTTTTTACTTTTTAACAGTGCTTCACCCTCTTGCAGGTGGCAAATATGTTCTCAAGACCCCTCTTTGGGTGTATCCTTAATTTCTTACCTTTATTTTTCGAACCGAATCTAACTCACACGAGATGAAATTTAAACTTGTCCTCATTTCATTTCGGACAGAGTATCAAGTACATGTATCTTTATCGAGTAACCGAATTCTTAGTGAAATCTTGAACTGTGTTATAGTCCTTGATGAGCATTTGCAGACACAGAATAGTAGCACATTGGGGGGAGGGAATCCAAGTTAATTCTCCGGTGCAGCGTGATCCGAATGCTGGAGTTGCTTTCCGAGGAAGAAGCTACCGACTCAACGGTAATCGAGCACAAACAAGTGCAACGCCATCGGAGCAGGAGCCGCGGCAGGAGCAGACAAATAATTCAGCAAGGCAGCCTAATTCAGGCAATGGTGGTGCATTTAGGGGGAAAAGTTACCGTCTCAGTGGTCAGTAACTATGAACCGTATACAAGGTTTTATGAACCTTGAATTTGTAGCTTTATTGTAAGTTGGATAGGTCAAATTCTTGTTTTGGCCCGTCTATTATGCTAAACTTTAAATTTTAGTCCGTGAATTTTAATTTGATTTGTAGCCTTAATATAAGTTGGATTGGTCAAATTGTTGTTTTTCTAACCCCTTAGACCGGCCTATGCGGAAAGCCCGACCTAGAGTAGTCATATTTTTTTAATCGAATATAAAACAAATACAAGTTTCAAATATAATAAAGATAACTTGTAAAGATGATAATTCTATCATAATCATAATTTCGATCGTAAACCAATATAACCATATAAAACTGTCAATCCCAAAGTAATATACGTTTAAAACATTGTTCATAAAATAATCCACATTACGATGACAAAATATGATAAGTTTAAACCAATCAGTAACAAAATATAGGCACATCAGTAGCAAAATAAAGGCACATGTCACCCTAACTGAAATCCGTAAAAATTTAAACGTTACATCAAAATATAGTCGGGAAGGTGTAGATCCTCCGAGTGCCAAATCCGGGATGCCTATCTACGGTTATCTGAAAGGGGGAAAGAAAACGGGTATGAGCTATGAAGCCCAGTGTGTTCCAACAGTGCATACAATCACAGGTAAAAACAAATAAATAGTAATAACAGAAAATCGGATCATGTATATGCATGATATGCTACCCACTAACCGAACTCCTAGATACAGTTCCCCAGAACAGTATCTAATACAGGCATTAACCTAAGCCCAATAAGGAGAATGTACCGACATAAGAAATTATCTTAGAAAACAGGCGGAATTACCCCGGCTATGGTACGGGAACCGATATCAGGACGGAATTACCCTAACTGTAGCTAGGAACTGTAAACAGGACGGAATTACTAGCTGGATCAAGGCTGAACCGAATCTCAGACACCACGTCATCCCGATCCTAAAGTGACAGGCATGCAGTAATAACAGGAATAATGATAGCAATGACAGGAAATAATCTGATATCATGTAATACTAAATCAGAAAATATTATACAGAATATATCAGGCATACCGTAAAAACAGAATATGATCATGCTTAAAGTTCAAAATATATGTCTATGTAAAATCCGAAAAAAATAGTCATGTGAACATGCTAGGTTCGTTTAAACGGAAAAACAGTAGTATACAGTTATATAGCACATAAGGAAACACACCTCAAAATGGCAGAGACAGACAGACGGTCTTACTGGGCGTTCGAGCCTCGCTCTGCAGCAGTACTGGACCCTAGAGATACAATATAGAATTTATATCAATACGGGAATCTAGATACTGGATTTATTCACTGGAGTTTAAAATACGTAGGGTCACGATCGGATCTCGAGATTGGTCAAAACGGGAGGAGCCGGGCTGGGTCAGTACTCGATCGGGAGGACTATGAGATCCTATAATTAGTCAGATATCAAGATTAGACCTTAATTAAAACACTGGACTTAACTTAACCTAGAAGAAAAGTTTGACTCGAGACCTTAAAATCCAAAATGGAGGCTTTCGGGTTCGAATTTTGAAAAACAGACTTCACGGATGGACTCATGACGTCGAAAAACATAAAATAGGGGTTTTTAAATTTTTGACTTTTTGGTCAAAGTCAACGCTGACGTCATGCTGACGTCGCTGGTCAAAGTCAACGGGTCGGGTCGGGTTAACGGTTGACCGGTTCGGTCTGAGTTGGACCAGTTTGGCCCGGTTCAGGACGGGTTTAGACCGGTTCGGACCGGTCGGCTCCCGACAGCCGTCCACGATGGCCGGAAAATGCCTCTGGCGGCGTGTGGAGGCCACGCGCGGCCTTAAACGGCCGGAAAACACCTTTTTAGGCCAGAAAAACCTTCAGATCCAGATTAATTCCATCTTATATCCATCAGAAACCAGAATCAACACTAAAACAAACTGAATCTTACCTATTTATCGAACGGGGAAGGGTTTCTCCGATGAGGGCCTGATCGGCGACGAACTGATGCGGGACTGGAGGCGTTTTGCTCGCCTCAGCACGGTGGGCACGACGGAGCTGACGACGCGCTGTAACGACATCGAAAGGAGGCCAAAATCATAGATTTCGAAAGGGTCTAACCCTAAACTCCGGCGAAGCTTCGAGCTTCGATACACGATGTTTACGGCGGAGGCTCGGCGCGTCGGTTGAGGGGGTTTTCTCGGGAGGTTACGGCGAGCACGGTGATGGCGGCGGTGTAAGACACGGACCGACGGTGAGCGAGATCGGCCGGCGATCAAAGTGTTAGGTGAGGGAGAAATTTTGGTTCGAATATGGATGTTTCTAGATTTGATAATTTTTAGGGTATCCAAAGGCATATGATCTGATATATTTCGAATATATTATTATTATTTCACCGAAACGGGTTCAGAATAAAATTGGGATAGGAAAAAAATAGTTCACAAGAGCTTGCTAGCTCAAGTGGCTAGGTCATCGGTCAAACAAGTTGATGGTTGTGGGTTCGAAACCCTACAATCCCACTTCCCATCCTTTTATTTTTATTTACATTTTACAGATGTTACAACTCCCCCCCTAAAAAGAAATTTCGTCCTCGAAATTTACCTGAACTGAACAGATACGGGAACTGCTCCCTCATAGATTCCTCGATCTCCCAAGTGGCCTCAGAAGGGCTACGCTTTCTCCACTGAACTTTAACCATGGGGATACGTCTCCTTCTTAAAACTCTCTCATCAAACTCCAGGATCTGAACAGGTTCCTCCTCATAAGACAAATCTGAACGTAACTCAACATCCTGAACCTGAATAATATGACTCGGATACGGATCATACTGTCTCAACATGGATACATGAAATACATCATGGATACGGCTGAGCTGAGGAGACAACTCAAGCTGATATGCAACAGGCCCGATTCTTTTCAAAATACGGTATGGTCTAATATATCTCGGGCTTAACTTGCCCTTACGTCCAAATCTCATAACTTTCTTCCATGGAGAGACTTTCAAGAAAACCTGATCACCAACCTCAAACTCGATATCTTTTCTTCTTCGGTCAGTATAAGATTTCTGTCTGATGAAAGCTTCCTTCAAGCGATCTCGGATCAATCTGACAGTCTCCTCAGTTTCCTAAATCAACTCGGGACCCAGAGTTTTCCGATCATACAACTCAGTCCAACAAATAGGTGTAAGACACTTACGACCATACAAAGCCTCGTAAGGTGCCATACGGATGCTAGCCTGATAACTGTTATTATATGCAAACTCTGCCAAGGGCAAGAAATCTTCCCAACTGCCTCTGAAATCTAGCACATAACCCCGTAACATATCCACCAGGATCTGTATCACTCTCTCAGACTGACCATCTGTATGGGGATGAAAAGATGTACTGAAATTCAGACGAGTACCCAAAGCAGATTGTAAAGCTGTCCAGAAACGGGAAGTAAACCTCGAATCTCGGTCAGAAATGATAGACAAGGGCACCCCATGCAATCTGACAATCTCGGATATATACACTTTAGCCAGTTTCTCCAAAGAATAAGTGACCCGAACAGGAATAAAGTGAGCTGATTTTGTGAGTCTATCAACAACAACCCAGACAGAATCTTTCCTAGATGGGGTCAGAGGCAATCCGGTAACAAAATCCATCGTGATTCGCTCCCATTTCTATTCAGGAATCTTGATAGGCTGTAAAAGACCAGAAGGATGCTGATGTTCTACTTTCACCTGCTAACAAATCAGGCATCTGGATACATAGTCTGAGATATCCTTTTTCATACCTACCTAACGGTATCTCTGTTTTAGATTCTGGTACATCTTATCTCCTCTAGGATGCATAGCATAAGGACTACTATGAGCCTCTCTAAGAATGGTCTGTCTCAACTCAGTATCGTTGAGTACACAGTATCGACCATTAAAACAAAGAACTCCATCCTGATCAAAAGAATAAAAAGAAGTAGATCTTTGCTCAACTTGTTGCATAACAGGAAGTAAGGAGTCATCTAGATGCTGCTTGGCCTTAATCTGCTCAGCCAAGGTCGGTTTAACCTGTAATTCAGCCAGTAGGCTACCATCATCATATACACTCATCCTGCCAAATAGAGATCTCAGGTCTGATATGGTCTTACGACTCAAGGCATCAGCCACAATATTGGTTTTCCCCGGGTGATACTCAATCTCACAGTCATAATCCTTAAGAAGCTCCAACCAACGACGTTGTCTCAGATTAAGCTCCTTCTGGGTAAGGAGGTACTTTAGGCTCTTATGGTCGGTAAAGATATAACACTTCTCCCCGTAGAGATAGTGTCTCCAGATTTTCAGAGCAAAAACCACTGCAGCAAGCTCAAGATCATGAGTGGGATAGTTACACTCGTGTGGTCTCAACTGTCATGATGTATACGCGATCACTTTACCATCCTGCATCAGAACACAACCGAGCCCTGAATGCGATGCATCACTATAAACTGTAAAGTCCTTTCCTGACTCAGGTTGTGCCAAAACTGGAGCTTGGGTCAAAGCTGATTTCAATTGGTCAAAGCTAGACTGTTGGGCCTCAGACCATACAAACTGTCGCGACCGTTTTAAAACCGAAAAAGTATGGAAAAAAATAGCCTGGCGAGTGAATTTGGAAAAAATGGTTTTATCGCTTTTAATTATGAAAAAACAGATTTTATTGAAAACGTATATTATTTTAATTTTTAAAAATGATTTGGAGTCTCCACTGGCCACTTTGGTAGGCCAGACACCATATAATAAACCAGAGATTCGTTTAAAAAATATTTGGGTTCGGGAGTCGGTTACGTGTAAGGACGACCCTTACAAACGCCCAAAAATTGGTACCTTATTAATTACACGTGGCATTTTGGTATTTTGAATATTAATATTAATTTAATTCGTCATTTGTTAAATGAATATTGTTCGAATAAGAATATCCTTTTGGATAAGAAAATATATTTCTTTTAAATACGAGCTTGGATAAGACGTCCTCTAGATAGGAAACCTTAACCCGTATTTAAATAAATATAATTTCTACCCCAAAAGGTTTTAAATGCATGATAGGTTATTATCTGGTTCATTTTAAGTTTTAACCTAAATGGACTCCATTAATTAAATATTTAAACCCTATTAAATTATTAATTTCACCAAGTGTATGATAACATCCGAATGCTCGGATACTACCATCTTGTCACTTAACAAAATTAATAATATTATTAATGTCACTAATTATTTCCTAATTACTTTTATTTAAATCTATTCCTTAAATTATTCATCAATTCTAGGTTTCGTTAACACGTCAATTTGATATCAAGGTACACTCTTTAGGTCAACATCATGTATGTCAAAACACCGACCTTTTAGTGTATCCAAGATATATGATTAAAATGCTAACATTACTAAATTATCTCCCTATTTAATTAATTAATTAAAGCGACTAAACCTAGAAGGCTCTAAATTAATTAACTAAATGAAAATAAAATGTCGCCCTAAAAATATACTACATGATTTTAAAATATGCGAACAAAATAATAAGTAAATAAATGAAGCATAAAATAAAGGAACTTAATTACTTTTTATTAAGGAGATAAGAGATTGAATTACAACATGTGGAAAATTAAGTTGATACAAGGGACTTACATCGGTAAAAAGAAGAGTTCAAACTTCAAGGGATAAATGAATTAGATTTAATTAGAGTGTAATTAATTTTAAAGTTTAGAATTTTTAATTAAATTAATCATTTAATTAAATTTTCTTAAGCTCCAAAATTTTAATTAACCCTAATTAAAATCTAATATGGTGACACTAGGTTTTAAGTTTTAATTAGATTTAATTAAGTTGGACTAATTTTAAAACTTATCTTAGAAATTAATTAAAATTAATTAAAAGAATTAATTAAAATTATTTCTAATTTTAAGAATTAAATCAATCCTAATTAAAGTCTAATTGTAGGTTCTAGGGGTCAAATTAATCCTAAACTAGATCTAACTAGGTTAAATTAAATTTAAAATTATCTTAAAAATTAAATTAAATTAAATTCTATTAAGAATCTAATTAGGAAATTTTTAAGTCTTAAAATTAATTTTAAGCCTAATTAATAATCTAAATTAATTGATTTCCTAGGGGTTGAATCAGGGACCAAATTGGATGAAATCTAAAGCTTTAGGGGCTAAATTAAGGATTCTGGTGACCTAAATGAATTACGCATCAAAATTTGGGGGACTGCGGGAGTAAATATCCCATTTATGCGGATATACGCGGATCCGGGCTGACCCGGATCCAACCCGCGCGGGTCACACACCAAAAACGGCATCGTTTGGCCAGGGGTATACCCCCTTGAACCGAGTTGGCTCGGCCACAAACACCCCCTCCTCACTCGGTCAACTCGATTTTCTCTCAACCCAAACACAAATAACCCAGAAACTTCAAGCAAAATGGATCAAACACATGGGTTTCTAAGGTGTTCTTTATGTTCTTCGACGAACACGAAGAACACGAAGACACCAACCCAGAACCGCCGCAGCAGCAGCCCCTAGATCCAGTCCGCCACCGTCCGGCGCCGCTCCGGCGAGTTCGCCGGCAACCGCGAATCACGCCGGTCGTTGCCCAGAAAAATCCGGCGACCATCCCCGACGCCGGCAAAGCCATCGGAAGCCCTAAAAACACTAAAAAAGCCAAAAAAAAACCTCTAAACTACCCGGAAACTTAATTTTCTAGATCAAAACACCCTCCTATTAATCTAAAAAACTTGGTTTCATCAAAACAACCCCTCAACTACACCCAAAATCGGGAGAATCGAACCTACACTAAAGGTAATTCAAACCAAGAACGAATCGAAAAGAGGGAAAAACTTACCTTTTTACTCGAATTCGGTAAAACTCCAGTGAGCAAAACGGTTAGAAGGCTTCCTTCTCCAGCAACTTCAATTCCGATTAAACTTCTTGACTCTGAATTTTTTTTCCCTCCCCTTTTTCATTCGATTGAACCCCTTTTAAAGGCATCAAACTCCAAAATCCTAAAACCAATCAAACTCCTAACCTTATCCCTAAAATCTCTCCAACAAACCCACTAAATCTGAAATCCCTCAACAACCGAAACTCCCTTTTTATTTTCTGTTTTTTGGTTTTTATTATATTTTTATTTTCTTTTATTTTTTCAGTTAAAATTCGTGATAACACAAACGAAACATCTTTCCTTAAAATCTTTGTCAAAGGGGTGACAATGATGGAAAAACCCTTGACAAAGCGTCGGTAGTACCCAGCTAAGCCCAGAAAACTACGGATCTCAGACATGTTTCTAGGAGGCTTCCAACTGGTGATTGCATCAATTTTACTCGGATCTACCTGTATACCCTTAGCTGAAACAACATGCCCAAGAAAAGTCATCTCACTAAGCCAGAATTCACATTTACTTAACTTAGCATACAGATGATGCTCCCTGAGCGTCTGTAACACAACTCTCAGATGCCCCACATGCTCGTCCTCAGAGCGAAAGTAAACCAAGATATCATCAATAAACACCACAACAAACTAGTCTAGATAGGGGTGGAAGATACGGTTTATCAGGTCCATAAAAGCAGCAGGAGCATTAGTCAACCCGAAAGGCATCACTAGGAACTCATAGTGACCATACCTGGTGCGGATAGCAGTCTTAGCAACATTAGAGCCCTTAATCTTTAACTGGTAATACCCGGATCGAAGATCAATCTTCGAGAAAATTGTGGCTCCCCGAAACTGATCAAACAAGTCATCAATCCTGGGTAAAGGGTACTTGTTTTTCACCGTTAGCTTATTCAGCTTTCGGTAGTCGATGCACAACCGAAGGAAACCATCCTTCTTTTTTAACAAAGAGAACTGGAGCTCCCCAAGGTGAAGAGCTAGGTCGGATGAACCCTCAATCAAGCAGTTCCTGTAACTGAACCTTCAACTCTTTTAGCTCTTTCGGAGCCATACGATACGGAGCCATAGAAACAGACGCTGACCTAGGATAAGTCTCAATCTCAAACTTAACCTCCCTATCTGAAGGGAGACCAGGCAACTCCTCAGGAAAAACATCAGAGAACTCACTCACAGTGCGAATTTCTTCGATCTTGGATAAGGACCCTTTTGTGTTAAGGAAACAGGCAATAAATGTCTCATATTCCTTCTGGATCATCTTGTCAGCAGACAAAACCGATACTATATTAGACAGATAACCACGTCGCTCACCAACCAAAACTACAGACTGTTCATCTGAAGTCTTTAAAGTGACCCTCTTGGCCTCACAGTCCAGACTAACCCGATGCTCAGATAACAAATCCATTCCCAAAATTAGATCGAACTCCTCTAAAGGAAGTTCCATAAGATCAGTCAGAAACACTTTCCCTTCCACAACGAGGGGACATCTCCTAAACACTTTATCCACAGATAAAGATTGCCTCACAGGGCTCATAACGGTAACAACACTCTCGGTGTCCTCAACAGAGATCGAAAGGTCTCTTAACACTGACTTGGATATATAAGAGTGGGTAGAGCCATTGTCAAGCAAAGGAAAGTACGGAACAGAAAAGATGGTAAAAGTACCTACGATAACATCTGGCTCGTCTCAGTCATCTCGACGTCTGGTGGCATACACGAGTGCTGGCTGACGAGCCTCAGAAATAGATGGCCCACCACTCTGGTGGCCTCGACCCCGGGTATCGGATCTAACAGTAGACCCAGAAGCTCTACCCTGAAAACGTCCCGAAGCGGGTGTCTGAACAGATGTCTGAGATCGGGAAAGAGTCTGAGTGTGTATAGGGGTCTGAGTCGATGGTCGACTGACGGAGGGTGGATGAGGGCAGTCTCTCAAAAAATGCTCGGAAGATCCACATCGGTAGCATGCTCCAATCTTCTTCCTACACTCGCCCTTATGCAGGTTGCCACAATAATCACACGTTGATACAGATGGAAACCCAGAAGAACCACCACGGCTAACTGTAGAGTCCTGAGGTGTCACAATCCGATGATAGGAACCACCTCTCTGACTCGGTGCTGATCGAGCCCTCTTATCAGGGCGGCTATAAGACTCACTATGGTTGTCGTGTCCCCTAGATCGATTACGGTCCTTCCTACGATCCCTATCTCTGCCCCGATCTCGGTCCTGATCTCTGGTAATCTGGCTATCAGAGAGTTTTTCCAAATTCTCAACAGTCTTTGCTCGGTTCACCAAATCCTCAAATATCATATCATGGTGTGTGGCTACTCGATCTCGGATACCTATACGGAGACCCTCTAGAAACTTATCGCACTTATCTTTTTCTGTAGCCACTAACCCAATACCATACCTCATCAGATCCAGGAACTGTAGCTCATACTCAGCCACTGTAATGATACCCTAAACCAAGTCCTTGAAGGCCTGACACCTCTATCTCAGATATCGTTCGCTTAGGAAACGATTCTTGAACCGCTCCTTGAAAATGTCCCAAGTCAGCCTGTCAGGGGATACACTACTAACCACAGACTCCCACTAGATGTGGGCCCCGCCATCAAGCATAGATACAGCTCCTAAATATCTCTTAGCTGGCTCCAAACCCAGCTGATCCATACGTCTCTCAGTATCATACAAGCATGACTCAGCATCAGAAGGTGCACCAGTCAGGGATCCAGAAAAGGTCTTTACCTCATTAGCGATCAGGATCTGAGAGATAAGAGTATCTGGCATAGCACCTGAAGCTCTGACGGCTCCCTGTATCAGCTGAAGGAACTGTCTACTAAGGGTCTCATCTGTCACTGTGGCAGCAGGCTCAGTGCTCGGTGTTGATGCCCCTCTGACCGGGTAGACATATCTATGCCCGTAGGAGGATGTGGGCCAGGCGGTACGGTGGTACTGGCAGGGATAAGAGGGTCCGTATGAGTGATAGACGGAGGGTTCCTAAACCTCGTATTGGATCGGAAACTTTTGGAAGTTATAAAATGGTGTTCTAAAGCTGGGAATAGTATTTGTTCACTAAATGTATTATTGCATGAAAATGGAACTTAAAATGCAATTGCTCTCCATACCTCTGCTTGGTTGCCAGGAAACATGGTTTTACCCTTATTCTCCTTGCTTTGAAGGGGGACATCATTAGTTATTTTTAGCATCTGTAATGAGTATACAAACTTTTCTTCGGCTTGTTTCGAGACATGATCTGAACTCAGCTCGTACCTTTTCGAATTCTTTTTGTACCACCAGGCCTCTCCACTTCATTCTTTTACTTGGATTTGCTGCTGTCTAGTATAAACAATAACATGTAAAACTTTTATCATGAAGCATTGTCTTCTATATCTGCCCATAGAAATGTTTGATCTAGTCTTCAGGCTTTGTGATTACCGATGCATCGATCCCGACTAATTCCTCGATTTTCATTCCATGCTGAGACTCTGAAGACCATGACAAGCCTGCGACAGTATTCAAGTCGGAGAAGAGGAGCAAGATGGTAGAAGAGGGATATAGGATTCTGGGCAACTCCGGGGACCCATGGAGCGATTTATCGGGCTCCTTCCTGTCTAATCGTTCATTCAAGTTACCAAATCCTATGTATTACATTCGCTGATAAACCCCTTTTGTTTTCAGTTACCAAGTCTAAACAACACACTTGCCTGTCCAAAGGAACCTTATTCTTGTAACCTGTAAATGCATTCAAATCCGCCATTGTTGTTACAACTAACTGCACTGTGTCAAGGGGTCAATCAAACTCTACATCAACTCCTCCATATGCAATCTTTTTTTAGCATCCAACGAGTGGTCCTGGTATGAGACTCGGGTTAAAGTAGCTTTGTGTATAATAATGTGTATGTCTTATAAAACAATAAAAAAATATTAAAAAATACGTTCTCTTGATCACTTACCCTTAAAAAAAACCTTTCATGTATCATTTTATTAGGTTTTGATTTCAAAACTTTATGTATTTTAAAATTTTTGTTAGATTTGTCTACCAAAATTAAGTGTGTTGTATAATGCAATCTAAATTAATGAGACTAAGTAAAAAATAAACATCTTCTTCGCCCAAATTCAGGGGTGGAGCCAAATTTTTTTAAGGGGTGTCATTTTTTTGTACGATATTTAAAAAAATTAATTATTTATAAAAAAATGTTAATTATATATATAATTTTTTTCTATACAATTATATAAAAAATATATTTTTTAAAAAATAAATTTAGGGTGTCAACAGATACCCCATTTATTGGTGTGGCTCCGCTCATGCTCAAATCTATCATCATGATAGTCTCTGAATCAAATCCCACATTATCTCCTCAATACTCCATTATTCGTACAATATATCAATCAAATCTCATATTACCCCCTTAATACTCAATTATTCCTACATTACCTCCTCAAAATCTGGTTACCATTGTAACTATAACTATTTACTATTTTTTAAGGTTTAATGATAAAAAATATAAAAAATCCATTAAATAATTTTAATTGTATTTCAAAATATATAAAATCATTTAAAATAAAATTTTAAATAATTATATATATTTTTGGTGAAACAGCACGACTTCATTCATAAACACAAACACAGGACTATCCGCATGCAGTAACGGGACAATCCAACCCGGTGACGTAGTTTATCTAAATGCTCGTTATATATATATATATATATTTTATGAATTAATTCTTAGATATTTTAATATTTATAAATTGTATCTATCCTATAATTTTAAGATTTTATTAAAAAATTAAAATCAAATATATAAAATTTAAAAAATTTAAGGTGAACACGTCACTACTATCATACCAACAAATGAGTGGGTGACGCCGACAATAATAACGCTGATGAAGGGATAAATGATATCGGGGATGGTAAAAATGACGTGGGATTTTGAGTGTTTGGGTTTAAGATTTTTTATTTAAAAAATTAATTTAATAATAATAATTAAATATAATTTATTTTTATTTTAAATTTTTTTATACTTAATATATCAAATTATATTAAAAATAATAAATAAATTTATTATTTTAAAATTTTAATAATCAAATAAAAATAAATTTAATGATAATTTATATAACTTTTAAAAATTAAATTATACCCCATATCCCTGCGTACAAGTTACCACTAAACCTTCCCAAAACAAGTTACCTAATCATTGATCTGCTGGTGATGAATTAATTATACTCCGTTGATTTTGATTAGGGTGACTTACAAGTCAATCAAAATAGAATTATCATCTTCTGTTTTTCACGGTAAAAATTTAATAATAATATACATTTTTTATAATATTCACCGTTAGCTAGTTAAAAAAAATATTTAATTTTAATAATTTATGTATTTTAATATTTAATTTTAATATTTTTTTTAAATAATTAAACAACAACTTCAACTAAATTGAATTAATGTCGTAACTAATTTGCAACAACTTTATTTGTCACCAATATCAATCATTTTGCATTCCATGATACCAAATGGACCAAGGGAATAAAATCATTCCAGGATTGAATTTTGCTGGAAATTAAATTTATTAAAAATGTGTACAAAATTTAAGATTTTATTATTATTTTTTAAAAATTTTAGGGTTTCATTTTAATTAATTCAGTTTGACTCGCATCGCACATTAGTTTTGATGAATGAGTTTTTTAGCGGATTTTTTTTGCGTACACAACGTTTAAATCCAAAATTTGCTTAAACAAAATTAAATTGCTTACCAATTAAATTAAATCTTATCGATAAATTTAAAAAAAAATCGACCACACACATTTATTCTCCTTTATCCTTGTTTTTTTAACAAAATTATATAAAATAAATTAATATTTGAAAATAAATAGAACAGGAGGCCTATTTTTCATGCTTTTATTCTTATACAAATAAAGTAGTAATTTTCTACTACATATATTACATATAATCTTATTTATTTAAATTTTAAACTCAAAATATATTATAATATATTAAAATAAATATAATTATGTAAAATGAATTTTATATTTGTATACTAAATAATTTTAGTAGAATAATAAACGTTTATATAAATATAAAACATTTATGGAAAATATTTTGTTTATGTTTCAAAATAAATTTAAATAAAATAAGAAACCTAGCCATTTCTTTTTGCTTTTTAATTTTGTGGGCCATAACTAGAGGGCCCATATATCCCACCTGAATCAGAAATTTCAATCTTTTGTTTTGGTCCTTCATTAGTAAGCAACTTCAAGGGTACTATAGGTTGATTTGGTGAAGTAAAAGGCGGGGCGGTTCAAAATTTTTTGGTCCTGTATAATTTATTAAAACGTGTCTTTTAAAAGTAATTATTTATGATTTTTACTAGTTCTAAAAATATAGTCCTTAGAAGCGATTGTCCTTTTTAGGGCTCCCTGTACGGTCGCTTTTGTTGTATCTGTCCAGAATGTCATCGGTTTTATAAAAACAATGTGAATAAAAATAAACAATAAGATTCTATAATCAATTATAACATTTAGGAAACAATTATAACATTTTAACAATTATAACTCATTTTTTTAAGATCATTTTTAAAATTTTTATAATGAATTTAGAGATTATCATCTAATGAATATAATTTATCAAAATTTGGGGGCCTCTTTTTTAGGGACTCCTCTTTTTTAAGGGCCATGCGCGGTCGCTCCTATTACACATGTCCAGAACCTCACTGATAAAAAGACAGATATTTCAAGTAAGATTAGTAATATAAGTATTACACAAATAATCCTCTAAATTATAAGATTTTTTTATCGAGTCTTTTGATTATAAAAAACTATAAAATAGTGTCTCGATTTAAAAAAATAAATTAGTATGATATCGTTAAAATTTAATGACTGATAAACGAGGTTGGTTCAAGTGATAAACGATTTGATATTATTGAAGTAGTTTCAAGTTTGATATATTATGTATACAAAAAAATTCTGATAGAAGATTCACTCCTCAAAATTAAGTGAGCGACACAAATCAATCTGAATCAGTTAAAGAAAACCCTAAAAACGACAAAAATAACAACTAATAACATGATAACTAAAAAATATATAATTGAAAAATCATTTATTTTAGTTTACTCAAAATTTAATATTATAAATTATATAAATTAAATTAGAAAATTAGTTTTATAATAAATATTATAATATTTGAGTTAAATTAACAAGTGAATAAGTCAATAAATATGAAGTTAAAATTTAAAAAAATAGCAAGAAAGACAAGTGAGAAAGTTGATCCAGTTTAAGGGAATGAGTCAACCAAGATATAAAAGCTCTCACATGGCGGATCTAAATAAAGTCTTTCAGAGTTATAAAATTTCTGTACAAACAAGTCAGTAGCTCGCTAGAATCTCTCGAGTTCCAACTCAAAAACCCAACTTTTTTTTTTCAATATCTGAAAACTACATCACCTGGATCTTCATCCTCTTACAAGCTGCAATCTTTCTTTGTTAAAAACACCATAACAAGAATCCAGAGTTTTGGTGAAATGAAAAACACCCACATGTTAGAACTCCTCCTTCCATTATTTTCATTACCTTTCTTGTTCATTCTCGTACTCGTCATCTTCTTCTGTCGGAAGAGGGCAGCGAGAAACGACCTGCTTGGTGACATAGAAAGCAAGGAGCAGAAACGTGACGGTGATGGCGAAGAAGATGAATCAGAAATGCAGGATATGGTTACTTTCAGCGGCGGAGAAGAACTCTCCATCGGTGACATTCTCGACGCTCCCGGTGAAGTGATTGGGAAGTCCAACTACGGGACCTTGTATAAGGCTTTGTTGCAGAGGAGCAGCATGGTCCGATTGCTTCGGTTTTTGAGACCGGTGTGTGCCTTGAGAGGCGGAGAGTTTACCGATGTGGTTCAGCTTCTGGGGTGCATTCGACATACCAATTTGGTGCCTCTTCTAGGATTTTACACCGGGCCTCGAGGAGAGAAGCTTCTTGTTCATCCTTTCTACTGGCATGGCAATTTGGCTCAGTTAATCAGAGGTATGGTTTTGTTCTTTTGAACCTCCAGCCTTCTGCAATAATCTGCCATAAGTTTGTCATTCAGCTTCATTTTTTAAGTTTCCAGGATTTTTTCCTGCTAAAAGGTCAAACATTTATTGATTGTGTGGGTTGGCTTTGTTTTGTGTGTAGATATATTGTATGTCAAAATTTCTCCTACAACTGCATAATTTCAGCTGTCGGCACCTACCTCTGTCCTTTTCCCTTCTGTTTCTATAATTACATTCAATGAGCATACTGGTTTGAGTTTTATGGCTGTGTTTTCATCTTGCAAATCTTATCTGATAATGTTTGACAGCCAAAATCACATCTTTTGTCTTAACTTTGTCATATGAATAGGCAATTAAAGTTTAGAATCTTGTTTATGTCTGAAAACTTTGAATGGACTGTTTATTTGGGCAGATGGGAGTGGGGAGTGTCATAAATGGGCAGTAATTTACAAGATTTCCATCGGTATGGTGAGAGGATTAGAGCATCTACATACTGGATTGCAAAAGCCAATGGTCCATGGGAATCTTAAGTCTAAGAACGTACTTTTGGATCGAAATTTCGAGCCATATCTTTCGGATTTCGGTATATACTTACTCTTGAATCCTACTTCTGGTCAAGAGATACTTGAAGCTTCAGCAGCTGAGGGCTATAGAGCTCCTGAGCTGATCAAAATGAGGGATGCTAGTCAGGAGACTGATGTATACAGTCTCGGGGTGATCTTTCTCGAACTACTTTCGGGGAAGGAACCTATAATCGAAAAGCCAACACCCGATGAGGATTTTTATCTGCCAAACTTCATGAGGAATGCAGTTCTTGGTCATAGAATCAGTGACCTGTATCATCCGGACTTACTTCTGAGTAACAACTATGATGAGAGAAATCCAGTTACTGAAGAATCCATTCTTAAGTTCTTTCAGCTTGCCATGTCTTGTTGTTCTCCTTCTCCTTCTCTTAGACCGAATATCAGACAAGTACTCATGAAGCTTGAAGAAATCGGGAAGTAGGAACCGGTGCATTTTGCAGAAGCATGAGCCAGTTGCATTGATTGTAGTTCATTCTTCTGTTGGCCTAAGTTTCCAAATTTACATTATGTTAATCCCCGGAATAGAAAGAGTAGGGTAATCCTTGGATTCAACAATGGTGATCTTTCAAGCATCCAACGAGGATCATAGAATTTGCGATTGGTTTGTTGGAAAATCGGATTTTCTTATCACCTAATCATCTTATGACGAAATAAGATCCGGTTTGGTTCAGTTAAGAGGCACAAAGGCCACGTAATGCGAAAGATGTTTCAGCTGGTCGAAGTGCTGCTAAGACCAAGTGAATACCGAAACAAAGCCAGGCGATGCTTATCAGCTACCATAGGTGATTTCTGGTCAATCTGTAAGGGTTAGTTTCCAACCATATCCTAGAATTATGATTGTTTGGTGGCTTGTTCATCATTCTTTGCTTTCAGGAACAGAAATCCTTCATTGTATATTCATACATGTCAATTTATTACATTCAATCAAATCTTTGTTGCATATTTGTGTGGTTGTAGTGTTCCAATCTTTTAGCTGGCAAGGAGCTAAATGACAATTGACAATAGATGCTTGGTAGGTGACAATGATATATATATATATATATATATATATGTACGTGTGTTAACATTTTCTTCACTCTGAATTTCATATAATAGCGTGTGAAACCGGTTTAAAGTTTGCATTTTGCTGTATTTGCTAGTCAAAACTGATTATTAACCCTGAATTACTTGCATAATATAGACATAAAATAAGTGTCGAAAGCCTGAAACTTCAAACAATGGCTAAACTTGTAGCATAGGAATAAGCATCTTCACATTCGAATGTCATACAACCCTCAATGTCGGTGCAGCCAGGAGCAAAATCATGGAGCAATGTGGAAGTTTTGTCTTTGAAACTGTAGGTAATGGCCTTGCCAGGTATGTGCAACACGATGAATGACGACGGTGTCGTCCCTTGTTTGCTTTCTTCGTGAACAACAATGGCTAGCACTCTAAATGCATGATAATCCCAATCTGATGGGTGAGAGTGGCTTCGGGTCATCTCCGGGTATGTCGATATAAGTGCATTGAGGTCGACTTGATACTTTGTAAACCACCCGGAGAAGTCATTTTTCATCTCGTAAACATCGAATTGCCTAGTACTATCCTTGCAGCTTGTTAAGATGAGATGCAGACGACCTCCGCATTCCCCAAAGTATCTGCACTTGGGTTCTCGGTCCCAATCATCCGGAATATTAGGCAACGGAATCTCTTGAAATCTCTCTAGATGAACATCGAAACGTAGCATGGACCTGGAGTTCATGATCCAATGAATAGCACCGTGACAATAGACCCCTTGACCGAAATTTTTAACCTTGGGAATATCAATAGAGAAACTCCAAAGATGAGTTTCAGATGAGTATATCTCCAACCGATAAAGATGAGAAGATGTCTCTGAACTTCGAACGAAAACAACTTTGTAATGTACCGATTTTGAGGGATCAAAAGCTAAAATAACACCGAAAATAGTGTTCGGGCTTGAAGTTCTGTCACCTGGCTTGGGGAGGGTAGTGTATTGGTTGGTCGTAGGATTGTAAATGTAGTAGTTCCGGTTGTATTCTCCGATCCGGTTGTTGCTACAGCACAATAACAAGCCATTGCAGGATTGAAGCAGCCTAATGCCTGCAGAGTCATCAACAAAAGTGAAAGATCTAATCGTTGGCCGGTGAACCTGATTTGTATCTAGTGGAAGGACGTGGTACTTGATCTTGTTTCGCATCCGCAAGAAGATGGCAGAGGGAAATATAGAGCTCTGACCAAGGCAACGACAGAAGTAAGGGCTAGAAATCAGAGAAAGCCACTGTTTCGATACGTTTCTGAATCTGAGTAGGGACTTTCCTGGGAGACGAACGAGAATGTTTACGAGAATATCATCACTGTAACCTATCAACTCAGCCGATCCAGAGCTCGAGTTAGAAAATTCTAGTTCTCCCATGGAGATGATTTTGTATACAGAATGTTGTGGCCTAGAACCTGAATTTCTGGCAAGACAACTCCTTCCTTCCCCTTTATATGAGCTGGATCCTTGTGTTAATTAGAATATTAACACGAGAAAAGTCATTGCAAATTGTTCTGCAGTTTCCAAGCAATTCTAGGAAGATTTCATAGCAGCTTGGTGTGTTTTTTAAAGAAGGAAAACTCAGCATTCATGCATCAGCATCTTTGATTCTTTGACCATGAAATTCTTGCATGAAAAACATCTTAGGGTTAGATAAAAGTTTACTATATACATGTATGTAAGAATTTTAGACTCAAATTTATCTGTTATATTTTAAAGGCAATCTTTGACTTCAAATCTGAAATTGTTGTGCACTTTCATGTCAAGCAACTCTGAAATTTCAGCATAAGGTTTTACTAATCAAACCCAAATTTACATTTCCCCCCATAATTGGTTTCACACCAAACATTGAGAAAAAACATGTTGCAGAAATCAACTATTAAGAATTTTCCAACATAGAGATAATCACACACACGCAAAGCTTCCAATGAATTGATGAGCATCAGAAGATTCAAACTCCAAGGAATTAGTATTTCCCAGAAGCTCAGTTCATGAAGCTTGCTAAGACTGTATTATGTTCCTGTGCATTTGAGACATCAATGGCAGAGTTATCATGGAGGCCAGCACGTGCATGTCCGAGGTTGGAAACGTGTTTGGCACGGCTGCTTATGTTTGATGTAACTTTGTTTTCACTTCTGTCTATGTTGACCAAAGTAAGAATCTGGTTAGAAGAAAACATATTCTGAATTTTGTTATTTGGAATCAAGTTCAGGTATTTGAATTCATATTCTAGTACTCAGAGGCGTATCCCAAGTAAACAGAGAAGTGCTGCTCATAGTGTTATACAGGTGTCACTCTCTCTGGAGTTGATAAAGGTTTATATATCGTGCTTGAGATCATGTATATTGTCAAAACCCTAAAGCAACTTCTATATTTCTTCTGAAGGGATTGTTCCCATTCTGCGTATTTCTGCAGGTTGAAGATCAAGCATTGCAGATAGAAGGGCAGATGTCATCCAACATAAGAAGGTGCAGATGTCATCCACCATAGTGTCACGCTTAAAAAGAAGAAAAAGAACATTAATTTCACATCGAAAAAAAAAGAAAGGTATATGAATATATATGGTAGCGATGCATATCTTATCGGACATATCTTTTAAGAAGAGGGTAATGATCCCGTGACAAGTGATATCAAAGTGATCCTTTGAATGTCTGATTTTACGTCAAGTGCCCGTAAGAATGTCACGAAAGATGAAAATGGTTTAAAAAACATTAATCTAATGATTAAATATGTAGTTCTATTACTTATTTTTCGTAGAACAATTCACAAACGGTTTGCTAAATATTTGATTCCTTATATTACTAATTGGGCTTTAGGCATCCTTTTGAATGCTGTGCTCTACCTTATATGTACACTACACAAAAGCCTTAATCTTTATGAGTTTACATTACCTCAAGCCTAGAATACCCAAACCATGGGTGTAACGATAATGGAGATAATAAAGGACCACTAAATATTTCGTTCATATCTTCGTTATCCCCCAAACCCGTCCAAGTCGACGGCGTTACACTTTCCGCCACCGCCTCCTTGGGGGCCTCCGCCATCGGCTCCTCCCTTTTCACTACTTTACACTCCAACTCCACTCTCTTTTCTTCCTCCTCTTCACTTCTTCTCCTTTTCCTGGAAAAGGAATTATCCTCAGATGACGAGGAATTCAATTTTCCAGCTTCAAGAGGGAAATTCAATATGGCTTTACTACCCCGTAGCTTAAACGCAGCTCTGTCGTACGCTTTTGCAGCTTCAATGGCGGTGTCGAAGGTTCCGAGCCAAATCCGAGCGCCTTTCTTGTTCGGGTCTCTGATTTCAGATGCAAACTTTCCCCACGCCCGTCGTCTCACTCCCCTGTAATGCCTTTCCTCGCACGTTTCAACCGGAACCGGAACCAGAGCTAAACCCACGTTAACGTTCGCCGGAGGGATCGTAACGTTGATACAAGGACGACGTTGGCTGAGCGTCGATTGCTTTCTCCGATTCGTGGTATCAACATTGGAAACCATAAAGTTTTCCATGGAAACAAAATCATTAAAGAGATGTCTCCTTATGAATTCCAACTGAGCAGATGTTTCTTCAGAAAACCCCATTTAGTATGATTCTAGAAGTAAAATCTGTAAACCCAGATACAGAATTTGAAGTTGAAGAAGATGAGAAAATAAATCTGGAGAATTGAAAAAGAAAATCCAAAGGATTTTAGTGGCAAATAGAGTGTGTTTGGTTTGTATTTAAAGTGAAGACGAAAACGAAGTGAGTTTAATTTCCTGGAAGTATCTGTCTTAACAAGTGGATCGTCCCTTGTTTATATACAGATTTTCCAGGGTGCTTCGTCCGCCAAACACCTTTAGATTCGAACATTATGATTGCAAATCATTACAATATGGATTAATTATATATTAATAGGTGCTTAGATTTATTTTTTTTATTAAAATAAGTGTTTTAATTTTTTTTTGCTAAAATTGATATTTTAATTAATTTTAGAATAAATTTTATAAAAACTATTTTAATTAAAAATAAAATTTTATATACTTATTTTAGTTAAAAAATATTTTAAATATTTATTATAAGTAATTATTAGTTTAGACATTATTTTAAAATAAATCTCGTCAATTGATGTCAACGTAGTGCTTAAGTCCCAAAAATTTGATCATATTAAGAGGCTAAGTATTTAATTATGTCGAGTTGTATAAAAAAATAGTTAATGCATTTTATTTTTATATTTAAATCAAATATAATTATTTGAGTTTTTTTAATTAAATTATAATTTTATATGATATAGATTCTTTTATATTTTTATATATGATATGCTTATAAACAGAGTTGAAACATTTAACTCTAACTTAAAAATCAATCAACTAATTAATAAAAATATAAAGTTATTCAAAATTATATTTTATAATACACAAACAGGTATACTATTAATTAACAAATCTATATACTAAATAAATTATTTTTTTAAGAAAAACCAGATATATATTATTAACGAAATATAATATTGTCCAACAGAAGATGTTCAATACATAAAGGAATATCAAAAGAAAAAGAAAAAGGATGATTCAACACTAGTGCCCATTTAGTAAGACTATGAGTAATCTTATTTGCCTCTCGACTTATATGAGCAACTTGTATAGAAGGACTTGAATGGAGAATGCCATGCACTTCTTGAAGATAACATGCAGCAACAGAAAGATCGAGCGTATTAAACTAATAAAAGGCATTAAGAGCATGCGTTAATGATTAGGTTGGTCAGAATTATTCCTTAAGTCCTAATATTATATTTTTAAGATTCAGATTTAAGACTTACGGAGAGAATTTTTTATTTTTTTAAATAAAAATAGAAAGTAAACTTTGTAAAAAAAAAACAAAGCTATCATCTATGTACTAAACAAAGAGATTATTAGGCGAATCATGTTTACCACGTCATGATTCAAACAATCAAGATCGTTTATCTTTAAATAAGTACCTAATAATTGTTCGTCCACTAATTACATATAAAAAGATGATAATTCACTTTAAAAAATTAAAATAAAAAATCCTAATTGATTAAGATCACAAATAATATAGTGAACTGATTCACCTAATATTTTTTCGTACTTAACGTGTTTAGAATTTTATACTATAATTACTTTTATTATTTTTTAGTGTCACGTGAATTGTCGTCATACGTAAGAAATCGTATGTTTTTTTTTCTTGTGGTGATGTCACAGTTGAATTCTTGGATAAAATGGAAACGTGCACATGGTAAACACTGTGGCCTGTGACTCCACGTGCCGGCGACTTTCCAAGTTTCGGATTTTGAAGATTGGATTTCTGCACTGCACTTTTCCCAGAAAAATGTTGAAACTTCTTAACCTGTTTATTATAAGACTGAATTAATTTATAGATAATCTTATCTATAGAATTTAGATTATATATTTTTATTTTAAAAAGTTAGAGATTTAATTTTGTGTTTATAATTTATAATTTAATTTGTCGCATTTAGAATTTAAAATTTTAAGTTTAAGTTTAAAATTTTAGATTTTGATTTTAGAGAATATTATTTAAAAATTATATATTTTAATATGTAAATTATATAAAAAATAACAATACTATATTTTAGCTATAAAATATAAAACATAAATTCTTAACTCTAATACCCTAAATTTTAAACCCTAAACTTTAATTTTTAACTATAAATCTTAAATTATATACTTTATAATCTCAAATCCTAAACCTCAAACTCTAACCTTACTCAAACCCTAATCTTAATATTAAAAAATTTGCGTATCAAAATATTTTCTTAAAGATAATATAAGTATTATCTTTAACAAATTAACTGACTATTTGTATTAAACATTATAAAAATATTTTTTAATCTATTTTTATTTATAACATCAAAATTTAAATTACGTTTAATGGATCTAACTTCACCTTTCACTAGAGCATATAGTTTCTTGCACTAATTTCTGTATTTTTATACCGAGAAATGTTCTTTAATTTAATTTAACTACGAATAAATGACGTTAGAGTTCTCGATGTTCGTTGAGTGTCGACTTTTCTGTATAGTGACAGATCCAAAAATTTATACAAGGATATATATTATAAAATCTTAAGATAAATATTATAAAATCTCGAAATATTAAAATGAACACAAACTTTAAATATTATAAAATCTTAAAGTATAATTTATAAAAATAAATAAATAAAGATAAATATATAAAATTTAAAAATTTAAAGTAGGCACGTACTCACCCTATAACAAACGTGCATCTGTCACACTTCTAATTACCTTGTACTATTTTGTTTTGGATTGATATGTCTTTAGGTAAATATAAATCTTATTACCTATTTTTTTAAAGTTTTATCTGACTAATCTAAATTAATTTGTGTATTACACATAATTTTAATAAATATTTTTTTTAAATAAAGATTTATTATATATACAAAGCTTTAAACTCGAATTTTTTTAATTAATATTAAATTGTTTATCACTTAAATAAATCAATTCAAAAATTAATTTAATTTTAACCTCCACAAAAGTTTACACATTATTTAAGTAGGTAGGACTTGAATATGAATACTTAAAAGTCTAAGTCTTTAACCTTTACTCTTTTTTTGACCAATACTACATTGACGATATATATTAAATGACTAGAGAAATATAAAAATAAACTATATAATTAGCATATTAAAGAAAAATAATTTTATACACAAATTTTATAAAATTAATTTAAATAATTCTATTAATTTTATGATTTAAAAATTTATTTTAAAATTTAAAGATTTAAGATCTGTAATTTAAAAAATATTTTTAAGATTTAAAATTTATGATTAAATTTTTTATATTTTATAATATGAATATTAAAATTGGTATATATTATTTTATATAATTTGTGTCTAAAAAATAATTTTTTTCAGCCAATGTCTAAAAATAGCAATTGATATATTAACAAGTCATGGTGTGTTTTGGGAAGCAGAGAATTCCATGTAGAGGAGTTGGGAAAACATTTATATCTTAGTACCCGTCTTTGACCGACCAAAGAGCCGGAAGTCAAAATCCACGTGGTTTGAATGGTTGACTAGGACATATAAAACCTTTGAAAAAAAGAAAATTAGTTTCTTTTAATAGGCTACAGTATTTTAATAATATTTATTCTAGAATATACTTTCAATCATTGAACATTGATCGTTCAATCATTGTACTGATATTATTGGTGCTCGAACCTGTGATCTCTAAAAACATCTGTTTCTTTCACTATTAAGGCTAGATGGTTCGTATAAAAAATTAGGTTTTAAAATGTAATTTTAATCTGACAAAAGAATCACAATCCATTATTACAAAAAAAACTTTATTGTTTTATTTTTATTTTTATAATATATATGTTCGTTTTTTATTGGGTAAATTATACAGATAACCACCATGTTATGAGGTTGATATCAAAATGATCACAATACTTTAAAAAGCGTCAAATATATCGGTCAACTATTAAAATAGTATCGAAATAACCACAATACTTTAAAAAGCGTCAAATAGACCGGTCAACTATCAAAATGGTATCAAAATAGTCATCAACCATTAAAAAACAAACGGATTGATGATGTGACCGTTAAAAATAAAATAGAATAATTACACATTTACTGTAACCCCTTATTTTTAACTTAAGGAGTACGATAGGTTAAAACTTCCATGTTAAGTAATCGCAAAAGCCAATTTTGTAAACCAAAACACGATTAAAAAATAAATATTCTTATTTAAAATTTTAAAAAATAACTTATTTTATGCATGAGGTTTAAATACATCTCAATCCCTAATAATCCCAAAATAAAAAAATGTTTGTAAATAATCGTACTAAAAGTAGTAATAAACCGTATCCGAGAGAGATCTCCAAATACCAACTCCTATGGCCAGATATCTGAAAAAAAACTAAAAGGATGAGCTATAAAGCCCAGTGTGTCTCTAAAGTGCAGTCAAACATCACAATGTTACTCAATTCACAATCATAATTATAGCGTAACTTTTCGTAATAAATAAACACAAATATTAATGAATGCAATATCATAGAGAATGCAGTCTCATACTCCAAACACCAATCACAGTGGTGGCAAAGCCAACCGGTCACAATGGAGGTAGTTTCCCAGAACCCCTCACCCCTTATTTCGCCAAACACAGTTGTGGTAAAACCACCTTCCTCCGTACAATCCACCCCATGCACATGTAATGCAATCAAAGTCACAGTTCTCAAAAGTCTCATCATAGATATTCGTATAGAATATGAAACACACAGTTCAGATAATCTGATCACAGTCTCACGGGATAACTCAAGATCACAGTATCACATAGTATGTTCAATATCGCAGTGTCACAGTAAACAGATAATCACAGAACACAAAAAAATATATAAAACAAAACAAATGTAGCACCGGTAAGAGAACACACCTTAGCCAATGGAGAAAAACAATTTATGATTTTCTCTTAGATCATACTATGCATTTATAGGGGGGAAATAATTGTTTCCAATTAGAATTAAAATTCTATTAGATCACATTATCAATATAATAAATATATAAAAAAGGTTGTATAATTTCAAATGAATTTCTTTTCTTTATCTGAAACTTTAAATAATATATATAATATTAAATAAAGAGTTTTGATAAAACATTAATTAGAATAAAATAATATTTTTAATAAAAAGATTGATTGTAGATAAACTTTTAATAAAAAAAATAATTAATCTCAGTAAAAAATAAAATTCAATTTAAAAACAAATTAGTTATTCAAAAGTCATCAAATTTCAAATTCATATTTAAAACTTTCGAAACTTTATAATCTTATCTCAAAAGTTTTCCCTTAAATTTAGAAAATCAATTTAAAACCTCAAAAAAAATTAGGGTTTCAGAAATTAAGAATCTAAAAATTACAAATTTTAATTAAGGATTTCAAAATTAGGGTTTTAAAATTAGGAATAATTTTTGGGATATTATATTTACTTCATGTTATTCATACATTTTTTATAATTTAGTGATAATTTTATTATAATAAAATAATAAAATTATTTAATTGTATTTTAATAATATTGTTCTTAAAATTTGAACGCACATCCTCTCTTTAAAAGTGTAATGTGACTTATTAATGTACCCAATAATTATATAATTTTAATTCTATTTTAATGTTTGATTAATAAATTCAGCGATCCAAAATACTCAAAATTTAACTTGATGAAGATAACTAAATTAAATTCAATTGTTTTTGATTGATCTCGATTTAGTATTATCATAAAATATAATATATTTTTTAGTGTATATAATAATTCGTCATTTTCTAATTTTCGATCGATCTTAAAATTCGTTATAGGAGCAATCCTTTTAATTCCATTATTCAATTAGTATCTGACGTGATTTAAATTTTTAGTTTTACTTAAGAGGTTTAACGTCTTACCTCGTTAAAAAATATTTTGTGAAATAAGAAAAATAAAAGACATGTTACTATTTTTTGCAAAATTAAAAGTAAAGGGTATTAATGTTGGTATTATGAACACACTGTGATGCTTGGGATTAAAAATAATATATTTTTTATAAAATAGAAAAATATTATATTTTTATGTCGGGAATTGAATTTATATAAAATAAAATATAATAAATATCTTAATCACTAAATTAACCAATAGATCTTAAAAATATTATATTTTAATAATTTTAGGGTAATTACAAATTAATATTTTTTATATTTTTAATTATTTGATATTATATATATTTTATTCGTGCTTACTAGGGGTGAATAAGACCAGTTACTCGACCAATTTGTTAAAATTGATCCAGATAACTACCGGTTTTTAAAAATTAAAATTAGTCACAGTTATATTGTATCCTAAATTCTAGGAACTGATCGCTTTACTAGTGAGCCCGATCAATTAATTTAAGAAAATTTGAGTAATAGGAGACAAAAAAATTTAACCAAAAAAAATAATATTAAACAATAAAATTAAAATATTATGGCTTAAAATTTAAAGTCGTAAAATGAGTAATACTCATAATATTCATACCTAAAGAGAAAGTTTTATAAGAAAAAATAAACAAAAGAATATTATTTATTACAACCAAAGAAATCAAAACCGAGTATTTAATATTGGTCTCAATCTTATTTGATATCTATATTGGGTCTAAAACGTCAAGATCCAGTCTCGATCTCAATTACAACTGAGACCTAAATTTTAAATTCAGTCACGATCTCATCAAAATCAATTTCGAATAAAAATCAATTTTAAATAAGGATTTTTTCTCTCAAATTTGATTTTAAATAAGGTTAAATGAAATTAAAATTTTATATTAACTAATTTTTAATATAAAAATTTAATATAATATTGATATCATTTAGACTTATTTATATATTTTTTAATCTTTTTATAATGAATATATATCTTACAAATAAAAATATTTAAATTTATTTTTTAAAATAAATATCAAAATTTTAAACTAGATTCAAATGGGATGTATATTTATCTACTCGTGGGGTGACTGGTCTACAGAAAAGTATAAGCGGTGGGCGTACTAATCAAAATTCTCACATTCGTCCGAGATACGTACTTACGTAAGATCGTTGAATATAAGATAATTAGAGATTTTATTTAATTTTTTTCTAAAATTAATTTTAGAATTTAAATTAAAAATTATAGTATGTATAAAAAATAAATTTATAAATAACTATTTAAAAAAAAACATTATTTGTAAGTATTTTTTAATTTTTAATATAATATTTTAATTTTTTTATAAAAACAACGTTATGTACCCGTGATGTTTTATAATTTATAATATCTATCGTAGAAAATAACATAGAATCAAAATATAACTAACTTTCTATAATTTAAATTATTCCTGAAAATTTTCTGGAATTAAAGGATGACTTCTTTTATATAAAAATAAATGTGAGTACTTATTGAGGGAGTCGATCGCGAGTTAGATATTATTCGACTCATTCTCACTAAAAAAATTTATCGTTCGACTCGACTCGTTGCTTGTTAAAATTGTGCTCGACTCATACTTGTTAAAATATTATGTTGTTCAACTCGACTCGTTGCTTGTTAAGCCCAACTTGTTGTTTGTTAAGCTCATTAAAAAATTACCTTATTTTTAACTAAAAATAAAATTTAATAATACCATATAAGGTTTAATATTAACTTATTAACAAATTTAACCAAAACTATCAAAAAGAATGTATAAAACATTTTTAAAGTCTAAATTTAAAATTAACACTCTATAAATACACCAAACTAGCATATTAAAATTAAAGTAACAATTCACACATTAATAATTATTATTTAAATTTATTTTTTGAATGAAATTATTTTAAAGTAATTATTAAAAAATATTTTAAAAAATTAACGAGCTGTTTGCAAACCTATCGAGTCGAGTTAGACTTTCCTCGATTCAACTCGTTAAGGTATCGAGTCGAGTATTTATCGAATTTTGACCGAGTCGAGTTCAAGCAACTCATGAGCTGCTTAACTCATTAAGCACCCCTATCTCTTTTACTAATATTTATACAAAAATAAAAATTTAAGGGGTTAAAGGAAAAAAAATATAATAAATATTGTTGTTTGAGTTTATTTTTCTCATAATAATATACTTAAAAAATATTTTTTAAAAATATTATTGAGTCTATAATAAAAATGAAGTCAGATCCATTAAAATCGGAACTTGAATAGTGATATTTTTTCAGATTAAAAAATTAAAATCAAGAGTAGGAGGCTCTGACTTTGAATAATAAAAATTCAAAAAAGCACATTAAAATCTGTAGTAAGAGACTTCAACTTTAAATAATATTTTATTTTTAATCCGATTATTATTTATAGTCGAATTCATTAAAACATAAAATTATATATTACAGAACATGAACAATTATAATGTACAATGTAGAACATGAACTAAGTCTACAATTTATATATTACAGGGACTGAGATAAAATTTGTCCTTAAATGTATAATGTAGTGTTAAACTTTTCTATAAGTGAGTTCATTGCCTTACTATCAGTCGTTTCAATTACGGGTGTTCAAAAATACTCGACCCGAATGATCCAACCTGATTATCGATTATTCGAACATAAAAAATCAAATATTTTTTTTAATTTTTTAATGTTCGGGTCGGATACTTGATCCGCCATTTTTCGGGTCGGACCTGGGATAAAAGATTATAAATATTTTAAGGAAGAAGTTAATAATTTTATCTTTAATTATAATGAAATATAAATATATAAATAGTAAAAAATTGAACAATTTTTATCTGGGAAAGGTTTTTTTTAATAAATATATTTATTTGACTATTGAGTTTAACTTGGATGTCAACAACGTTGTTATAACACATAAAAAATTAAGGTCGAATATATTTAATAATTTAAAATCTTTTGATTTAAGAGCGAAAATAAATTTTAATAATCTATAAATTGTATAAAAAATATAATATATATTTATTACATTTTTTATATATAACCTTAAATTTAACTTAAAGTACTTTAGAGTATGAGTGTTTATCGAGCGAGTCCATTGCGAGTTGGATAGTACTCAACTCGTATTTGTTAAAAAATTATCGTTAAGCTTGATTTGTTGCTTGTTAGCTCACTGAAAAATTTACCTTATTTTAATATAAAAGTAAAATTTAACAATACTATATCAAACATAATATTAATGTAAGTTAATAAATTTAATTAAAGAATATTAAAAGAGTGTATAAAACACTTTTAAAGTCTAAATTAGAAAGTAATAATCTATAAAAACATCAAACTAAGAATTTTATTGGTATGCTTATCTCCATAGGAATTTTATTTTTCATTGTTTTTGGGTTGTAAGAATTTTTGGATGTTTTAATCCAATTATTTTGCTTCTTAATTACGTTATAATTATAATTTTCTATGGATTTAATAAAAATTCAGTAATATTTGTCAAAAAAAAAATAAAGTAACAATTACAAATTAATAATTATTATTTTGATTTATTTTTTGAATGAAATAATTTTAAAGTAATTACTAAAAAAACATTTTAAAAAATTAAAGAATTGTTCGGAAACTTATCGAATCGAATTAGACTTTATTTAATTCAACTTGTTAGGTTCTCGAATTGAGTTCGAGTTCGAATTGAATCAAGTATTTATTGAGTTTTAATCGAGTCAAATTTAAGCTCGTGAACTGCTCAACTCGATAACCACCGTTCACCTTGGAGTACTCTTTCAAGACAAAACATACACTAATCCGAAAAAACTAAGCAAACTAAAAGAAGATGAACATGATTTGAACTTAAAAAGGACTCCATTAAACACCAACATTACATAAACATTAAGCAGTTCTTACATAAAACGACACGATAAGTTACTTAAACACCCCCACCTTCCTACATAAATCGACGCACTACGTTAATTAAACACCCCACCACCTTTATTTACTCCCAAACTTCACAAAAACACACACACACACACATATATATATATATATATATATATATATATATATATATTTCAGGTTCAGCTTTAGCTTTATAGCTAAAGCCTTGCATGGCGTTTAGTTGAGCAATTCGTAAATCCAGTCAAGATGGGGCAAATCTGATTCCTTAAGATCAACTCCATGACCACCAGAGAAACTGGTTTTGTTGCTGCTGCTGCTGCTGTTGTTCATCTCTCTTGCCTCATCTTCCCTTATTTTCAATGTCTTCAGACTCTCGAGCAAACTCGAAACTTCTTCCAGCTGGGATGCTGATGGTTCCATAAATTGTGCCTGCAGTGGCCTGGAACTGGAACCTTCTCCGCTGCTGCTGCTCGACGGAGACCCCACCTGCACCATCATCAGCTGATGATTATTTCCGTCACTGTTCCTCGTTGTCGTCATCTTTCCCTTGGTTGCTAGATTAGGGATGTTTAATGGGGGCTCAGGCGACCTCAGCTCGTCAGGTGAGTGAGCGAAGAAACAAACCCTACGAGTGCAGAACCTACCTGCACTGCATGGACGGGTGCGGTACTTGGTGGGGTGCATCCAGAATTCGAACAAGCCGTGAGAAAACTCGCAGTTGTCGCCTTTCGGGCATCCACCAACACCTTCTTGGAATAAGGGGCAGACGACGGCAGCGTAGGGGTACTTGCGAGGGTCACGGCGTTTAGCTTTCTCGCCTTGGTGAGTGTAGGGGCACTGGGTCCAGTCGTGGCTATACATCCTGGTGCAACGCTTGATCTTGAAACCGTACATGCGGAACAAATCCGACCCGTAGATTTCCCGATCAATGGCTTCGTTGTATTTAGCCCGAGCCTGTGCCAGAGCTAGAGCCTGCGCCTGTGCCTGCGCATGCGCCTGGACAAGGTTATAGTTGGAGATGAACTGTTGCTCTGCAAAATCGTAGAGATTTTCATTGACCATATCTTTCAGCATTTTTATAGATCAATGGAAAATGAACAGAATCCAAAACCAAATGCAGCTAACAAAGACTTATCAGTACAACAAAGATGAAAACTAAATGAAACTTCAGCAAGAAACTATGGATATTTAGAGAAAGGAGAGTAAACCCAAGACTGTATGCTACTGGCTTACTACAGAAACCTAAGACACAAACAAAACAGAAACACAATCAAGATTGTAAGGAAGGAGAGCAGAGAAAGGTGAAGCACTTGAGGAGGTTACAGTGGATTATATAGAGTGAAGTTCAGTCAGAGAGTACACCATCACACTCACTTTTTATGTAATTTTAAGAGAAAAAAAATGTATACGAAATATGAGGTAAAATAATTAAAAGATAATTTTATTTTTAAAAATTAAAAAATTATTTTTTTCATAAGATAATTTTAAAAATAAACATATTAAAGAGTAAAATCTAACTTTTCACCTCGTATACATTTTTAAATATATATTTTATTAAAATTTTATATTCGTTTTTATTTTTCTCTAAAAATAAAATATTGTTACTAATTAAATTATATGAGGATTATTATTATGTACTATAAAAAAGGAAATGAATTTAATTACTTATAAAAATTAAAATTAAAATATAAAATGTTGGGTAACACTAGTGAGTAGTGAAGCAAGGTGGAGTGTCCGTCATATAGAAAACGTAGCATAGCAAAGAAATGGAAGGGAGGGTTAAAATGGTAAATGGCATGGACAGTCACACGTGTTGGGTATAAAGTGGCGTGCTTATATAAGGAAAAAAATGAAACTTAGATTCCGTGGTACACGTGTCAAGGCGACGACAGTTGTCATCCACCATGTCATCTTCACACTCACACTCACACTCACTTTACTCTCATGCTTTGGTCATAGTGATTATTTTTAAAAAATAATTTTTTAATTTTTATTTAATAATAATTTTTATTTTATTTTTTAAGATAAATATTTTTTTAATTTTTTAAGGTGAATTTTCATTAATTTATTAGATATCATTAAATTGATGAATCTCATTAGATGTGACCATAGATAACGTAATGAACTGAAAACATGTAATAATTTCTCCTATTCGACAAAATTACGATACTAACTTTATTTTTGTTGAGTTAAGACTGTATTTAGTTCACTGAATATAAAATTACCTTTAAAAATGATTTTTTTATAAAATATATTAATAAAAATGAAAACTATACACAAATCAATTTCATTTCTCACCCATTGCAATATAAGAAAATCATGAAAATTATACCTATGTTGATTAACATTGCTAATGGGTATTAAATTTAATTACTTTTACTTCATTAGTGAAATTAGCTTTTAAATCTCTCACTAGTTTTAATTAACAAAGTAATTAGTTCATAAAAAGAGGGTTATAAAACAAAGATTGATTTCTATTAGGGCAAGACCAATCTCAAAATGTAAAAAAAAACATGTCTAAAATTGAAGATCTTACCTTTGACACTGATATGAAAAGTTATGACCTTCCTTTCATAATCATACTTGCCAACAATCACCTCCTTGTGAAACCCCAAACACCGCCGGCAACGGACTCTACTCTCGACCTCACACCGGATGAAAATAATCGAACGTCCGACCATCCTGAACAACTTAATTCTCAACATTTTTCGAGAGAAGCGTCTGATCAGAGATTAAAATGTGACTCGAAAGAAGATATGTTTCGAGGATCGGCGAAAACATCCAGTATATATACACGTTTTTTTCGATACCTGACAGTCAGTCGTAACGTATAATTTATTATTATTTTTATTTCTCCAATAAAACAAACTAACAGCTCTAAGTAAATGGTTTTTGACAATGATATAATCCTAAAAAATTTTAGGAATAATCTAATCTAAACCTAAATTTTGAAATATAAAGGATTATTAGCTATATTTTAGTTTTTAAGACAATTTTTACTATGCACATGAGAAAACATCATGTGTACATCGCGTTGTTCTTACAGTTTTTTAAAAAAATATTTAAAAAATAAAAAACGTCACTTGCAAATCATCATTTGCAAGTGACATCTTTCTCCAAATCGTCATTTGCAGGTGATATTTTTCTCCAAATCGTCATCTGCAGGTGACGTTTTTTTACATACATTATAGCTTTAAAGACTTTATTTTCTCAAATAAAAACTTTAAACACTCTATATATCGAATAAAACCGATATATTACTTTCAATATATTCAATCTAAAAGTGGGGAAATTGAAATATACATTTTTTTGCATTTCAATTTCAATTATTCTCTCCCTTCTTAATTAAACCAGTTACACATATACTAGTATTATATTTGTAGCTTTTACCCTTTTGTGTAATTGTATAGTTTTATTTACTGTGGTAAAAAAGAAGTAGATATGTATGGTGTAACAGAAAGTTTCGTCGGTTATTGAATGTGTGGTTGTCGGTGAAGAAACAGAGTGCGTAGAGCAAGAAGACACCGCCGGAATTTCCGTGCTCGAGCGTTACATTTTTGCATGGTCTTCTCCTTTCTGTCGCTCTACTACAAAAAGGAATCAAAACTACTGCTCACTTTCTACTTCACTCACTTCAATGATGACATCATGCTCTTATCTTAATAAAATATTGGGTAAATTACATGAAATACTCCCTGATTATAAGGTATATTTTTTTGTTGTCCCCTATCGATTATGAAAAGTTATAAAATGGGTAAGGGTTATAGGTTTAACTCAAAAATAAATATTTAAATTATATTTTTTAAAATAGGTGTTTAATGTTTTTGGTGAAAATAAGTGTATCAATTATATATTTTTGCTAAAATAAGTACTTAAAGTTTTATTATGTTAGTGTTTTAAGGTAACACTATCAAAAATATTGTTTAACTTATAAATAGGTGCCCAAATTATATATTTTTATGATATAAGTGTCTAATATTTTTTTGGTTGAAATAAATACCTAATATTTTATTTCGTTAGTATTTTAAGATAACAGTATTAAAAATATATTTTATTTAATACACATAAATTTCGTACATTATTAATTTATTTTAATACACGAGTTATATATATTTTTTTAAACTTAGATCACGAAAAATTTAAAATAAATAAATTTGTATATCAAAATATTTTTAATATTGTATAAAATTTTGAATTCACGTTATATTTTAATTTTTTTTTCAATATTATTTTGTTCGATGAATTATTAAATAATTAAAATTTATATTATTTTATTATATTTAATAATATTTTTTAATAATTCGATAAAACTCTAATTTTAATAAAATTTTCAAGATTAACGAAGAAAATAATATTTTTTAATAATTTAATGACTATTAATGTATTTTATTGGTTTTACGGCCTTTTTGGTTAAGCCCAACTAAAAAGGTATTAATTTCAATTATCGTTTTAATTTTTTATATTCTCAGAAAAATTAATGGGATTAACCATCTTTATTTTTTTTCTGATTCAATTATTTATTTATTTATTTATTTTATACATCGAAAATATCTAAAACGACTCTAATAACCTCACTAACGTTTTTAACAAAAAAATTATTAGGTGAACCCTATCCACCACGTCATCCGTGGTCCTAATTAATCAAGACTATTCATTTTAATTTTTTTCAAGGTGAATTATTATCTCTTTTTTATATATAATTAGTGGGTGAACATTTATTAGATAATTATTTAAAGATAAATAATCTTAATTGCTTGACCATGAATGACGTGATGAACAAGTTTCACCTAATAATCTCTCGTCAACGGGCAGAGTAACTCCTAAAGGCTAATATGATGCAGTCTCAGCCTGTTTCCAATACTCTTCCATGGAATTGAGAATTTACAGGCCATTATAACAAACTGTTTAAAGAATTTAATATTCTCAAGTGCTTACAAACAAAAGAAAATTAATAAAAAATGAACTAAATATTATAATTCTACATGGTACCATATTTTTTATCTCCTGAGAGCAAAATATAGAAAGCTAATCTCACATAAGCAGTAACTCCATGCAGGCACCTGCTAAATTCAAACTAAGAGCAGCATCCGCCACTCTTTTGGTTAACTGGTTGTCCTCTTATCTGCACCATCGGTGGCCTCGCGGTGTTCGACGCTGGCTGGCTCGCCATCCTGCAGTAAATGTAGAACAAAATATTAATGAAACCCGGAGTTTAACTCGATTAACACATTCGTACCTGTTCTTAATATCAGCTGCCATGGCCATAAAAGCTTGCTCCACATTAGTAGCATCTTTTGCACTGGTCTCCATAAATGGAATGCCAAGTTCATCTGCAAATGCCTGTTAAACGCGAAATTATCGATGCGACGATTGGTTTACATTTAGTTTTTTCTCGAATAATTTCATGAAAATAAGCAGAATATAACAGCTGAACACTTTTGTTCACCTTGGCTGATTCGTATGAAACGACTTTTCTGGATGTAAGATCGCATTTGTTTCCGACCAAAAGCTTGTTCACATTCTCGCTTGCGTAACGACCGATTTCATTCAGCCATTGCTGAACATTGTTGAAGCTCTCTTGGTCCGTTACATCGTAAACTATCTGCCGGGTACGAAAGAATACTGTCACATGGTATTCGACATCTTTGGATATGAACAGATATACTCGAATCAAACACTTACTATAATGCCGTGTGCCCCACGGTAATAGCTGCTGGTGATTGTCCTGAACCGTTCTTGCCCTGCAGTATCCCACTGCATGATGGGGGAATAAAAAAACAGAGAATTAAAATTCTAAGAATTCAACAAACATGTATTAATGGTATTCGAACGGCGGTATAAGTGCACGATCTTGTTACGATTTGAAGTTTTATAGTCTTGCCGTCGTGCTCCACGGTGCGTATTTTCTGTCGGAATCAAAAGGAAGTAAGAACACTACACACTTTGTCTTAGCCTAGAGATGGATCAGAAATGCTCACAAAGTCGACTCCGATCGTGCTTATATAGCTGTCCAGATACGAATCATCCTGCATTCGAGTGACGAAATTAAAGCACAACGCCTAGACAACACTGGTTCACTGTTACATGGAAATGTTACAATGGATTTCTTACAGCAAATCTTAGGAGAAGACACGATTTTCCGACTCCAGAATCTCGTCCATTTAAAACATTTTAACGTTTCCAAATACCAATCAATATATTAACAAATGGACGAGAGTTATATATAATCATATGAAACAAAGAAAGTGATTATGGAGCTTACTATTCAGGATTCATGACTGTTAATTGGCTCGACCGAGTATCGGGCCAGACCGAGTATCGGAGGGATGGGACCGGAGTTCTAACAGAGACAAGGAACTGAAGATTTCTTGTTTTTCTTTTGCTAAAACTGAAGTATATTGTTTTAACTGACGTTACCGAAAAGTTTGCATTTTTATTGGCATGACATCCTTAAAATTATCAAGTCAAACTTCGATCCCAAACCATTGAACTGCCTGCAGGCCTAAAGGCTTCTTGAAGCCCATTTTGTGTCATTATATCGAGTTAAATCTTATTCGTAGAGATAGACAAGACCTAACCACGTTCAATCTTGTCTCTTCCGTGTGTCTTATTCTATCAATCTCACTTTGATTATTTTTCTGCTTCCTGCTTTCTAAGTGAATTATTGCCCTTATCTTGTGTCTCAAGGAACTTGTTAGGGCATAAATACGAAATATCAGATGTTGTGGAATTATTCTCATGATGCCTTGATTGTCATGGAATATTGTTGGTTTAGTCTGCCATGATTAGTTCCATGGCAACTCTTTAATAATACTTGAAGTTCTATACAGAAGAGAAACATCACCAACAGGCAATAACAGGGACGAAACCAAGATTTGGGATTGAGGGAGGCAAAATATAACTGTTCAGAAGTAGGGGACAAATTCATAAAAAAACAAATTTTTTAAAGAATTTAAATAGGAGGACAAAAGTAAAAAAATTCTTCGGGAATGGGGGACAATTGCCTCTTCCTACCCCCACACAGCTCCGTCACTGGGCAACAGTACAATTAAGTTACTTTTTATACACTTATTTAGGCTTGTAATATTGTTTTTAGAAATAAAAATAAAAATATCTTTATTTAGGGACTATTTTTTGAAAAAAATATCTAATTATAGGAAAAAGTTTAACATGGTAACATAATAGAGTTGGATTCATGATATAATGGTAAATTTGATTAAGAACTAGACTTAAATATATATTTGGTACATGAATTATATATTTTTTCCTCAAATCTAAAGTTAGTATTTAAAAGTTTTTTGTTTATAGGATGATACCTGAACTAGGAGAGATTATTAGGTGAACCTTGTTTATCACGTCATTCATGGTCCAAGCAATCATAACTGTTCATCTTTAAATAATTACTTAATAACTACCCACCCACTAACTACATGTAGGAAAAAGGTGATAATTCGTCTTAAAAAATTGAGATGAACGATTCTAATTGCTTGGAACTACGAATGACGTGATTAACAAGATTCATTTAATAATTTTTTCTGAGGTATTCTACCATAAAACATCATCAAATCATTGTTAAAACTTTTATACCAAGAAAGAGATATCATATTTATAAAAAAATAATTTAAAAGAAGAACAAAGAGCAAATTAATAAGTTTTTTAAATATAGAGTTAAATTTATAGAATATTTTAAATTATGCTCAAATTGATAGAATGTATAAATTTTAGTATTCACTTATGTTTAATTCAAATATTAACTTGAGTACAAAAATTCTTAAATACAAACTTTAAAGAATATATCTAACTCAGATATCAATTTAAAAATAATTTTATATATATATATCAATTTAAATAAATGTATATTGCTTATATACCGAATATATATTTAAGCCATTGAATTACATGGAGAATGTAAAGCAAAAGACAAAATGTGAATTATTTCCAACTCATAATGGACCCTAAGTTCGGCTAAGTAAATGTGCTCCTATTTAAAGCGCAGAGGGCCTGCAGGAACAGCTATGAAATCATATGGATTTCGTCTCTCCACCAAGCAAAAAGCCAACCTCAACGAATCTCGTGTCTTATAAGAAACAGCTAAACTAACACGGAGAAAAACAATGGCGGAACCGGAGACCAACCTCGGCTTTGAAACTGTTCCCAGGGTCATAAGTTTCATGTCTTCTTTGTTGCAAAGAGTAGCGGAGTCCAATGATGATTGCCGGTTGTTTCAGTTGCAGAAGGTGTCGGTTTTTCATGGCCTCACGAGGCCTACCATTTCCATCAGAAGCTATCTCGAGAGGATCTTCAAGTACGCGAATTGTAGCCCCTCGTGTTTCGTGGTTGCCTATGTTTATCTCGATCGGTTCGTGCAGAGGCAGCCGTCTTTGCCTATCAATTCTTACAATGTACATAGGATGCTTATCACTAGTGTTTTGGTTTCTGCTAAATTCATGGATGACATGTAAGTTTCTTCTTTTCATTCGTTTTGCTTCATAAGTTCATGATTCCTGGAAAATAACTTTCTGGGGTTTTCATTTTCTTTGCTCTCCTTGATTTAGTCTGAGTTTCAAAGCTGCCATCTTTGTCATAATTGGGGTTTGAACCCCTTTTTTAAGTTCTCTTAGATTCTTGTTTGAAGATGAAATATTTTCTGTATGTCTTGATCTTTCAAATTTCAAGTTCAGAATTCATCTGAATTCCAATGTTTGATCGGAATATTTAACTTTTGAGTGATATTTTAAGTGTCGTGTTTTATAACATTTCGGTTGGTGCCGCACTTTGTATATTTGTGCTAATATTTCCTTCCCTGCAAGATTTCAAGCTGGCAATGATAGTATTGTTTTCCAACCAGCCAAAAGGGAAAGAAATGAAAATCTAACAGCCATGTGAGAAAACACATCATTTCTTACCAGACAACCTTACCTTAGATGTGCTGGTTTTGTCCCTACCAACCATCACACACCTGTAAATCCCCCCCCCCCCTAAAATTTCAAGAGCTAATGACAGTTGTTCAACTGTCATTTCTTTTTTTACTTTCCAATTTTACTCATAAGCAATTAAACTTATTTTTTTTCAGGTATTACAACAATGCCTACTATGCCAAAGTGGGAGGCATCAGCACAGCAGAGATGAACCTGCTTGAACTGGACTTCTTATTCGGTTTAGGCTTCCAATTGAATGTGACACCTACAACTTTCCACACCTACTATTCTTTTCTCCAGAGAGAAATGTGGATGCAAGTTCAACCCCCTCTGCAACATCTGCCGCAACCTTCTTTAGCAATCGGGAGGTCCGTGAAGATCCATTGTTGTTTAAATGAAGATGAATCCACCCATCACCAGCAACTTGCAGTTTAAGCCATTGTTCTTATGGTGGATTACAGACAAGGCCACCGGTGTCTTGTGTTAAGACTTAAGACCCCAGAAGGAGATGTTGGCTCAAGCACACTGATTTCGGACATGGAAGTCGAAAAATCTCATTTGGGTTCCTTTGTTTTTTTTCTGTCAATAGTGATGTTTGAACATTCCAAGCCTCGTTTCTTGTGGTTTAGTCATAATTAACCACAATTTCCCTTAATTTAGTGCAATTATAGTTGGGAGTTTTGTGCTTATAGTCCCTTTGCTCATTCGTTATAAGTTAACTAACATTTTTATCCGTAAATGAACAATTTTAATTCAAAATAAAATATTAATAACTAAATTACTTTTAAAGCAACAGGAAACTGAGAAAAATTCAATCCTATTTTCTACAGCGAGTTCTTATTTATATTTCAGAACACTCAAGAATCTCCGACTCGTTAATCACGGTTGAAGCAAAGCATAGGCATTTCCGATCCATCAAACTCCTGCAACCTCACAACTCGAGGGGAAATCGGCACTCACTCGCACTCGGATGCTGTAGTTCATCTTTCTCCATCAATATTATAGAACAACATGACCATTATAAACTTTCAAGTTAATCTTCTCAAAATTGTTGCTGCTGAGTCTGACAATACGTGATCCGTCTTAATACGGCCTGTATCTCATCGTCCGCCTGAACCTCGAGTGAGTTAAATATATCTGATACCAAGGATACTTAGCAGAAACTATTACAATCTCTCAAGCATGCAAATCAAATTACTTAACTCGGAGTCTAGGACACTGGACTTGGAAGCCACGAATGATTGGCATAAAGCTTAAACATTACAAAGATAACGAATGCATCTTTTCCACTTCCATGCATTTAGAAAAATCCGAAAAAATACACATTTATAGTAAAACCGACACTGGCTCAATCAACTTCCTTTCCTTTCCAACAACAAAACAAAGCAAATACACTTTCATGCTTACAGCTTACCCGTAGCCATATGGAGGATAGAAAGCGGGACCAGGTATGAAAGGCCTTCGGGAACGGAAATAAGGGTTTCATTCCAGGAATATTTGTTCGTTTAGAAGAAACCTGTGAATAAACCAAACACACTTTAATTACCATGTAGTTTATGTTCGTGAACTAATATCCACACATATATCAAGCTGTTCAAAAAGTTGATAAAAGAAGGCATAGCCAGGGTTGATAAACCTCACGTTACCGACATAAATCGAGTGGGAGTCGACTTCCTCCTTTTCAGCTTGACTTGCAGAAGCACTTGAGGAATCTTCATATCCAAGAAAATAAAGTACAAACAAATCAGTTTACTAGAACTAACAATCCATACACAAAACACTCAGAAATTCAAAAAGAAATCAAATCAAGAAAGAAATCTCTTTCTCGAACAAGAAAAAGCATAGCTCAATCAAAGCCAAACTTGTCAAGAAAAAACAATAGCCAGAAAGAAAGAAAAAAACAGATCAAATACAAACTCAAAGGGAAAAGAATTAAAAGAACCTTGGGCAGATCCCATCTCCTTCTCAACTTTAGCCTGCATTTCACCTAAAACCCCCGCTTCTTCTTCGATCTCTCTAAGTCTTCTTTTCATGTCTTCCAAGTCCTAAAATTTTCAAAAACAAGAACACATGTTCTTCATTAAATAAGAGGGGAAAAAAGCTCAGTTAAAGTAGGGAAAAGGGGGGAAAAGCTAAAATAAAAGAAAGGGGGCAACTTTGGTGTTGGAATTAGGATCTTGTTCAACGCCTTGGTCGTTGCCTTCATAATCCTCAGCTCCACCAGACATGTCCACCTCCACCTCCACCTCTCCTTCCTCTTCAGGGATCCCCTTCCGTACACCTCTTGCTCTTCGTATTGATCCATTCCTGTCAAATTTGGGGATTTTTGGAATTAGTTTTTTTAAGAAAACAAAGCATGTCCTTGCCATGTCGTTTGATAATCAAATCAGCATTAGTTGCCGAAGAATGTAGTACACGTTCATTAACGGTGACTATATAGTTATAAACTGCCCATTAAAGTATCTAACCCGAATTCATAATCCAATATTGGTTCCAGTGGAATCGAATGAGACTACTTAAGAATATATTTTGATGACAGAAAAACAATGATCAGTCCAACTTCGACTTCAAACGCTTGTTGTTTCTTCAGAAAGAGAATATTTTTCAAGGATTGCAACAGTTTCTTCCTTCGCACTTCCAGGTCTAAGAATCCTGTACTTTCCCGGCATAGTGAGGTCCACAATTGTTGATCCTGCACGGCCTGCTGGTAGCACACCACCGTCGTAAACATATGCACAGTGTTCCCAAAGGTTCTCAAAATCATTGATACTCACACTACTAGGCTGCCCACTAAGGTTGGCACTAGTAAGAGCCAGTGCACTTCCGGAACCACGGGCAATGATCCTAATGAAGCTGGAGTCCGGCACTCGCACCCCTATACTGTCTAATCCTGGGTTCAAAGACTTCTCAAGGATGCTAGATTCACCTCGCCCTAGTATGACAGTGACCGGTCCCGGAAGGAGAGAGTCGAGTAAGCCATCAGGTAAATGGTCCGTGACAGCAAAGTGCTTGATGTCTGAAACATCTCCCACACAGATTGCAAGAGGGCTGGTGTGCTTGCGGCCTTTGATTTCATAAATTCTATTTACAGCTTCAGAAGAACAAGCATCACAAGCAAATCCATAAAGTGTATCGGTGGGCACTGCAATAACTTTCCCAGCTTTGAGGACTTCAATGGCTTCATCAGCATATGATTCTGTTGCAGAATGAACCAACTCCAACTTGTTTTCAACACACACGTCGCATTTCTCAACATTCAAAGCCATTTTCTTTGAAAACCCACTTCGAAATCTCTTCTTTTGATCAGAGAACGGAAGAAAGCGCAACTTGGGCAACTCTCGAGGAAGCACCTCACTCATCAACCTATTCTGACCCTGCATACTTAGACTTCCAGATCCACTATTGACACTTAAATTCAGACGGGAAGCAAAACCAACTACAGATAATCCTCCACCAGATGTTATGCTTCTTCCAATGTTGCCTCCACCAACCATGTTCCCCATAGAACTTGTTATCCTAGGACCTGCATTTCCAAAAAATTGGGGATACTCCCAATCCTGGAACAGCGTTGCGATTACCAATTGCAGCAAAAGTTGGGAGAATCCCAGGTATTGAACCACCAACTCCAATTGTGTTACTACTAAATCCAGGGTTTCCTACAAAACTAATACCTCCTCTATTAGTAACTCCGAAATGTCCATGAGAACTGCCATGAGATAACTGAGAAAGAGCAACAGGGAGAATATTTGACACAAATCTTCCACCAGAAAGATTCCCAGTAGGTTGTTGAACTCCACCAGTTGGAACATCGACGAACTTCATAGATTGGAAGTGAAGAGTGGTTTCTTTAACGACTGTATCAGTGACGGGAAGGCCACGCTCATTATCTTCAATGGAGCAATCCTGATCCAGAGCAAACAACGATGACCAGATCAGACCAATCGGGTAAACTCAGCACTTGGTGAATGGTGAGGTATTTAATTTAAGTCTCTTAATTTTATTTATATATGTGGATTCGCGAGATTATATGTGTTTTTACATGTTATTTTAAAAATATAATTTTTAAAAATTATATTAATTAGATGGTTGATTAGTGACGGAAATAGAATGGGTAGTTTTCATTGATTAAGGACCACGGTTGACGTGATAGGTCGGCCTATGATATAATTTCTCCTTCTTAAGTTATTGATGAATATTATCTTATTTTTGGAATTAAAATAAAACGAAAATTTGGAAATTTTTATGGTTGCGTCATGCATGTGAGAGATGATTTTTTTTTCTAGCAAAAATAATATTTTTTGATGGATTTTTTTAATCTGAGACGGGTTAAAATAAAACTAAAATGAGATAGAATTGAAATTATTATAAAAATTATAAAATAATTTGATATTAATTTTTTGGTATATATCGAAATTCTTACACTTTCGAAAATTTTACACTTTTTTTAAAAAATCGATATATACTAAAAAATCAATACCAAATTCTTATGATTTTTATAATATTTTAATTTGATCTCAATTTAATCTTATTTTAACCCGTCTCAATCAAGAACTTCCCTCTTCGTCCCTCATCCTATCACGGAAATTTGAATAACTCGAGATTTTTAGTAATTAGAGGATTTATTTTTAAGTTCGAGACAAGTCCTTTAATTTTTTATGATATATACATATTGATATATAAAAATGTGAAGAAATATATATATCTTATATGATTAGAGAAAGCCATTTAAATTGAAATTAAATCGTATTATAATATTATAAATAATTATAATTAAATATGTATAAGAACTCGAAAACTCGACTCGAATTTCCTAAACTCGAATCAAATCGAAAAAATTCAAATAAAATTTGAGTTTTAAAAAGACTCGTCAACTCTAATAAGTCAAAAAAATAACTAAACTCGATTCGATCAAAAACTCACCCCTAATTGTTTATACTTCCGGATCATGACTTGTTATTTATTAAATAATAAAATAAAAATTACAAGCCTTAACTATTTCAACCACCTAACAAAAACACCCAGTTCTGTTAGGATAACTAGGGGTGTTCAAAATTTTTGTTAACCAAATTAATTGACTGAATCAATTTTTTTCGGTTAATCGATCGGTTAATTTTAGATTGGATCAGTTAACGGTTAATAGTTTTTTGAAACTTTGGTTATCGGTTAATTCGGTTCGAAATCGGTTAATTAATCGAATTAACCGAACTTTTTATATATTATATATTTATTTTTGGTCATTAAACTTTTAAAAATTATAAAATGATCATTAAATTTTACAAAATTAGCATAAAATAATAATTAAATTTATTAAATTAAAAAAATAATCATTAAATTTTTTAATATTTATCAATAATTTATAACGTACGATTAATCTATGTAATAATTCGATAAGTCTAATGGTTTTTGTTATAATTTTTAAATTTTTTAGTACCTAAAAAAATTATTTTAACATAGTTTAGTGACCATTTGTGTAATTTAACTATTTTTTTTAAAAAGTTCGATTAACCGAATTAACCGGTCGGATTAACCAAACTTTTTTCGGTTCGATTAAAATTTTTCGAATTTTTTTTGTTCGATTAACGGTTAATACGAAAAAAAATTCGGTTAATGAAATTTTAAAAGTTTGGTTCAGTCGGTTAACCGAACCGACCTGATTGAACACCCCTATGGATAACTAACATACTGTATGCCTGCTTTCTAATTAGATCCTTGGCGGAGGAAGCAACCATTTGGTGGCATCGATGTAGTCAAGAGACAAGAACGGTCGGGCTTCCTTCTCAGTTAGTACCTTGGTGAACGGCTCCCGCTTGATCGTAGTCGCGCCCTCTCCGATGCACTTGTATTCTCCATAGAAAACCGATCTGCAACATGAACCATCATCTTACTTGATCAACTAATTAAGATTAGTGTGTATTAATCAATATCAATACTATCCATTAGCTTACTTTGATCTTTCTGGATGATCATCATGAGACCATCCAGCAGGAATCACAACTTTACTCATTTTAGTATATGCAAAAACAACTCTCGGGCTGCTCCTCCAAGCCCTGCCCAAATATGTATCCCTTGCTGTTCCAGTAATTTTGCCGTGCACAAAGGAGTAGCCGGTGTCCTCCGATGAACTCTCTCGGGCTTGTGCTGTAATAACAGTAAGTTCCGGATCGGCGACCACGTATAGTTTCGTGTCCTGCACCCCACGTTCCGAATCAAAATACGGTATACACTATACATGGTCACGTACATTATATTTCGTGTGTTGTTTCGATTCGGGTTAAGTTATACCAGATACAAAGATTTCCCGCTTCCGAAAATGAAATCGATGGTGCCTCGGATGATGCAGCTCTTGAAGAAGTGGTTGCCCCGGTCATCGCACAATGTGTCCTGAAAACCGAAGATGCCGCAGCCATATAAAGCCGATCTGTCGCCCGAGAGTCGCAAGGCAACTGCTTGTGCTCCGACCTTATTCTTTTCAGCATGCGGAGAACTGTTCTGTATATATTTTCCAACCAAAACAGAAACAAATTAGCACCCAACAACACCGATCGATTACGTCTGGCGGTCGTATTTTCAGTCGCAACGTTTTATCGCGATTGCAAACAATCATGACCCAGACTTAAAATCTTTGATAATATCAAATTACGACCACAACCCGACGTAATAAGTAAAAACAAGTACAGCATTATACTCTAGACCTTACCACTATATTGATATAAAGAGCCATAAAGTAATTAGACAACACAATCAGGGTGGCGCTGTCGACGGTGCAGTATTTTCTGGCGGTGCCGTCAAATGTCAAATTGGGTTTGTTTTCGCGATCTCCCAACAATGTAATGAACGGCTTGTTTCGGTCGATTGTGATTTTCTCTTTATAAACCCCCGGTCCGATGGATATAATCACGCGTTTGCTGTTCCCGATCGGAACGCTCTCGATGGCTTTGGTTACGGTTTCGAAATCTCCACCGCCACCTTTCCTTACCTTTATGATTTTAGGTTTAGCCTCGGCCTTCGCCACTTCTGGGTCTAAACTGCCATCCCTTTCTTTGAGTGGCTTGATAATGCTTTCGAACCAAGCATTTACTTTGGATTTTTCCGCCGGTATCTGTGGTGAAATCTCCGACAGAACAACCGGTGCAAAGAGGAGAACCATGCAGATTGCTGCATAAACTCCAGACATTTTTAGTTTTTTTATATTGATTTATTGTTTTCATTTGTTGACGATGTGTTTGATTTCTCAGTTATTCCGATTTATAAGATAAATTTGTGAAGAAAAAACTCCAAACATAAGATTTGGAGTGTTCATCGCTTTGCCATTTATAGTTTTACTGCACCGTGAAACACGCTAGATAGTATCTATCTAAAATATAATCTTCACCATTTGATATTGATCGCCCAATCACTCTGTGCTGGCATCGTTGGTACTCGAATTCGACCTTTAAGAACAATAATTGTTTCTTTAACCACTTGAGTTAGAAAGATCGTGCATACTCCCAATTAGTTAAAATTTCATCTTGATAAAACGATATCTAATAATTGAAAATATACTCTAAAATAAATATTATTGTATCCTCCATTATTGTTTTAAAACATATATATATATATATATATAATTAATTCATAATCGATATAAATATTTTTTTTAATTGATACTAATTTTTTTATAATATTTTTATATAATATTTATTAAAAAATTTAAACAAATTTTAAGTGCCAACTAATATCCTAATAAATAATATGGCTTTGTTGCTGTTAGATGCCATTAAATTTTAGAATTGTATAGTTTTTTTTATCATTGAACATCGACTCAATTAATAATACTAAACTTTCATTTTATTGCAATGTTCATAGATTAAAATTTAAACGATATAATGATTCGGATAAATTTTTTCATCATTATGATTATACGATTATAAAAATGTCGATTTTTTGTATGGTTATTAATGTAAAAAATGATATTAATTTAGGTATTAAACTTTAGGAATAAAAATTTTTTCTTTCTTTTTCATACCTCTTTTGAAAATTTATTAAAAAATTAAATTTTAAATCTTAACTTTTATTTTTTTTATTCTAAACCCTATACCCTAAAAAATATACTATACCCCTAATTTCTTAACCCCTAACTAAAATCCTTAACCTAAAACCCTAAACCCTAAACCTCTAATTTAAAGTGAAGACATAAATAGAGATATGGAAAAAAGGTAGACGATTTGCGCCTAAACTTTAAATTATTATGATATTATTTTTATTCTGGTTTTCTAAAAGTATGCTATATATATAAATGCTTTAATGATCGGATGAAACTCATTTTTTCGAAGCAATTCTTTACATCATTCTAATTTTTGAACAAACACTCTGATGTTTTACCCTTTGTGGTAGATTTTTTTCTTTAATTATATTAATTTTGATAAAATCTTATAAAACAAATCTAATAATAAATAAATAAGATATATATATTTTAATGACGATCAATGATCCTAATGAAGCTGGAGTCCGGCACTCGCACCCCTATACTGTCTAATCCTGGGTTCAAAGACTTCTCAAGGATGACAGTGACCGGTCTCGGCAGGAGAGAGTCGGAGTAAGCGGGGTTGATAATGAGCATGTTCGGTTTGCGAGTTATTCGAGTTCGATTCGATCAAAATTTGATTAAAATTTAGTTTGAGTGAACTTGATTTAGGCTCGAGTTCGGCTTGAGATCTAAACGAGCCGAGCTTTTTGAAATTCGATTTGAAAAGCTCGTGATCAGGATCGAAATAATTATATATATACGTACATACATACATATATTTATATATACATTAAAAATAATTTGTTTAACAAAAATAATAATAAAATAATTAAGAGTAAATCCACTAAAAATAAATAAAATAAATAAATTGAATATTATCAACTAAAACAAATTTACAAAACTACAAATAATAAATAAAAAATAAACTACAAATAAATAAATAATAAAACACAATAATATAGAAAATTGTCCATTTCGAACCAAATCGAACCGAGCCTGACAAATTTTAAGCCCGAACCGAATTCAATAATATTATTTTCGAACCGAACTCAAACTTAAAATTCCAAACTCGACAAGCCTCGAACCGAACCTAGATATATCTATTTTCGAACTAAGCCTAACCAGACTCGGGATCAGCTCATTATCAACCTAAGTAAGCCACCAGGTAAATGGTCCGTGACAGCAAAGTGTTTTATGTCTGAAACATCTCCCACACAGATTGCAAGAGGGCTGGTATGCTTGCGGCCATTAATCTCATAAATTCTATTTACAGTTTCAGAAGAACAAGCATCACAAGCAAATCCATAAAAATTTTGATTTCGAATTTTACGTATCTATCAAAATTTTTATATTTTTTATAAAAAATTTGGTATATATAAAAAATTTTGTACTTTTAAAAATTTTAAACGTTTTGTAAAAAAAACGGTATATACTAAAAAATCGATACTAAAATTCTTATATTTTTATAATATTTTAATTTTATTTCATTTTAATCTTATTTTAACTCGTCTTAATCAAGAACTTCCCTCTTCGTCCCTTATCTTATCACGAAAATTCGAATAACTCGAGATTTGTAGTAATTAGAGGATTTATTTTTAAGTTTGAGATAAATCCTTTAATTTTTATGATATATACATATTGATATATTTAAATTGAAATCAAATCAAATCGTACAATAATATTATAAATGATTATAATTAAATTTGTATAAGAACTTAAAAACTTGAATCAAATAAAAAAAAAAAAAAAATTGGTTTTAAAATGACTCGTCAACTCTGATAAGTAGAATTTTTTTGACTAGACTCGATTCGATCAAAAGCTCACCCCTAATTGTTTGTACTTTCGGATCATGACTTGTTATTTGTTAAATTATAAAATAAAAATTACAAGCCTTAATTATTTCAACAACCTAGCAAAAACAACAAGTTCTGTTGGGATAACTAATTAAGGACCAGTTTAGCATTACTTTTAAAAGCTGCGGTAAAAAAGTATTTTTAAAAGTTCTTTACAAAGTGCTTTTAGAATTTTTGTATTTGAGATTTTAAGTGTTTAATATTGTTTTTAAAAAATGTTTTTAATAAAGTAAATGATCATTTTAGACATGATCATATAAAATACCATAAAAATATATAAAAATATTTTTATTAATAAATATATTATTTTTTTAATAATTGTATGTAATTTATAAAAATATAATAAATTTAAAATATTTTAATCAATATATAAATTTTAAATTAAAAATATTTTATTAATTATATTTTTATAAAAATTATAAACACATAAATTACAAATAAAACAATATTAAATGAATATTAAATTTATAATTTGACTCTCAAAAGCACTTTTCTAACCATAAAAGCTAAAAATTTTAGCTTTTATGTTTGGGTTGAAAAATACTTTTGAAACACAATTTTATTCCGTTTAGCATTGTTTTTGACTATAAACCAGCTTTTAGATCCAAAAAATAATTTCAAAAGCATCTCTAAAGGGGCCTTTCTTCTTCTTGTGGTGGCTGCTTTTTAGTTAGATCACTTGGCGGAGGAAGCAGCCATTTGGTGGCCTCAATGTAGTCAAGAGTCAAGAAAGGTTGGGCTTCCTTCTCAGTTAGTGCCTTGGTGAACGGCTCCCGCTCGCTCGGAGCCACGCCCTCTCCGGTGCACTTATATTCTCCATAGTAAACCGTCCTGCAACATGAACCATCATCTTACTTGATCAACAAGAAATAAAGATTAGTGTGTATTAATCAGTACCAACAGGAACCAGTAGCTTACTTCGCTCTTTCTGGATGTCTATCATGAGACCATCCAGCAGGAATCACAACTTTAGTCATTTCAGTATATGCAAAAATAACTCTCGGACTGCTCTTCCAGGCCCTGCCCAAAAATGTATCCTTTGCTGTTCCTGTAACTTTGCAGTGCACAAAGGAGTAGCCGGTGTCCTCCGATGAACTCTCTCGGGCTTGTGCTGTAATAACCGTAAGTTCCGGATCGGCTATCACGTATAGTTCCGAGTCCTGCACCCCACGTTCCGAATCAAAATAGGGTATATTACATATAGTTACGTACATTATATTTCGTGTGTTATTTCGATTCGGGTTAAGTTATACCAGATACAAAGATTTCCCGCTTCCGAAAATGAAATCGATGGTGCCTCGGATGTGGCAGTTCTTGAAGAAGTGGTTGCCCCGGTCATCGCACAATGTGTCCTGAAAACCGAAGATGCTGCAGCCATATAAAGCTGCTCTGTCGCCCGAGAGCCGCAAGGCAACTGCTTGTGCTCCGACCAAATTATCGTTAGGACGCGGAGAACTGTTCTGTATATATTTTCCAACCAAAACAGAAACAAATTAGCACTCAACGACACCAATCATTACGTCCGGCGGTCGTATTTTCAGTCGCAATATTTTATCGCGATTGCGAACAATCATGGCCCAAACTTAAAATCTCTGATAATATCAAATTACGTCCGCAACCGACCGACATAATAAGTAAAAACAAGTACAGCATCAGCATTATACTCTAGACCTTACCACAAAATTTATATTAACAGCCATAAAGTAATTAGACATCACAATCAGGGTGGCGCTGTCGACGGTTCCGTATTTTTTGGCGTTGCCGTCAAATGTCAAATTGGGTTTGTTTCCGGGATCTCCCAACAATGTAATGAACGGCTTGTTTTTGTCGATTGTGATTTTCTCTTTATAAACCCCCGGTCCGATGGATATAATCACGCGTTTGTTGTTCCCGATCGGAACGCTCTCGATGGCTTTGGTTACGGTTTCGAAATCTCCACCGCCACCTTCGCTTACCTTTATGATTTTAGGTTCAGCCTCGGCCTCCGCCAATTCTGGGTCAAAACTGGCATCCCTTTCTTTGACTGGCTTGATAATGCTTTCGAACCAAGCATTTACTTTGGATTTTTCCGCCGGTATCTGTGGTGAAATCTCCGACAGAACAACCGGTGCAAAGAGGAGAACCATGCAGATTGCTGCATAAACTCCAGACATTTTTAGTTTTGTTTTATTGTTATTCATTTGTTGATGTTGTGTTTGATTTCTCTGTTATTTCAATTTATAAGATAAATTTGTGAAGGAAAAACTGTAACCAGAAGATTCGGAGTGTTCATCGCTTTACCCTTTATTGCTTTACATGCACCATGAAACATGTTACACCCTTAATTAGTCTGAACGATAAATGTCCAATAATTAAAAAATCAATAATTAATTTAAATATTTATTTTAATTGATATTATTTTTAAAAATAATTTTATATAATATTTATTAAACAAATTTTAAGTGTCATGGCTTTGTTGCTGTTAGGTGTCATTAATTTAATTATGAAGGGTTAAAATTTAAACAACGTAATGATTTGGATAATCTTTTTATCATGATTAAAAAAATATCAACTTTTCTTTAAATATTGATCGCTTAATCATTATATTGACATTACTGGTACTTAAACTTGTGATTTCTAAAAATAACAACCGTTTCTTTAACTGATGAAACGAAAAAAATTTCATAAACCCAAAAAGAAAAAATTAACAAAGATACTTACAGAACAATGAATGAAGAAGAGAAATGAACAATGCAAAAACTGGGAGTTTCTTGATTGAAGAAGAAGAAGAAAAGAAAGAGGGAATCGTATCAAAGAGAAACGAACACTGGAATACTATATGTATATATTAGATTTTTATCAATTAAATGAGCCGAATACGTTTCTATTGGATTAATTTAAAATTTTCAATCATTTTGAAATTGACATACATTATATATAATTTACATTATATAAAAAATTATATAAATAACTTTATCAAAAAAATATATATATAACACGTTATATTAAAAATATATACATGATAGAATATATGATACATTTGTTCTTATAAACTTTAAATTTTATAATCATGAGCGGAACCATCTATTTAATACGGATATCATATAACATTTTAAAAAAATATAGATAAAAAAATGTCTCTTATAAATTTAATATAAAATAATATTAAAAATTAAATTAATATAACTTTAAATGAATATTGATATCCTTTAAAAAATTATGATACCTTTTAAAATATTGACACCCTTATTTGTTTTCATCTAATTAAAAAAATATTTTGTATAATTTTTAAATTACGAAACCTCAAACTTAATCTCTTTACAATCTTTAATTTCAAATGCCTAGACATTAAACCCTAAATAACATGTTATATTAAAAATATATATAAATTTTAAATTCTGCTATTTTCGATGTGATTTTAAAATTTAATTTTTTTATCTAAAAATAATTATTAGATTTGTTAAGTTAAATCATTTTATTTTTCGCTTGAGGTTTATAATTTAGGATTTTTTTATAGATTTTAAAATTTAATATTATAGTTTAAAGATTAGAATTTAGGGTAATATGATAAATTTAATCCTATAAACTAAATTCTAACTACAACACTTAAATATAATTAATTTAATAAAATAACATAATATAATATAATAAATATACATATTAAATAAATACATATAATACGTATAATAGTAAAAGTATAATACAAATAATATAATAAAAGTAATATAACATTAAAACATGCAGTATAATAAAAGTAACATAAAAGTAATATTATATATATAATATTAAAAGTATTATATATATAACATGTAATATAACAAGGCATAAAGATAATTTTAACCCTTAACGTTTATGATTATTATCATTTTGGCTTTTATCTTTTTTTAGGATAAATTTAGCCCTTAACCTATATCTTTTTGACAAATATCTTATTTTTTTAACTAACATAATGATTAAATAATTAAAAAATTAACGATAATGATATGTCATATATATGTAGAATGATATTTAAGATTTAAGAATGCTTAGTAGTTTTTTATTTTAGATTTAATTAATTTTTAATATTTTATTTGAATTTTAATTGTTTTATATTTTATGTTAGAATGAAATTATATTTTACATGTATATATTTTTTATTATCGTAAAAAATTTAACAATAATGATATGTTATATATATATATATATAGAATGAGACTAGATGTTTAATATAATAAAATAACATATAACATAATATATATAATAATTTACATAATATTGATGTCATAAAATAATATACAATATACAGACAATATAATATATGGTATAATTATAATTCACATATATTAAACACACAAAAAATATAACATACGATAATTATAATAATAATGTATGATAACAATAATATATAATATACATAAAATGAAAAGGACTGAATTAAAAACAATAAAAATTAAAAGTTAAAACAAGAACAAAACTAAAATAAATAGAAATGAAAAAAAAAGAGAGACTAGCATGTAAAGTTGCGCAAATAAGCTGTTCAAAATATAAAGAATTATAATATTTATTTACCCATCCCTCTAAAATGCATGGATCTTGAATCCGGGTCAGGTTGAAACGTAGCTCGAACAAAAGTGAAACGACGTCGTCGTTTTAAACTTTGGTGATGCCCAAAACGGCGTCCAAATCTAATAAATCGTATCCTACTGTTACGTAGAGTATATTTTATAAATAAATTTATTTATCCAGAAAATGAAAAACGAATTAATAATTTATATATGTATTGTCACCATCCACAAGCATGTGGCAAGGACCGCAGCTAGTCCAAATATTGAAATTTAGTTAGAAATTTAAAATATTGAGGGGTCAAATAAAAAAATTAAAATGGAAGGGCCAAATATAAATTGTACAAAAAATTTAAGAAATTTTAAAAATTTTAATTAAACCTTATCAAAAATAGTTAAAATTTTCAAGAAGTCTTATATTACTTTAGCATGAGTCTATCACGTGCGTCGAATATTGTTGAACATCATTGAACACTATTAAATTAATTAATAAAAGTTTAAAATTTTATGAATTAAACATATAATTTTAAATTATTTAAAATTTTATTTTAAATAAATTATATATATTATATTTTAATTTTTGAAAAATGATTTATTTAAATTATTTTTAATTTAAAAATAAAAATATTAAATCAAAACCCTAAACTCAAAAGCTAAAAATACTAAACATTAAATCCTAAAATCCAAAACTCTAAACCCTAAACTCTAAAAATATAATCATAATCTAAACCCTAAAATAATAAAACCTTAAACTCTAAAAATATAATCATAATCTAAACCCTAAAATAATAAAACCATAAACTCTAAAAATATAATCATAATCTAAACCCTAAAATAAAAAATTAAAACTCTAAAAAGTATAAACCCTAAACTTAAAGCCCAAAATTAATTTAAAATTTATGATTCTAGAGTTTTAGGTTTAGGGGTTTTGTTTAACTTAGGGTTTAGGATTTTAAGATTTAGATTTAGTGCTTAGGGTTTAGTTTTCTTAGGATTTAGGTTTTGAGATTTTATATTTTAGGGTTTGAAGTTTAATATTTAGTGATTTAGGTTTTGGATTTTATTTTAGGGTTTAAAGTTTAGGATTTTTAAAAAAATTAATTTAAATTAATATTTTATTTAATTATTTAAAAAAGTAAAATAAAATATATATAGAAAGTAATTTAATAAAAAAATATTTTAAATAATTTATAATTATATATTGAGTCCTTAAAGTTTTTAATCTTTATTAATTAGTTTAATTGTATTCATCAATATTCATCATTAACGATGTTCAGCGGTGTTCGACGCCCGTTGTAGAATTTTCCATTACTTTAATATTTTTAATTAAACTACTCAAACTTCATAAAAAGTTTTATTTTAATTAAACCCCTCATATTTTTAGAAAAATCTCATTAAGTCTCAAATTTTCAAAAAAAAAAATTGATTATATTTTTAGGCAATTAAAATTTTAATTAGACCCCAAATTATCCCTCTAAGATCTGTCACAACATATAATTTAAGAATTTTGGTTGTGCCAACAACAAACCCTGAATTGTATGGTATTTTCTATACAATTAAATACTGCAATATAAAAAGAAGGCATATCACTGCTTTTCACCTGGGGGCTTGTATTGCAGGGCTTCACTCAAGAACTCTCATTAGAAGAGTGTCCTTCAATTTTGAATACCTACTGATTTGGTTTAGGTCAACAACCAATATAGGCATATATTAAACAAATAAACTCTCAAATCAATTATAACAAAATCGAGCAATGCAGATCAAATAAATTCAAAAGAATCAAAACACCACTAAAAAAATTAAAACAATATATATAAACCTAGAAAAAATGAGACGTTCAAGCACCCATGACAACATTAACAGATCAAACTAAAGGTATGAAACAGAAAATAAATACATAATGCATATGAATCACCTGTGCGTCAAGAGACTTTATTTTAAGAATAGAAGATCGATTAAGTTTGAAAATGTAGTACGAAAAACCTCGGACTACATCGCAAAACCAAACCATAAGTAGTCCTAAACATATATTCAACGAGTATTAAAATTTTGATATTAGAATCTCAAGCCCTAAAAACAACAAAAACGAAATATTATTGATAAAAATACGAGCAAAAAGAATTTAAACAGAAATTCTTTTCAAAACAATTGCTAATTTCTAGATGAAGAGAAGGAAAACAAAAACCGAAACAAAAAATAATAACAATGGAAGACTTACAAGGATCTTTTCAGTCAAGCTTTCGCATTCAATCAACTCTAGTTTTCATCTTTAGATATGGGTTTAAAAATTTTCAAACTTCTCAACAACCGCTTTCAAAGTGACAAGAATAGAAAGTAAAATAGTATATTTGATCCAAGAACCATTAATCAATGTACTAATTATTTTAAGATATCTGGAAGAGACAATCATGGTCTCTGAGCTAATTGCTTTCGTAACGGATATAAGGCATATACTAAAGACTGAATGATTAGAAAAACACTTCTATGAAAGGACATTCAGTATTGAAAGTGCAAGTCAATTTCAATGAAGCAATTTCAACAATAAAACTATCAATTATCTAAACAATTTCTACACGCATCTTATGAAAAGATTCGAGAGTAATAATAATAATAATATTAATAATAATTAATAACAAATATGTTATATGTATATAAATAGCAACAATTTTTAGTATTTAATACTATAATAATATATAATAATAAAATATATATATATGATAACAATAATACAAATAATATTATTAATAAATAATAATAATAATGTTATATATGTAAATAATAATAATTATTTTAATAATAATATTTAATAGTAAATATAATAATATAAAATATATATAATTCTAATAATAATAATAATAACAACAATAATTAATAATAATATTCTAATAATATTAATAATAAGAAGAAGAAGTAGAAGAATATTAATAACAATATTATTAATAATAATTAATAAATATGTTATATATATGTAAATAACGATAATTTTTAGTATTTAATACAATATGTAATAATTATATATAATAATAAAATATATATATGATAACTATAATACAAATAATAATATTATTAATAAATAATAACAAATATGTTATATACGTAAATAATAATAATAATAATTATTTGAATAATATTTAATAGTAAATATAATAATATATAACATCTATAATTCTAATTCTAATAATTATAATAATAATATATAAAATATATTAATAATAACATATAATATATAATATTAGTATTATAATAATATATAAATATAATAATATATAATATGTATACTTATAATTCTAATAATATATAAAATATATAATATTATATATAAGTATAATAATATATAATATATTATTAATAATAAAATATTAATAATAATATATAATATATAATATTAGTATTATAATAATATATAATATATAACAATTTCTACACACATCTTATGAAAAGATTGGAGAGTGATAATAATAATAATAATATGTACTATATAATATTATTAATAATTATTAATAACAAGTATGTTATATATATATAAAATAACGATAATTAATAATAATATTTAATAATAAATATAATAATATATAATATATAATTCTAATTCTAATAATTCTAATAATAATATATAATATATTAATAATAATATATAATATTAGCGTTATAATATTAATATATATAAATATATTATAATTCTAATAATTATAATAATATATAGAATTATAAAATATATAATATTATATATGAGTATATAATAATATATATATAATATATTATTATTAATAAAATATTAATATTATAATAATATATAATAAAATACTAAAACAATAATTATAATACTACTAATCAAATTAATATCTTTAATAATAAAAAACTAAAAAATAAATACGTAAAAAAAATAAATAATGAATCCAGTTCTCTCCCCACCATACGATTGACTTAGCAGAGACTTAAATATCAACATATATATTAACACAAACTTAAATATCTATATTCTAACCATATTATCCTAAAATAAAACCTCAATCACTAAATCTTAAATTATAAAATAAAATCTTATATTTTAACCATTATCACTAAATACTAAACCTCTACATCTAAAATCCATAAACTTAACACCCTAAACTAAAACCATAAACATCAGATAAATTCAAAAAAAATCAAAGCATCACTGAAACTAAAACAATATATATAATCCTAGAAAGCATGAATTATTCAAGCACCCATGATTTTTTTAAATTTAAAAAATAAAAAAGATGAAACCTGATATAAGTTGATAATTCTGAATTATTCAAGCACCTATGATTTTTTTTTTAATTTAAAAAGATAAAAAAGATGAAACCTGGTATAAGTTGATAATTCTGAATTTCTGATTATCTAGCTCTATCACTTTGGTTACCGAAGGATATCTCTATAGGCACATCATGTAATAATCAAACAGAAAACACGTAAAAAGGAGTAAAATATATCACGAGAGCTTAAAAGAACATAACACAATTAATAAAAAGAATCAAATTCATTAGTAACAAGGTATAAAAAAATATCAGATTAGATAAATTCAAAAAAATCAAAACACCACTATAGAAACTAAAATAATATATATAGACCTAAAAGATATAAAATGTTCAAGCACTCACGACAACATTAATAGATTAAACTAAAGACATGAAACATAAAATAAATAAAATATATATAATACATATGAATCACTTGTACGTCAAGAGACTTTATTTTAAGAATAAAAGATCGATTAAGCCTAAAAATGTAGCACAAAAAACCTCAAACTATAGCACAAAACTTAATCATAAGTAATCTTGAACATATATTCAACAAGTATTAAAAATTTGATAGTAAAATCTCAAGCCCTAAACACAATAAAAATGAAATATTATTGATAAAATAACAAAAATTTTCAATAAAAATTAGAATAATTGCTAGTTTCTAGATGAAGAAAGAAAAAATAAAAATTGAAAAAAAACAAACAATGGAAGACTTATAAGGATCTTTTCAATAAAGCTTTCGCACTCAATCAACTCTTATTTTCATCTTTAGATATGGGTTTAAAATTTTTTAAATTTCTCAACAACGGCTTTCAAAGCGACAAGAATAAAAAATAAAATAGTATATTTGGTGTTGAAAATAGTAAATTTTCAGCTTTAGATATGGGTTTAAAGGCATATACTAAAGACTAAATGATTAGAAGAATACCATTGTGAAAGGACATCTAATGTTGAAAGTATAGTCAGTTCCAATGAAGAAATTCCATCAACAAAATCATAAGTTACCTAAACAATTTTTACACATCTTATAAAAAATTCAAGAGTAATAATAATAATAATATATACTATATAATTTTAGTAACAATATTATTAACAATAATTAATAACAAATATGTTATACATATACATAACAAAAATTATTAATATTTAATAGTATATATAATAATAATTATTATTTTAATATAATAATTAACAGTAAATATAATAATATATATAATATATAATTCTAATAATAATAATAATATATAATAATATAATAAAATATATAATATATTAATAATAATATATATTATTAGTGTTATAATAATATATAATATATAACATATAATATTAGTATTATAATAATATATAAATATAATAATATAAAATATATATAATTCTAATTCTAGTAAATATAATAAAATATATAATATTATATATAAGTATAATAATATATATAATATATAATATTAGTATTATAATAATAAAATACTAAAACAATAATTATAATACTAAATCAAATTAATATTTTTAATAATAAAAAATAAATAATACGTAAAAAAAAATAGATCCACTTCTCTCTCCATCTTGCGATTGACTTAGCAGAGACATAAATATCAACACAGGCTAAAATATATAATTATATAAGTTAAAACCTATATTCTAACCATATTATTCTAAAATAAGACCTAAAGCACTAGATCTTAAACTATAAAGCAAAACTTTATATTTTAACCATTATCACTAAATTCTAAACCTCTACACCTAAAATCCATAAACTTTACACCCTAAACTAAGATCGTGAATTCAAAAAGATCAAATTTAAATTTTCATGGAGTTTTGCCAATGATTTTTTCAAAATTTAAAAAGATAAAACAGATGAAACCTGGCATAAGTTGATAATTCTGGATTCGTGATTACAAAGCTCCCCCACTTTGGTTATTGAAGGGTATCTCCATAGGCACAATTTCTTTTGATTCTCCTAGATACTGTATCCATGGCCACGTAATATCTCCTTCTGATGTTTGTTCCACTCCGGCCCTAAAATCTGCCCATTTAAATCAAATGGTTAATGCATATTCACAAAGCATAGATGTAGTTTCAATCCTAAAAGCAAACCCTTTCTTAATCTCGAATGTGGGAAGTGAACTCGTACGTTCAATCCGGTTATGGTTTTAGTGATGACACAGGATAAACATAAGTTGTAGCATGCTTCAAACTCTGCAGATAAGCTAGTTTTTGAAGAAGAATATGATCAAAGTTCTAATTTACTTGTGCTTTGGTTTCTATGTTGTTAATGCAGATTTCTTTGTGTGTATTCCATATCTTCATACAGCCATCATTAAAGCCTCACCCAGTGGCAAGAACATTGTACTGGTAAGGGCACCAAGCGAGGGCCTTGACAGCTACAAATGATCACTGTGACGATGCAAAAATTTGAAATACGAACTCATTTTGGAAAGTTTTCAAATATATAACAGAATTCAATGCCTTCAGTTGACCGTTTCAAGTCACACACTCCATCAGAAGGCTTTTTTTATGCAGGAAGACATGTTGTTTGCTGCTCTAAGAGAAAATCAGAACGTATATATTATATAACAGAAATCATTCAGTGGAAGGGTATAGTTTTCTTATACCATCGATTGATAATGGATTTGACATAGCTTCCTGATTTTAAAATACGACTGTTCCATGCCATGGATGCTATCCTTCCACTATGTCCTTAAAGGTTTAGGATCTGTGATGTTCACATATCACAGTTTGCACTTCTAAGCAACCTTCAAAGAGCCTCTAAATAATCAATCAATCTTGACGACAGAGGGAGAAAGAGAGAGAGACATACAAGTTTGGAATACTCAGCATCCCAGGGCTGAAGACTGGAGCACATGTATCCAACGGCTAAAGTTCTGGCATCCTCGGACCATGTTTGTAGCACCCCTAACCCGGTTAAGAGCCAGGAGTGGTACCGAGAACACATGAAAAGCAAGATAAGCATAAATGGTCATTACTATATTAGTTAATTCGATTTTGAGACCCATTTAAAACCTTTTTACCAAACCAGAGTATATAAATTTCCTTTATCCTAACATTCAATTTGCTATAATTCAATTAAAAATTTTAACATGATCTACCCATTTTGTTCTGAACCAAATATGCATATGAAGCATATTATAACCGTTTTAACCTGTAACAATTTACATATATATGATCTACCACTTATCCATGTCATTCCAATATATCTATCCATCAATCATCCAAACTATCCAACTATGCTTCTTAAGTTCTTTCATATCATAACATATGCCAACTTATATATATATACAACTACCAAGGTAATTTACTTTAATATTTACAACTATGTTCTCAAAAATAGCTTATGTACAAATCATGTTCTAATCCAAAATGTACGGAAGCTAACTAAATAAACGAACTAGCCACCATAACTAGGAGTTAACAAAAACTAAAATACCATACATGATCTCCCAGCTTGTGTTGCCTCAGAAATCTCAAGTTAGCCTCTAAAGCTCTGAACCTGAAATTTTGGGAAGTATGGAACAAACGAGTGATAAGTACAATTTAGTACTTAGTGAGGTAACTCCTATAACTATCCATTTTTCAAACATATATTAATCATACAACATAAAGATCAAACAATATCAGGATTATCAAATCATATACATGCTTTGTTCTGTTAGCATCCTAACCAAGCATGCTTCTATTTCATATATCACATATCATGCTCATATTAGCAAAACATATAACATATAACAAAAAGGCATCATTACAGTTCACTTATATCATTTCATTTCATACTTGATATGTATCAAGTGAATAACAACCATTAAATGCCAAAACAAGTTTATTTCAATTAACATTTCGATATCATTTAGACCTTGGCTTTTAGTCAGTACTAGGTAATCAGGTCAACAATATGGTACACAAAGTACCGGGCAATATGATACATAAAGTATCCAGTAAGGTGCCAAACACCACAAGTAGTACACCACTGTACTATCAGGGGATACCCTAGGTATATAACAGTAGAGTGACTAACCACTCACAGTAATAAGGTGACTTACCACCTTAAATAAGAAGATGACTCACCATCTTCATCAGTATGGTACACAAAGTACCGAAACAGTAGAGCTCAATGACCCTAAGGCATGCCGTTCTACCTATAGCCAACTAGTTACCAAGGACTTGTAGTTCATTTAAATCTTTCAAGTTCATACATTTCATTATGTATGCATCAATCATATCATTTCAAATGAATATGATGTATGTATGCTTACATGCTTTAAATTCTAACAATTATCCTAACATGTACATGCTTATCAATGTCAATTGATGCAAACATTAACATGCATTCATTTAAACATTTTATCAAGCATACACATGCATATATCATTCAAGTTTTCATTCAATTTTTCCTACTTCCCTTATGATTACCAAATATACATTTAGTCAATTTTCATGATATTTAAAACAATGCAAGGTTGGTTAGGAACTATCCCCAACCCTAAGGTTGCTACACTCACAAAACAAAGCAAAGTAAGCAAGGTTCCTCCTAGTCCCGGATAACAACGCCCTTTTCACGGCCTTTGGATGATCCTACAAGATGATCTTCTTGTCTGGGATCCTCAACACGATCTACATAACATGCAAGAACATATATAGATCACTATTAGATCCAAATCCACAATTTATAAGCTTTTATAATAGAATTATAACTTAAATACTAAAACAGTTTCTGTTCGTTTCAATTTCCGACACCCTTCGCTTAAAACGAAAATATCTCCCAATCCGTACATCTGAATTTCGAGTTCTTTATATCGTTGGAAAGCTTACAAAATTATCTAGAATAACATATTGGCCTTATATTTTTCCTCATAGGCAATTAATACAGTTTATTAATTGAAGATACGTTTTTCCAGAATCTCGTAGCCCTTGACCTATGCTCAGAAATCGGCCAATATCTTTTAGCTCGGTGATCCGATTGATTCACCGTCTTTTCCTAATTAAACTAGACACACCAAGGAGTGTCCATTCCAATTTTCATGTCCAGATTCCACTCCTACACAATTTGGGAACCATTCAAACATACTGACCCTGCACAGGGGATGCAGGCAGCATGCCTCCCTTTGCTTTCCAAGGCCTGATTCGATATCTAGGAGTCCAAACTAAGTGATTCAAAGATCAAACTTTAATTTAAGACCCTAATTAACAACTTTCATGAAGAACACTTCTTCAATTTCGAACCACAACTATCCCAAAACAATGCTCAAAGTCAGTGCACGAAAATGAATAACACTGGCAGCTTACACTAATTCACTTCTAAGGCCCTAATTCGAAATTTAGGATAGCAAATTGAGTGATTCCAAAGGCTAAACTTCATTTAAACAACCTAATGAACATTTTTCATAAAGAAAGCTTTCTCTAATTCTGACCCTAAGGGTCTCGAAATCAAGCTAGAAGTCAGAGGTACGAAAATCATGATCTTATGAGACTGTTTTGCTTCTCTTCAAAAATTAGAGTACCAAACCCTAACCAAACTTAATGAAACTTTACCAGCATGAAATTAAGACATAGATAAGTGTTTTAGAAACAAGAAACTACAAAGAATCAGCCAAGAAATTGAGTGAACAAGCTGCTGTTCTTACCTTAAACCGAAACAGATTTTTTTCCAGCTTCCTTCTTGTTTCTACTTGCTTCAATGGCTTTCTATGGCTTACCTAAATCTAATTTCTTGATTATTTTCACTAAATTTCACTCTTATGAAGGTGAAGAAGAGCTGAAGAAAAGCTTGGAGGTGGTTTTCATGGAGGTTTCGGTGGATATGGATGAAGAAGAGATGGCTAGCAAATTGGCTAATCTCCTTATTTCTTTCTTTATTATTACTTTTTTTTTTCTTTGTCCATTAATGCCCACTTGCATCTTTTCTCCTCCACTTGGCCGGCCAAACAAGGGGATATTATCCCATTTATTTTTTTTTTTATTTTTTTATTTTTATATAATATCATTTTAATTGAATCAAAATTCAATCGGTTTAATTTCTCGATTTCTCGTACTCTAAGCTAGTTTCTTGCATTTTTATAATTATTTATCAATTAAAATAATTTTATTTAGCTAACTACAAATTCAATTCGAGTCTAATTACTCGCTACCACATTTTCTAAAAATTCACTTGGTCTCAAATCGAATCTAAATCGAACTTACGAGGCTCAATTTCAAGAAATTCTTTTAAAAGGACTAAATTGAAATCTTGTAAACTTCCAATTGTCTAGTTCAATTTTAAATTATTTAATCGTATTATCGAGCTTTCTAACTAGGCCGTTTTAAGGATATTACAATTCTCCCCCCCTTAAAATAAATTCGTCCTCGAATTTTACCTGTAGGGAAGAGGTGCGGATATTGCTTCCTCATTGTATCCTCAAGTTCCCAGGTAGCCTCTTCTACCTTGTGATTTCTCCACAAGACTTTCACCAAAGGAACATTCTTATTTCTGTGCCGTTTCACTTCTCGATCAAGAATCTGCATTGGTTCCTCTTCATAAGTCAAGTCGGGATTAAGTTCCACTTCTTCCGGCTCAAGAACATGAGAAGGATCTGAACGATACCTTCTGAGCATGGATACATGAAACACATTGTGGATCTTATCAAACTCGCTAGGGAGTGCAAGTCGATAAGCCACTGGACCTATCTTCTCGATCACATCAAAGGGTCCAATGAATCTGGGACTGAGCTTTCCTTTCTTGCCAAATCTGAATACCTTCTTCCAAGGTGACACCTTCAGGAAAACCTTGTCCCCAACATCATACTGAATGTCCCGACGTTTCAAATCAGCATATGATTTCTGTCTGTCAAAAGCTTGCTTGAGCCTTTCATGTATAATCTTTACTTGTTCTTCTGTCTCTCGAAGCATTTGGGGTCCCAACACTTTATTTTCACCCAACTCTGACCAACAAAGTGGTGTCCTGCATCGCCTACCATACAAGGCTTCAAATGGTGCCATTTGAATAGAAGCCTGATAACTATTATTGTAGGCAAACTCCATTAGAGGTATGGATTTCTCCCAGTTCTTTCCGAAGTCCACAACACAAGCTCGTAACATGTCTTCAAGCACCTGAATCACCCTTTCAGACTGGCCATCTGTCTGAGGATGAAATGCTGTACTAAGATGTACTTTCGTGCCAAGAGCATTTTGCAAAGATTTCCAGAAACGAGCTGTGAAATTCGGATCTCTATCAGAAATAATAACAGTAGGAACACCATGTAACCTGACCACCTCACGGATATAGAGCTCGGCTAAAGTCTCCGAGGTCATATTCTTTCTGACAGGGATGAAGTGTGTCGATTTGGTCAGTCTATCAACAATCACCCATATTGAATCATTCTTCCTCGGTGTAACGGGAAGACCAGTAACAAAGTCCATAGTAACTCTGTCCCATTTCCACTGAGGAAACTCAATAGGTTGTAGCAAGCCAGCAGGTACTTGATGCTCTGCCTTGATTCTCTGACAAGTCAAACACCTCAAGACAAAGTCTGTGATGGCAGCTTTCATGCCTGGCCACCAATACAAAGATTTCAGATCTTTGTACATCTTTATCGATCCAGGGTGAATCGAAAAAGAACTCTGGTGTGCTTCTTGCAATATATCCCTTTTTAACTCATTATCATTAGGGACACAAACCCTATCTTTGAAGTATAGCATTCCATTCGAATGCATAAAGAAACCAAGCTTAGCTTTTAACTCAAGCTTTGAGACAATAGCCTGGAGATCGGGATCCGTTTTCTGGAGGTCTTTGATTCTTGCTATCAAGGTAGATTGAATCTGAAGCTCTGACAAGAATCCTTTTCCTCGATACACTCGAAGGTGAGCATTAATAGCATTAGGGGCTGTACAGAATTTTCAGTAATTAGACATATATTTCGTATAATTTTCAAAGCATTTTATTTTAAACTTGCTTACCCAATGTTGGTTTGCGACTGAGTGCATCAGCAACCACATTGGCCTTTCCAGGATGGTAATCAATAACCAGATCATAATCTTTCAATAATTCCATCCATCTTCTCTGTCTCAAGTTAAGATCCTTCTGAGTCAAGAGGTACTTGAGACTTTTGTGATCCGTGAACAGGTAACACTTTTCACCATACAAGTAGTGCCTCCAGATTTTAAGAGCAAACACGATTGCAGCCAACTCTAGATCATGTATGGGATAATTAAGCTCATGTGGCTTTAACTGCCGGGAAGCATAAGCTATCACTTTCCCATCTTGCATCAAAACACATCCAAGTCCCATATGTGATGCATCACTATAAACAGTGAATTCTTTTCCGGGTTCTGGTTGGCTAAGAACAGGGGCATGTGTCAAAGCTTGCTTTAATTGATCAAAGCTTATTTGCTGCTTGTCAGACCAAACATACGGTTCATCTTTTCTAAGCAACTTTGTCAAGGGAGAAGCAATAGATGAAAATCCCTGTACAAAACGCCTATAATATCCGGCCAAACCGAGAAAACTTTGGATCTCTGTGATGTTCCTTGGAGGTCTCCAATCAAGAATGGTTTGAACCTTTCGAGCATCCACTTTAATTCCATCTGCCGATATCACATGTCCAAGGAATGAAACTTCCGATAGCCAGAATTCACACTTTGAGAACTTAGCAAATAACTGACGTTCTCGGAGAGTTTGCAAGACAATCCGAAGATGTTCCGCATGTTCCTCCTTACATTGAGAATACACAAGAATGTCGTCTATGAAGACAACAACAAACTTATCAAGATAGGGCCTAAAAACCCTATTCATAAGGTCCATAAATGCAGCCGGAGCATTCGTTAAGCCAAATGGCATTACGAGAAATTCAAAGTGACCATATCGAGTCCTGAAAGCAGTTTTGGTTATATCTTCATCTTTCACTCTCATTTGATAATACCCAGATCGAAGGTCAATCTTTGAAAAAACCGCAGCATCTTTAAGTTGATCGAACAAGTCTTCAATCCTTGGTAAAGGATACTTGTTCTTAATAGTAACCTTGTTCAACTGCCTGTAGTCAATGCACAATCTCATTGTGCCATCCTTTTTCTTCACAAATAAGACTGGAGCACCCCAGGGAGAAGAACTAGGTCGAATGAAACCTTTGTCCTGTAACTCTTGAAGTTGCTTCTTAAGCTCCTTTAATTCAATTGGTGCCATTCGATAGGGAGTAATAGACACCGGATTGATCCCTGGTTGAACATCTATCCTGAATTCCACTTCTCTAGTGGGAGGAAGACCAGGAAGTTCCTCGGGAAATACATCAACAAACTCTGATACAACAGAGATTTCTGGCAATCCAAATTCATATTCGTCTTTCAACACCATAGCAGCAAAGATTGAAGTAAGCTTATTATCAATCAGGAGGATCGACTCTTTTCCCAAGCCCCGAAGATACAATCTTCTGTTCTGGCAATCAATCCAAGCTTCATGTTTGGCCAACCAGTCCAACCCTAATACTAGGTCAAACTCACAAGCTGGTAGCACAAACAGATCAATACGAAAATGAATGCTTCGAATAGTGATAGGGGAGTCTTTACAGACAACATTAACATTCATTAAACCTCCTATAGGGTTTGATACTACAAGACCCTTAATGACTGACTCAGGTTTCAATTTAGCTTTCATAAGCATAGCAGAACATACAAAAGAGTGTGTAGATCCAGAATCAATCAAAGCATAGGCAGGAACTGAATTTAAATCAACAGTACCTGCGATGACATCAAGCGACTCCTCCTCATCCTTCCCTCGGATGTGATACACTCGAGCAGGTGCCCGAGATTCCTGATAAGTAGGAGCATTAGATTGCTGACCTTTGCCTTTTCCTTGGCTCCCCGAATGAGCTTGCCTAGGGCCTCTACCTCTATTAGATGGTCCAGAACCAGACTGAACTGAAGGTCGAGCTGAAATTCTATCATTTCTCTGGAGACAGTCCCTGATATAATGGTCATCTCCGCCACATGCATAGCACAATTTCATCTGAACACGACACTGACCATAATGATTCTTTTGGCAGAACTTGCAAACAGGGATCTTTTCTGATTTCCCCGTGCTCTGAATAGAAACAGCTGGGACTACTGATCTATCCACCAACTGGGGTTTCGGAACGTAATGACTTCTCTGACCAGAAACATTAGATGATGAACCCTCTTTAGAATATTTGGCTTTCTTTGACTGCCACTGAGATCTATCATCTCTTTTCTGCTTTTTATCACCCCAGTTTCTATTTTTTCTCTTCTCTGCTGCTTTTTGTCTAGCTTCCGTTGCAATGGCCTGATTTACCAAATGCTGAAAGTCTTTAATACCAAGAGCTGTAAACATGGAGCCTAGCTCGTCATTAAGGCCCTCAGTAAACTTTCTGCATTTCTGCTCCTCGGTCTTTATATATTCTGAGCCGTATTTAAAGTATTTGCAGAATTCCGCCACATATTGTTCAATCGGCTTGTTACCTTGCTTCAAGTATAAAAACAAATTTCTGCGTTCAGCCAAATACTGCTCACTGATGTATTTCTTTTTGAATTCTGCAACAAAGAACTGCCAAGTAACAGATTCAGCAGGAGCAGTCAGAGTGGTTGTTTCCCACCAACTCTAAGCTTCATCAGCAAGCAAAGATATAGCACATTCTAGCTTGTGCTCATCTGAGCATTGTAGCTGTCTGATCAGAACTTGAGTAGTGCGCTCAAGCCATTTTTCTGCCTCCTCAGGATTTTCTTCAATATCTCCAGTGAATGTATACGCTCTGAACCGAGCAAGTTTGTCTATAGGTGCTCTGTTAGGTGCAGCAGGCACATCTGGAGCATCTTGTTTCAAGTTAGACTTCAACTGATCGAACATCTCCTTCATGCTGAGGAGACATTCCCTTTGCATAGCAAGAATAGCAGGATTTTCCTGCTGAGGGGCATCCTGAACAGGAGCTTCTATTGGAGGTTTTTCTTGTTGTGGAGGAGGATTTATTTCCATCCCCACACTACCCCCAGCATTAGAAGAACCCTCATGACCTTCTTCGTCCGGAGCTAACCTCGTGTTAGTCATTCTACATTTGACAAACAATTCGAAAATTAAATCAGCAAGCACAAGCACATATGGTATAACTCCTAGGTGGCATAGTTCAGACCTACAAAATGCATGAACATTCAAGTAATCTTAGAATCGTATGCCTAAGCTCTGATACCACTAATTGTAGCACCCCTAACCCGGTTAAGAGCCAGGAGTGGTACCGAGAACACATGAAAAGCAAGATAAGCATAAATGGTCATTACTATATTAGTTAATTCGATTTTGAGACCCATTTAAAACCTTTTTACCAAACCAGAGTATATAAATTTCCTTTATCCTAACATTCAATTTGCTATAATTCAATTAAAAATTTTAACATGATCTACCCATTTTGTTCTGAACCAAATATGCATATGAAGCATATTATAACCGTTTTAACCTGTAACAATTTACATATATATGATCTACCACTTATCCATGTCATTCCAATATATCTATCCATCAATCATCCAAACTATCCAACTATGCTTCTTAAGTTCTTTCATATCATAACATATGCCAACTTATATATATATACAACTACCAAGGTAATTTACTTTAATATTTACAACTATGTTCTCAAAAATAGCTTATGTACAAATCATGTTCTAATCCAAAATGTACGGAAGCTAACTAAATAAACGAACTAGCCACCATAACTAGGAGTTAACAAAAACTAAAATACCATACATGATCTCCCAGCTTGTGTTGCCTCAGAAATCTCAAGTTAGCCTCTAAAGCTCTGAACCTGAAATTTTGGGAAGTATGGAACAAACGAGTGATAAGTACAATTTAGTACTTAGTGAGGTAACTCCTATAACTATCCATTTTTCAAACATATATTAATCATACAACATAAAGATCAAACAATATCAGGATTATCAAATCATATACATGCTTTGTTCTGTTAGCATCCTAACCAAGCATGCTTCTATTTCATATATCACATATCATGCTCATATTAGCAAAACATATAACATATAACAAAAAGGCATCATTACAGTTCACTTATATCATTTCATTTCATACTTGATATGTATCAAGTGAATAACAACCATTAAATGCCAAAACAAGTTTATTTCAATTAACATTTCGATATCATTTAGACCTTGGCTTTTAGTCAGTACTAGGTAATCAGGTCAACAATATGGTACACAAAGTACCGGGCAATATGATACATAAAGTATCCAGTAAGGTGCCAAACACCACAAGTAGTACACCACTGTACTATCAGGGGATACCCTAGGTATATAACAGTAGAGTGACTAACCACTCACAGTAATAAGGTGACTTACCACCTTAAATAAGAAGATGACTCACCATCTTCATCAGTATGGTACACAAAGTACCGAAACAGTAGAGCTCAATGACCCTAAGGCATGCCGTTCTACCTATAGCCAACTAGTTACCAAGGACTTGTAGTTCATTTAAATCTTTCAAGTTCATACATTTCATTATGTATGCATCAATCATATCATTTCAAATGAATATGATGTATGTATGCTTACATGCTTTAAATTCTAACAATTATCCTAACATGTACATGCTTATCAATGTCAATTGATGCAAACATTAACATGCATTCATTTAAACATTTTATCAAGCATACACATGCATATATCATTCAAGTTTTCATTCAATTTTTCCTACTTCCCTTATGATTACCAAATATACATTTAGTCAATTTTCATGATATTTAAAACAATGCAAGGTTGGTTAGGAACTATCCCCAACCCTAAGGTTGCTACACTCACAAAACAAAGCAAAGTAAGCAAGGTTCCTCCTAGTCCCGGATAACAACGCCCTTTTCACGGCCTTTGGATGATCCTACAAGATGATCTTCTTGTCTGGGATCCTCAACACGATCTACATAACATGCAAGAACATATATAGATCACTATTAGATCCAAATCCACAATTTATAAGCTTTTATAATAGAATTATAACTTAAATACTAAAACAGTTTCTGTTCGTTTCAATTTCCGACACCCTTCGCTTAAAACGAAAATATCTCCCAATCCGTACATCTGAATTTCGAGTTCTTTATATCGTTGGAAAGCTTACAAAATTATCTAGAATAACATATTGGCCTTATATTTTTCCTCATAGGCAATTAATACAGTTTATTAATTGAAGATACGTTTTTCCAGAATCTCGTAGCCCTTGACCTATGCTCAGAAATCGGCCAATATCTTTTAGCTCGGTGATCCGATTGATTCACCGTCTTTTCCTAATTAAACTAGACACACCAAGGAGTGTCCATTCCAATTTTCATGTCCAGATTCCACTCCTACACAATTTGGGAACCATTCAAACATACTGACCCTGCACAGGGGATGCAGGCAGCATGCCTCCCTTTGCTTTCCAAGGCCTGATTCGATATCTAGGAGTCCAAACTAAGTGATTCAAAGATCAAACTTTAATTTAAGACCCTAATTAACAACTTTCATGAAGAACACTTCTTCAATTTCGAACCACAACTATCCCAAAACAATGCTCAAAGTCAGTGCACGAAAATGAATAACACTGGCAGCTTACACTAATTCACTTCTAAGGCCCTAATTCGAAATTTAGGATAGCAAATTGAGTGATTCCAAAGGCTAAACTTCATTTAAACAACCTAATGAACATTTTTCATAAAGAAAGCTTTCTCTAATTCTGACCCTAAGGGTCTCGAAATCAAGCTAGAAGTCAGAGGTACGAAAATCATGATCTTATGAGACTGTTTTGCTTCTCTTCAAAAATTAGAGTACCAAACCCTAACCAAACTTAATGAAACTTTACCAGCATGAAATTAAGACATAGATAAGTGTTTTAGAAACAAGAAACTACAAAGAATCAGCCAAGAAATTGAGTGAACAAGCTGCTGTTCTTACCTTAAACCGAAACAGATTTTTTTCCAGCTTCCTTCTTGTTTCTACTTGCTTCAATGGCTTTCTATGGCTTACCTAAATCTAATTTCTTGATTATTTTCACTAAATTTCACTCTTATGAAGGTGAAGAAGAGCTGAAGAAAAGCTTGGAGGTGGTTTTCATGGAGGTTTCGGTGGATATGGATGAAGAAGAGATGGCTAGCAAATTGGCTAATCTCCTTATTTCTTTCTTTATTATTACTTTTTTTTTCTTTGTCCATTAATGCCCACTTGCATCTTTTCTCCTCCACTTGGCCGGCCAAACAAGGGGATATTATCCCATTTTTTTTTTTTATTTTTTTTTTATATAATATCATTTTAATTGAATCAAAATTCAATCGGTTTAATTTCTCGATTTCTCGTACTCTAAGCTAGTTTCTTGCATTTTTATAATTATTTATCAATTAAAATAATTTTATTTAGCTAACTACAAATTCAATTCGAGTCTAATTACTCGCTACCACATTTTCTAAAAATTCACTTGGTCTCAAATCGAATCTAAATCGAACTTACGAGGCTCAATTTCAAGAAATTCTTTTAAAAGGACTAAATTGAAATCTTGTAAACTTCCAATTGTCTAGTTCAATTTTAAATTATTTAATCGTATTATCGAGCTTTCTAACTAGGCCGTTTTGAGGATATTACAATGTTATAGTTGTAGGCCAATCATTCCCACGAACCTCTGCAACAACCTGTTTACTCTCTTGTCCTCATACTCCACCACATCCTACAGTTCACATCTAGGAGTCCATATAGATTTCACTTAAGAAAATATTAAGCTGGTTGATCGGAACTACCGACGATCAATAATATGTATCTGATTAAATTAGGATGTAACCGATGCCTCCCTGCGACACTCAAAGTACTATGACTCACTCTGTGCATGCAGTTACATATAAGGTATTTTTGGGCATCCATTAGTTCCCCAAGGATTTGTTTTGAGAGAAGTAGCTTGGTCCGTGAAAAGGTTTCTCATACATGAGAATTCCTTGGTTCAAATTAAGGGATGCACACCTTCGAGTGACGAATCCTTGAGAGGCTGGTGGATGTCCGTAAAAATCAATACCATGAATATAAGGTATATCAGAATCCCATAGATGAGTTCTGACTTTCAAAGTGGTAGAACTACAAATATTATGGTGGAATGAACAAAATCATGTGTACTAACTAGAATAAAAAACACAACAACATGGAGGATGGAACTGTGGCATTGAATCGAATACCTTGGGGGTGCATCTGTATGGAATTCATTTGCAATCGTTGAAAAAGTATCGTTGCATCTTCTTGTCTCAACTCATCAACAAAACGAATAGGTTTTCGACTCGATTTTGGGCTTCCCCTGAAAACAATAATCTTTAATGGTCCCTTTTGAGAATTAAAAGACAAAGTCTCAATCAGTTAGTGAGGAAATGCTTCCTGCCAAGCAATCAAGACTAAGAAAAAGAAATCAACTGTCTCAAAATTTCCACCATCTTTAATCAAGATATGTTATAAAATTTAAGAATTCCAAAGTAAAAGGTGAAAACTGAAAACGTACATTGAAGCTGGAGCTAGTGTTGAACTGCATGGTCCTGTTGGTCAACAAAATGTGGTCTCTATCAAGATCCATATACTTCTACATGGGCTCTATCAATAGTTCGTACTTTTAAGCAACCTTCAAAGAGCCTCAAAACAATCAATCAATCTTGACGACAGAGGGAGAATGAGAGAGAGACATACAAGTTTGGAAGACTCAACATCCCTGAGTTGAAGACTGGAGCACATATATCAGAAGCTAAAGTTCTGGCATCCTTGGACCACATTACACTTGTAGCCAATCATTCCTGCCCCGAACCTGTGTACTCTCTGGTCCCCATAGTTACATAAATAGTGATACAGACCCAAAGCGACCACAAGAATGTTGTTGTTACCCCCAACTCATGATGTTCGCATAGTAGTTAGTCATTTCTAAACCTTGGTGCATCCAAGCCCCTTTTTTTTCTCCCAGCACCCACATCCTACAGTTCACATCTAGGATCCCATAGATTTCATCTAAGAAAATATTAAGTTGATTGTTCTGAACAACTACCTGTCAATAATATGTCTGATAAAATTAGGATGTAATTTCAGGATACCTCCCTGCAGGCTATGACACTCGAAGTACAGTGATTTAACTGTCACCCCATGCATGCAATTACATCAAAGCTATTGTTTTTTGAGGCATCCATCAATTCCTCAAAGATGCACATCCTTAAAGTGGTAGAACTACAATAGCTTGAATGTGGGGAATCTCGGAACCCCATAGATACTTGAGACTTTCAAAGTGGTAGAACTACAATGAGTCAATGATTGTGTTGTAATGAACCCAAATCATGTGTACAAACTAGAATTGAAAACACAGGGAGGATGAAACTATGTGGCATTGAATCGAATACCTGGGGGATGCTTCTGTATGGAATTTGTTTGTCATCGTTATCAAGTATCACTGCATTTAACAGGTTTTCGACTAGATTTCGGGCTTCCCCTGCAAACCAAAATCTTAAACGATCTCCCTTGTGAATCAAAAGACAGATCCTCAATCGGTTTCTGACGATATGTTTCCTGCCAAGCAATCAAGATTTAAGAAAAAAAATAGAAATCAATTGCATCTCAAGATTTTCACCATATTTATTCAAGATTTGTAATAAAATTTCAGAATTCCAAATCAAATATCGCTGCATCTTCTTGTCTCAACTCATCAACCAGACAGATAGGTTTTCAACTCGATTTAGGGCTTCCCCTGAAAACCAAAATCTTAAACGATCCCCCTTGCGAATCAAAAGACAGATTCTCAATCAGTTTCTGGCGATATGCTTCTTGCCAAGCAATCAAGATTAAAAAATGAAAGCAATTATCCCTCAAGATTTCACCATCTTTAATCAAGATTTGTTATAAAATTTCAGAAAAAAAAAGATGAAAACTAAAAACGTACATTGAATCTTGAACTAGTGTTGAACTGCGTGGTCCTGTTGGTCAACAAACCGTGGGATCTATCAAGATCCATTAGACTTCTGTTGGATAAAACGGGCCCCTTTTGAATTTGCATAAACCCCAAAAGAAAAAGGAAAAACAAACGGAGATACTTACAGAACAATGAATGAAGAGAAACGAACACATCAAAATCGTATTTATTCAAGATTTGTTATAAAAATTTAGAATTCCTATCAAATATCGCTGCATCTTCTTGTCTCAACTCATCAACCAGACAGATAGGTTTTCAACTCGATTTCGGGCTTCCCCTGAAAACCAAAATCTTAAACGATCTCCCTTGCGAATCAAAAGACAGATTCTCAATCAGTTCCTGACGATATACTTCCTGCCAAGAAATCAAGATTAAAAAAAAAGAAAGCAATTGTCCCTCAAGATTTCACCATCTTTAATCAAGATTAGTTATAAAACTTCAGAATGATGAAGACTGAAAACGTACATTGAATCTTGAACTAATGTTGAACTGCGTGGTCCTGTTGGTCAATAAACCTTAGGATTTATCAAGATCCATCAGACTTCTGTTGGGTATAAAGCAACTCACCTTTTGAATTTGCATAAACCCCAGAATGAAGAAGAGAAACGAACATGAAACGGGCTGAGCTGAAGAATAGAACCGTTGGAGTGGTTATGGGTTATTTAAATTTTCTGGGTTTTTTTATTATTTTATTATGAGCTGTCATTTGACTGTTATGACTCATGGTCCACCTTAGCTGGCTAGAAAATGTTATCGTTTAGTTAAAGAGAGGGTTATTTGTTCTGTAATCGAGTTAATAGACTTATTTTTTTGCTGAATGAATATTTTGGGTGTTTTTTTATGAGCAGATAATATAATTTCTCCAGAAATTATATTACGAATAAATCTTATCCATCACGTGTACATAGACCAACCATTAAAAATCACACACCTCATCATTTTTTTATTTTATATTTTTTTAAAGTGAATCTTCACTTAAAAAAATTATTTTTAAAATAAATTAACAATAAATATAAGTGAAGATTCACTTAAAAAAAATATGACATAGAAAAAAATAATAAGATGAATGTGTTTTAGTGGTTGATCCATAGATGACGTGGTGAGACTTACCCATGATATAATTTATCCAATTTCTGAATCTTTCTCTCCTCTTTAATTCTATTTCTGTTTGTTTTTTTTGGATTTATAGTTCAAATCCTTACAAAACATTGCAAAAACTAGGTGTTTCTTGATTGAAGGAGGGAAGAAAAAAAGAAAGATGAATGATTATCGAAAAATCGTTTTGAAGGAGTCTCCGCTACGTGTTTTCATCTATTTTTCTTGAATCTAAAGATTCAAATTTTTTATAGAATCTTTCGCTTTTTTGTGAAAATAACACACTACAAAGAACTCCAACCGTTATTATATAGTTCAAACAGTCGAATTAGGCTCGGTCTTTTAAACTTAATATTTTAAGGTTAAAATATTTATATTTATATTTATTTATATACATTAGATTTATTTATTAGAACTATATGAAATATGTGGATTTGGTCCATGTACTCAATTTGCTATTTCCAATATATGTATTTTTTGATTTTTTTTAAATTATAATTTAAAAATAATTGTTAAATTTGTTAAATCATTATATTTTTTTTCACTTTGATTCTATTATATAAATTATCTTAAAAATTAATTTATTTTTGAATTCGTTTATTGTTTTCAAACATTTATGTTTTATTCCATAACCCTCAATTTTATTCTATCCCTACTTGTATTATATATAAGTTATAGATTTAGTTCTTATTCTTTTATTTGATTAACTTACATCCTTATAATTTAATTATTTTGTTTGTATATTATTTAAATTATGTTCAAACATTATGTTATGTGAAACTGCATCCCGGTTATAAAAAATGTTATAAGTTTATAAGCTTTTAGAAAAAAAAAAACATTAATGATATAATTTATCCTTAATGTTCTTAAATTTTTTAAATTAATCATTCATCAACTTTGAATATTTTTATTTTTAAAGTTATAGTTTTTAGGTTTTTTTTTTTAAAAAAAAACTCTTGAAAGATTTTTTCCAATATTTTTATATTACACATGAGCTGTAGTTTTAATCCATCTGTCCTATTTCATTTAATTTTAGTCTTTTGTAATTTTCTTTTCTACTTATTCTGAAGTGATGTTAATGACATGCTAATTGCCTTTAGCTGCTTTAGAAATGTCTTTTTTTTTTTCCTTTGTCATTTCTCCTTGACATGTAATGCCATATGTTATATGAAATTTGAAATCAATTCTAATTTCTACATCTCATTAGTTATCTGTCCCTTTTAATCTAGAAGACAAGAAATCCAACATCAATATCATAGGAAATGATAGTATGGTTGATGATTTGAACAACTTCCCGAGAGTGTTAATCGATGGACCAAGCACCGGCACCGGACTACGAGAAGTACCAACTGGTTTTGCTGGCGGGGTTGGGGATTGGAGCACCCCCCATGATCAGCACTGTGAAGGACATAGTGAACGATATCAGGGCCATGGAAGATGAAGCAGAGTCCACTAGTGGTGCTTTAGAGAATGGTAATGTGGCTGTTGGGATTTAGGAACGAGTTTTTCGACCCGAAATCGAAAAGGAAAGAAAGCTTCAAAACAAGGAGGGTATACTTCTATTAGGTGATGAGGGAACATCGGTCCTTTGATTGGTTCAAAGGTGATGAGGGCATACAGACAAGGAGACAGTTCTGTCCACCTTCATCCCACCGTGTCTGAATTTGTACAAAGATCTTGCCCCATTTATGATATGATTTTCTTCTTTGTAATCATGTATCATAGTTTTTTAATTCCACCTGTCTTGTCTTGGCTACTCCAGCCTCTCTAGTCCTCCCATTCTTCAGCATTTGAAGCTGTTGCTTTATGCTCTCCAACTGTTTTATCTATATGTGGCATTCCATCATTAACTACCATGACATCGACGGATGAAGTTGGTTGGGCTTTTGCTTTCGCTTCGGTTGAGTCCGGGTTAGTTGGGTTTGGTTCGGATGTCGTGTCATTCCGTTTAGGAGCTACAGACCTTGAATATCCATGTCATCAATGAAGCAAAAATATCAGAAAGCTCCCCTTTACAAGCAAGTTAAGTCTTTGATGGAAACCTCTAATGCATACTTTTGAGTTCCATTCCTAAATCTAGTGGCATGACTCAATATGCATATTGCATACATGTGTATTGAATCATTTTCCTTATTTAAGACGATACAATTAACAACAAAATAGTATAATCAAGAACAAGCTTTTTTTTTTCTACAATCTGAAACCATGTATTTAAGACAGTGTTCTCCAAAGGCTTTTACTGGATATGAATTCTTGAAAAGTTAACCATATTTGTTGCCCCAGCAGAGATCAATCTTCGCATGATCCTATCTTTCAATTCTTTGTCGGTCTCAAAGATGGTGCCACTAACGCTCACCACGCCGGGGTTCTGGCTGCTCATCACGGAGAATGCGATGGCTGGCTCATAACCAGCATTCAAGCAAAAATGGAGCATTCCCTTGGGAAACAAGAAGACATCTCCTTCTTTGATTAACGACTGGAAGAGAGTGTTGTTGGTGTCGATGAAACCGGCGAGAACGATGCCTTTGCGGAGAAAGAACAGCTCGGTGGCTCTGGGGTGAGAATGAGGTATTACCATGCCATCGAGATCGAGGTCGGTTCGAGCAATCGATAAGCCGAGTGTGTTCAGCCCTGGAAAATCTGCAGCAGTGACTATATTTACCGAGGAAAGGAGAAAGTTGTCCGTATCTCCAGCATGTTTCAGACTTGATATCTTGAAATCTGCAGCAGCGATGCTTGAAGGCTTCTTGCAAGGGAAACCATTGATGAACATGGCTTCTTTTGCAGTCATATCGGTCGGACAAGCGTCCTGGAGATTACTGTTATCTGCCAGGCAAATGCTGATGGAAGTAATGCAGAGTATGGTGAAGAAAACATGAATCGAATTCATTTTTTGGGTTTTCCCACTCTTTTATGAAGCTGTGGATGCCAGCTTGTTCTATTGCAGTGTTTATATACGTAAACATTTAGAGGTTGCAAGAACTGGAAGTTATTCAGGAAGGCTTGGAGTTCACTACTGGGTTTCATGTGGATTCCAGTTCAAGAAGTCCATTGCTTTAAACAAAAGATTGTGTATGCTTCAAATACTAGGTTTGTGTTCTTTTCCTGACAATTCCCTTCAATCTTTCACGAAAACAACAGCAAATTTCCAAGGTGTGCAGTCAATTTCTAAAATCATAGAAACTGTAACATCCCATTTACAGTCGTGTAAGTCGTTATACATGCTGCAGACGTTCTAATCGAACATCGGTAGTATGTGTTGACCAGGCATTCCGGCAAACTCGATAGCATTAACAGATAATGGAGCATAGCAATGGTGCTCAAATGAAAGTGGCATTGATTTAAAGGAAAATAAGATAGATATGGTATGCTTGGATCATCTCCATCATCATGGCATGCTTATGCCTTTTGAATGGTGTTCCAGCACGGTAAAGCGTCTTTAATTTCCCTGAACAACAAATTTTATGTCTAGTACCATGCCAAGAAGTCATACAAATAAAGATAAAGAGATCTCCATTTCTGAAAATTTTATTGGAACATTAACAGAATGCAGTCTCTATCTACAATTAAGATGGAGCCTGATAGAAAATCATGGTCTGACACAGAAAAGAAACTACAAACTCCAGAAATGGTGCTCTTTTATTTTAAATTGCCATTACTAGTACAAACGTGTGGCTTCTCAGAGTCCACATTAGCTGTAGTTGAGGATTCCTTTGATTCGGAGAGAATGTCGGACACAAATTTTATCAAAGAGCAGAGTCCACCCAAGAAATTATGATCGATAACACCTTTACCTTCCAGAACGTGAGCAAAATCTATGAGTTTAACTTCAGCAACCGGAGTACTTCCTTTCAGAATAGACTCCTTATCAAACAAGATGAGAAGTGAACATGAGTTAAAATGGTAAATGGTTTGATCTTCAAACCAAGCTTTCAGCTCCAATAATTGTTCCAAAATCCCTCCAGAACCACCATATATGCTAGGAGCAAAAGAGCAATCCGGTTTCTCATTACCAATGGAAGAATTAGATGAAACAAATCTTCTCATAACTGATCTAACATTATCAACCGTAAAACTCTGTACTTCCTTCCTCCCTGGCTTCCAGAATCCTGGTTCCTCACCCTCGTATAGCTGCAATCCAGCTATCCTAAAACCTAGGGACACAGTGGTGGTTCTTCCATCCTTCTCAAGACACTTTTTGATGTAATCGTCCGATGCCAGAGGATACCATGTTCTGGAACCAATCTTAACATCCATGATAGATGGATTAGTACGGCCCGAGACTATATCTTGCGAGACAAGGTGGAGGCACAATCCAGATCCGTTTGATGCCTCCAAAAGTTGACTGCCATAGAAAACCGGAAAAAATCTGCGTATCTTGTCAGGAACCCGTGTATCAGAAGAAAAAGTTTCGTAGAAAGCCAGCTCCTTGGAGCCACGTCCATCACTCTGGAGAGGCTTGTAGAAGCGTCCTGAATCATCCACAAGGGGGCCAAGTTTGCCATCACTGGCTAGGTGGCCTGCAACCTGGTGCTCTGGGGCCTTAAACATGCTGCGTAAACAAGAACGTGCAATTTACCTGATAATATGGATGAATATTCATTCAGTATTCACTTTGTTTCATCAATAAATTAAAAGGGACCATCAGAATATCAGGGCATTGGTTCTTAAGCAAATATGCATATCAAAACATCCACAAAATCTTTAAAGAAAACAAGCAAAAGGAGAAGGAAAACAAATAGTTTGAAGTTCACTACTTATTCTATTCACACAGAGTCTTAATCTTTTAAACTACAAATAAAAACCATTAGAAATCCCCGGTATTTCATGGTATACAAACATTCATCAGCTACAATTAAACCAAAAAATATGCACAAAAATATCAATTTTACCAAGGATATTTGGCCAAATTTCAAATTCAAGCAATGAAGCCATATCCATCAAAGCACTACCAACACACCAGCATTGTCCTTAAGCAGGTTGAAGCTTTTGTGATGCTTGTTACCCATTCAATGTACTTAACAGCAATTCCAAAATTTCACTTTTGAAAGAATAAAATCAATAAAATATGGGCAACGTATTTTAACATCTAAAGCTAAACTCTTCGGAATCAGGGTCTAATATCAAAAACCTGGAGACTGGGTCTAATATCAAAAACATAGAATGAAATGAACCCCAAAAGAATACTCGCAAAAAAAATGAAGATCTGCAAAATTGAAAGAGATCAACTGGAAAAAGAAAATAGAACTCACAGATGGAGAGATGAATGAGGCCTTGCTCGGCTGAAGTAGGATGTGAACAAATTTACGTTAATTTTGAGGTTGTTGAATAGAAATCCAGTGCAAAAATAGGTGTGAATCCAAAGGCTGACGCTCTGGAATCTGGAGCAATCAAGTGGATGAACGTGTTGGGAAGAAGATTAAAAAAAAGGTATATCAACTAGTATAATCTTATTCAATTGCGTATTCTGAATTTTTGTTTTCAAACATTGTTCATATGGGTATTCGATCGAGTCGAGTTAAAAAATTTTAAGTTGATAAGTCATATTTTATAACTAAAACTTTATTTGAAATTTTTCGGTTTGAGTTGAGTTTAAGAAATCTGAATCAAATTTTCGAGTTATAATATAATTTTATTCTAATTTAAACGATTTTCTCTAATTGTATAAGATATGTATATATATTTAATCATTTATTATTTGTTATATTCGAAATTTCAAAATTTTCTTAAATAAAATCTTTAAATTCAAAAAAATAATTAAATTTACAATATTTTTTTCAGAAAATTAGATATCCAAAAATCTGATTTAATTATTCAAAAAATCGTATGTCTGAAAAACCAGATCAGATACAGATCACTATATTATCGATAAAAATATTAAAAAATCAGATTGGATCTAATATTCGATAATGAAAACCGGTAGTCATCGACGATCCCACCAATAAGGTTTATATATTTAAAGTAACTTTCAAAAATTATCTACTCTTTACTTAGTGTAAAATGATACGAAGATTTATCTTAAAAATAAGATAAAAAAAATTTATTGATTAAGATCATAAATAACGTGATAAGTCAAATTCATCTAATAATTTTTTCTAATAAAACTCTATATAATATCTAATTTAAATAAATTAATTAATAAATTAAATACTTATAATTAAAAAAATGACATCAAATATTATTAAATGATAATGTAATATTTTTTAATTAAAAATTATGATATAGTTTTAACGACTCCCGATTTACATTAAAATAATTCAACGAAATTATTATTTCTTTACTAAAATAAGAGGCAATCATTAATTACGCCTGGTTGTTAGTTGAACTGAATCTATTGTCAAAACGGCATAGTTTTCTTATTTTAAATATAGATACGAAATAGGGGCAAATCGGGCAATACACGTCTAACTAAAATCAAAGTCTCTGAATCCAACCAAATCCTCATCAATTTTGTCAACTTCCTAAGTGTACTAGTATCCATATCGTGGCATTCAATGTAATTTTGTACAAGAACGAGGGCTATTTTCGTCATCTAGCAAGCCTTCCTCTGCCTTTATATACCGTCCCCTTTTTGCACCTTCTTCCACCCCGCTTTGTCTCTGATCGCCGCCTCTCTCCCCTTCCCTGTATAATTCTTTTTTTAAAGTATTAACTTAATTCTTTCTCCAAAATAATACGAAATAACGGAGCTTATTATTATTGTTAATTCAATAAAAGCTTTCATTCTCCGTTCTTCGATTGATCCAATAAGGAGTTTTCCTCGTTTGATCCAGGTATTTCGTTTTTATATTTTATCTGTTTGTATTGTTGCATTGTATGATTTGGTTTTAGATGAAATTGTTTTGATCTTGATCTTTTTTTTACTATATGGAATTATTCGAATTATTTGTTGTTTGTTTTCGTAGCTATCGTTGTATGGAATTAACAGATCAAGGTTTTTTGAATTGTTTTGTGTTATTTCTATCTCAGTGTTCCGTTGATGCATTTAGCGTTTGATGAGATTTAAACAATGGTTTTTAGGTCGTTTTGAATTTCCGGTGGATCTTATGTTATAGATCTAGAAAATTTAGTTTGAATTGTGTTTTTCTTTTAGAATTTTACTAACGTTTTTTTTTGTTTATGGGAATGCTTATGCTGAGATTGAAGTGTTTGGTGGTTTTGTTTTGTAGATCTTAGCCGTTGAGAATGGCGGCAACAGCAGCTGGGAGAACGGGATGGTACAAAGGCAGAGTCAAAGCAGTTCCATCAGGGGATTCCTTGGTTGTAACGGCGATGACCACTAACAGGCCTGGACCTCCACCTGAGAAAACCATTACCTTGGCATCTCTTATTGCTCCTAGACTGGTAAAGCTCATACGAATATGCCTTTTTTATGTCTCACTTGATCAATGTTAGATTTTATTTGCCTGTTTGTTTGGCATTTTCTTGCTGATCAGTTCAGTTTTTGTTTGGATAATGATTTTAAGAGTTGCTTTTAAGTAGGTTGATGTCTTGATTTTATAATTGTTTTCTAAGTTGAAAATTTATGTTGCTTGTTATTTGAGTCAAACTTCCAGCTAATGCTTTGTTTTGTATTTATTTTATTTTTTCTTCCAACTTTATTAATAGGCCCGAAGAGGTGGTGTTGATGAACCATTTGCCTGGGAGAGCAGGGAATTTTTGAGGAAGCTATGCATAGGGAAGGTGCTGCTCCCTTTGAACTATTCCTTTCATTCTAGTTATGGATGATATTTGGTTACTAAAAGTAAGTGATCTAATTTAATCTGTTCTTCGCTCAGGAAGTCACTTTCAGAGTTGAATATGCAGTACCAAGCATAGGCCGAGAATTTGGTTCAGTTTATCTTGGTGACAAAAATGTTGCAATTTTGGTTGTCTCTCAAGGCTGGGCAAAGGTAATTTGCTTTTCAGTTCATCGTAATACCTGAGAAAGTGATAAGCTTTTATTTTCCCTTATTTTATTCGTGTTTAGGTTAAGTGAGCCAGGTTTGTGCAGGTTAGGGAGCAAGGACAGCAGAAAGGGGAAGCAAGTCCTATTCTAGCTGAATTGCTACGTCATGAAGAACAGGCCAAACAAGACGGTCTGGGTCGATGGAGCAAGGTAAATCCCCCCCCCCCCCGCCCCCCCCCCCCCCGTAAATAGTCCATTATGTTCGGAATTCCTAGAAGCAAATGTTTTTTAATTGTTAATGTTTATTGTGGATGTAGGTACCTGGTGCTGCTGAGACTTCTATCCGGAATCTGCCTCCATCTGCCATTGGTGACCCTAGTAACTTGGATGCCATGGGTCTTCTAGCTGCAAATAAGGGTAAGCCAATGGAAGGTATTCTGGAGCAAGTTCGTGATGGCAGTACTGTTCGAGTCTATTTGCTTCCAGATTTTCAGTTTGTTCAAGTGTTTGTTGCTGGTATCCAGGTATCGTATAAAATGGAGTTTATCATCTTTCATTTTGTTCACCATATGAGTTTGTCTTTGTAAATATCCACTTTCCTGTTCGTTTAGTCTCCTTCAATGGGTAGAAGGGCTGCTGCAGAAACCGTTGTTGAAACTGATTTAGCCTCTGATGAACAAAATGGAGATGCTTCAGCTGAACCACGGGCCTTAACATCTGCACAGAGGCTTTCTGCCTCATCAGCAGCTTCTGTTGAAGTTTCCCCTGATCCGTTTGGACCAGAAGCTAAACATTTTACTGAAGTTCGATGCTTGAATAGAGATGTGAGTGAATAAATACTTAGTTTGACTTGCGTGCATGCTTTTGTATACATAAGCTAAAGTCAAAGTTGATGTTGTAGGTACGCATTGTTCTTGAAGGTGTTGACAAATTTAGCAATTTGATTGGGTCGGTTTATTATCCCGATGGTGAAACTGCCAAAGACCTTGCATTGGAGCTTGTGGAAAATGTATGTTCTTGGATTTCTTTTTCTGCATGCCTATAACATGTTTAATTAAGGTTTCAGACTTGCTACTGTTTTAGCCTTGAATTAATGTTTTAGGGGGTTCTAGTTTTGCTTGTACATTTTTTTTAATTTTCAAAGCATTAGTTTATTGATAATAATGGCAATTCTCCGTCCGGTAGAAGTGTATCATTCATTAATTTATGTTCACATATTCTGAATGATTGAATTTTTTCTTGCTGACCTTTCCGTCTCTTCTTTCTGAAAGTAACAATTTATTCTTAAAATAAAGGGATTGGCAAAATATGTTGAATGGAGTGCTAATATGATGGAAGATGATGCCAAACGACGCTTGAAGTCTGCAGAACTTGAAGCCAAGAAGGCTCGGCTGAGGATCTGGACAAATTATGTTCCCCCAGCTACAAACTCAAAGGCAATCCATGATCAGAACTTCACAGGAAAGGTAATAGCATCATTTCTTTTACAATATTTCCTGTAGTTACCTTGCATCACACCAGAATAGTGTTCTTTTTTTTTGCAACTATTTATAATAATATTATATTTTTTCTCAGGTTGTGGAGGTTATTAGTGGAGACTGCATTGTTGTGGCTGATGATTCTGCCCCATATGGCAGTCCTCTTGCAGAGCGCCGAGTCAATCTTTCAAGTATCAGGTGTCCAAAAATTGGGAATCCACGCAGAGATGAAAAGCCAGCTGCTTATGCCCGGGAAGCAAGAGAGTTTTTGAGGACACGCCTTATTGGAAAACAGGTTTGAGTAATTTCTTTAGAATTTTAATTTGGTGGTGTTAGGAACCGTTATTCATAGTTTGTCAAAATACTTCTGTCAGGTGACTGTACAAATGGAATATTCAAGGAAAGTTCCTATGGCAGATGGAGCTACAGTTGCTGCTGCACCTGCAGATTCAAGAGTAATGGATTTTGGTTCAGTATTCCTCACGTCTCCTGTTAAGGGTGACGGCGATGATGCTCCTGTGGCAGTCCCATCCTCAACTGGTAGCCAGCCGCCTGGATTGAATGTTGCCGAATTGGTGATTGGACGAGGCTTTGGCTCGGTGATTAGACATAGGGATTTTGAGGAAAGATCCAACTATTATGATGCCCTTTTGGCTGCTGAATCACGGGCTATTTCTGGAAAGAAAGGAATTCATTCTGCGAAGGATCCTCCAGCCATGCACATACAAGACCTTACAGTGGTTGGGAATCATGCTCTTTTAGTTATTTGTTTTCTTGCATGTATATTCTATTTCTAGTCTGAATTTAAATATTCATATACCGCTTGCCTACTTTCAGGCACCGGCCAAGAAAGCTAGAGATTTCTTGCATTTCCTGCAACACAAAAGGATTCCAGCTGTTGTGGAATATGTCCTAAGTGGTCACCGTTTTAAGTTGTTTGTCCCTAAGGAAACTTGTAGCTTTGCCTTCTCATTTTCCGGTGTCAGATGTCCTGGCCGTGATGAGCCCTACTCAGATGAAGCCATAGCAGTAATGAGACGAAGGATCATGCAGAGAGATGTGGAGGTATGGCTTATATTCGTACTGCTTGTTTGCCATTATATTGTTTTTCATTTTTAAAAACAAATCTGTGTTTTTCTTCCCAGATTTTAGTGGAAACTGTCGATAGAACTGGGACATTCTTGGGGTCTATGTGGGAGTTAAGAACCAATATGGCTTTGGTACTCCTTGAGGCTGGCCTCGCTAAGCTTCAAACTTCATTTGGTGCTGACAGGATTGCCGATGCTCATCTTCTTGAACAAGCGGAGCAATCTGCCAAGAGGCAGAAACTGAAAGTAAGAAGCTGTACATATCTTTTTCACTACTATATTTTGGCAATGCTTACAGAAAATATTTTGGCTTTATTATCTTTTAACTTTTTATATGTAGATTTGGGAGAATTATGTTGAAGGGGAGGAAGTCTCCAATGGATCAGCCCCTGTAGAAAACAAGCAAAAGGAAACATTAGAGGTGCTCAAGGAACTTAACTAAAATAATGAGTATCTGACTTTAACATGTACTAATGAATTACTTTTCTTGTTATTTTCAGGTTGTTGTTACTGAAGTACTGAGTGGTGGAAAGTTCTATGTTCAGACGGTTGGAGATAAGAGAGTATCTTCTATACAGAAGCAGCTTGCATCTTTAAATATCCAGGAAGCTCCTGTGATTGGTGCTTTTAATCCCAAGAAGGGTGATGTTGTTCTTGCGCAGTTTAGTATGGATAATTCCTGGAACCGTGCACTGGTTAGTTTCATATGCTTTATTTTGACTGTTTCATTTTTTTTGAAATCTTCTATGAGATTGTGTATGGTGTTTTCCCTAATGTGATGTAAGATTGAGATTGGTAGATTGTAATAGGTTATTCTTTCTGATGATAGTTTAGCTATAGAATGGGGGCTGATTAGTTAATTGATGGGGTAGGGCGGGTATGACGGTGGGACATGATTCTTTATGTGGTAAATATTAGGAATCATGGTTATCTTGCCTGCTGCAAGATTTGTATGCTATTTGAAATGTATTGTGTTTTCACCTTTCATTTCTCTTTTTATTAACCGAATGCATACTGGTTTGACTTGTGAAGATTGTAAATGCACCTCGGGGAGGAGTTGGATCTCCAAATGACAGGTTTGAAGTGTTCTATCTCGACTACGGGAACCAAGAGGATGTTCTATACAGTCAGTTACGGCCTATCGACCCTTCATTATCAGCTACACCTGGGCTTGCTCAGTTATGCAGTCTTGCATTTCTGAAAGTTCCTAGCCTCGAAGACGAATTCGGTACCGAGGCTGCCCAGTTTCTGAGTGAGCAGACATTAGGAAGTTCTCTACAATTTAAGGCAGTGATCGAGGAAAGGGATACTTCCGGTGGAAAAGTCAAGGGACAGGGTACTGGCACTGTTCTCATTGTAACTCTCTTTACCGAGAACCCGGAGGATAGCATCAATGCTGCAATGTTGAAGGTTCGACCGATATATTCTCCCTTCTTCGATTCCATTAAAATCTTCGATACACCATATTCATACTCATCTTCAAACTTCGTTTTATTTTCAGGAGGGACTTGCTAGGTTGGAGAAGAGGAAGAAATGGGAACCCAAGGATAGAAAATTGATGCTTAATAAATTGGAAGAGTATCAGCAGGAGGCAAAAACTGGTCGTCGTGGAATCTGGCAGTATGGGGATGTGGAGTCGGATGATGAGGATTCACTTCCGCCGGTTGCAGCTAAGAAAACCGGTGGCCGGCGTTAGGTATTATAATCTCTTTATCAATCCCTTTGGGGGGTTAAACACCTAACGAGTTCAAAGTTATCGTATCATTCGCATCTGAAGAGTTAAGAACTCACCCCCGATAAAATCTCCATCTAAACTTGCTTAAATTTTGACTCTTTTTCTTTTTTAATTTTATTTTGTTTTGAATTAAGACATTTTTTTAGTACATTTTAAAATAAGGTGAATTTGTAGTACTTTTGTTCTGTTTCCAAGCTGGAGAGCCACAGAAACAATTTTTAAATTTTAAATTCACGTCATAGAATTTTTCTATATTATTTAATTTGGTTTTTCTAATCTATGGTGCGGAATCTTTCTTTTCTCAGTACCTGTTTATTTATTTATTAAAAGGTTTTAGAATGTGTTAAATCAGCATAGAAATTAGTACAATATTTAATTTTAAAATTTTGGTTTCTTTTAACTTGATTCTATATTATTTAAAATTGATTTAATTTTTTGAATAGAATTTAAATTATAAAACAAAACATTTTAATAACTGAAAATCTTAGTGGTGTAAAAACTAAGTAACGAGGGGCAAAACTTGGACGCTCGATGAAATTTCATCGAAAATTGGGTGGAGAAGCAACACTAAACAGAGTTTATTTAAGCACCAGTAAAATGAGGAAGAAGATTAACCAAAGAAGTGTAAAAGAACAAGTTTAGAATGTTATTTCATGTAGAATGTTGGGCATTCATCTGTAAAGCTTGATTTGGCCAAGGATCATAGGATCCCTTTATATAGCTAACGAGGCTTAACCAAATTGACATTGTTAATCAATCAGTTAAACCTGAACGGCATAACAACTTTGGCATAACAACCAGCTTCAAACCTGACCCTTAAGTGAATCAGTGGCATGTAACTTTTAATAGAGTTTTAGCATATTATATTTTAATTTAAGTTGAGTATCTTAATTTTATATGATATAATATATATAAAATATATATGTATTATACATGGACATAAAAAATATTTAAATTAAAATTAAGATGTATTATGTTATTATAAATAATTATAATTAAATTTATAAAGTAATTAAAATTTGATTTGAATTTTATAAATTTTATCCGAATTAAAAAAATAAAATAAATTTTGATTTATAAAATAAAACTTTTAAGATTTTAAATAATTTAAAAAAATTTAACTCCAACTTAATCGAATATCCATCTTTATTCGGTCAAATGTTTAGACGACATTTTGAAAGTTTATTTGTTTGTTGTCTTACAATCAGCGATGGAACTAATATTACATGTAGGATGATATGAAAAAAAAGTGAGGATAAATTTATAATTTATATATATTTTTACCTTTCAAAAAAATTAATTTATATATATATTTGAAAGAATGTATACATAAATGTAAAAAAAATATGTTCTTTGAAGATAATAGTCTCTCTTACTTGTAACCTAGGTCTGTCACTTATTTTATGGATTCGATTTATTATATATTATTTATAGTTTTTATTCATTAAAATTAATTAATTAATTAATTATTTTTATATATTTTTTAATTATAATTAATTTTTATATAAAGATTTATTACCTATTTATATGATAAAAAAAATCATCCTTGATTATAATAGTATGATTCTTGTTTCTATCTCTTATTATCTATTTTTTTTTTACATAAAAAGGGTAATATATTAAAGCAACAAATACAGAGTCAGAGGAACAACAAATGACCAATCCATTAATAAAATAAGATCCTTGCCTGGCATCCTGCTCCAATAGTTACCATCCCTGCAACTTTGTTACACACATGTTTGATAAAATCAAAGGAAAAGGATGGAAATGGAGAGAATATGATCCAATCTTTGACTGAACTTCTTCTTTCATATCCTGGCCTGAAATGGTGAATTTATATGAAAATTTATAGGTTAGGGAAGAAACTATAAATTTTTAGGACGGGATGACCTCCCCTCAATCTCTTTGGTCCATTCTTGTTTCTTTCTTGTTAATGAGGGAAATTCAGGTCATCCATGTCACTGAACACTGTTTACATGGACAAAGAAAGAGATGCCACATTCTTATTTACACACTCGTCAATTCCTGCGACTAACATTCAAAACTTTAAAGACCAAAACAGAAGACCCAAAGAAACCAAGAATGTTATGTTTCAGCTACAAATGAAAAAAACACCTAAAGCCACCCAAAATTACAACTGATGCTCACCAACCACTCTCTCTCCATGGTGGTTTTATTTCAAGTTTCACGTCTCCGTCGTCGTGGAGCACCACCGTCACCAGTTTCATTTCCCTCTTCCTTTTCATCCTTTTGTTCACCACTTCCTGGTTCATCATTTGTTGTATCAGCAACCAATGGCTTCTGTTCTACTTTTGGGCTTGGCTGCACTGCCTGCACATCATTAATCCACACAATAAGAATAAACTCACGTTTCACTTCGGGGTGTAAACAAGCCAAGTCGAGTCTGAGCAGTAGTACTAAGCTCTACTCGATTCGTTAATAACTTGAGTTGCTCATGATCTATTCGTCTTATTTACTATCCTATTCAAGGAAAGTATGGGGGAAAAAAGGGTTAAAGAAGCTTACTTGATTCTTGCCACCAAAAATGAGCTTCAAGAAAATGGTAAGGATAATCACTACAACAGAGACTAGGACACCCATGGTGAGATTAGATTGTTTCTCAGCCCTCTCAATATGATGCTATAAGAACAGAAAACTCAAATGTTCATATGACACATACATCCACCAATGAAACACTAATCCTGCATGAAACATGAAACTTACTAGAATCCGAGTCTTGTAGTTGCTTAAGAAAGGCATATCAGCAACCTCGTATAGGAAATCGAACAACTTCCTCTGCAGATTAACAATATTACCAAGTTCATGTTATATATGTTGTAAGATTGAGCAAAAAAAAGATTGCAAATTGCAAATGCATGACCTTAATAGCTGCAAGGAAGTCAAAACCAGAAGCTTCATCCTCAGTCTTATATCTTTCTTTCTCAACCTCAAACTTAGGCTTCCATTTGGTCTCCCTATATGACTTTGCAACTTTCTCAGTTTTGGCTATCAAGATGTTATCAAAAAGTATTCCATCTTGCATTGTCCAAATCTCAATACCAATGGCAGCAATAGGCTCGAAGTCGGGCTTATTGAGTTCGAAGTAGTTCGGATTCGGAATCTCCCTGGCCTTCCAAATGCCCTTATAATTGGGGTTATCAATTAGTGGGGGAGACCATTTGCCTTTGTATGCAGGATTGTTCTTCATAGGCCTTTTCCATTCACCACAACCGGGAGCTGTTGCACACTTTGGGTTGAAAATCTTTGGAGGCTCCCACACACCATCCTCTTCATCATCCCAATCCTCTGGCTTGGTTGCCTCAGGGTCATCAATCTCGTCCGGCTCATCGTCTAACCATCCTTCCGGTTTTACCGCCTCGTTGTCCTCGATCTCCATCGGTGCATCATCGTCCCAATCATCCGGTTTCACCGCATTCGGATCGGGAATCCTTGCTCGATCATCCCAATCCTCTGGTTTCTTATCATCCGGATCAGGGATTGTCTTGGGAGGGATAAGTGGAGGGTCAAAATCATCAGCCGATAAGAAATTTGCCTTCTTCTTCTCCTGTCCATCAATCAGAATCCGAACCTCTTTGTCACGTTTCAAGGTTGCAGTGTACACATGAGTAAGCTTATCAGACGGGACAGGCGGTGTGTGTTTAAGATGGTGTTCGACATATTCCCCATTTTTAGGATTCTTATGCTTCAATATGAAATGAACCTTGTTTGTCGTCCCGCATTTGTCAGGTCCGAACATAATGGAGAAAGGGGACTCATTGTCGAATTCCTTAGGCTTCCATTGTTCCGCTTGAGGACGAAGGTATTTCAGATACGCACCGCCACATTCAAGTCCACTCTGGAGCCGTGTCTCGAACTGCAGCACCGTGGTTCCGCCTTTGAGACTCACCGCCTCATCAAGCTCCTTCACAATCGCATACTTTCTTGCCTTCTCATTCACCAGAAGACCATAGTCATCGTGCCCATCGCTCTTAGAATGCTTCCATTCACCTGCAACCCCAAAACCACGTCAATTTTACTACCAGAGAAAGCTAAAGAAATAAAGTAAAAATCTCACCTTTATATTCATCTTTCACAGAGACGATCCATCGATCCTCAAGTGGCTCGTCGAATGATTCATAAAACACCTAAGAACAAACAAATCCCAGAAAAATGAAATCAAATTTCACGGATCAAAACATGATCTTCGCCAAATTCCAGATATTAAACCCTAAAAAAAAAAAAAATCACCACATCATCGTTTTTGTAAATGTCAAGATCAAAATCATTATCATCAGCGGCGAAGCAGAAGAGTTGCAGTAACGCGAAAGCTAAGAGAAGAAGAAGAAGACCGAAACGCCCCATCATAACCAAAACCCCTAGCTCTAACGAAGACTGGAAATTTCCTCTTTTTCGGAAATGAAAAATCAAAGCTTCATCCTTCAGCTGTGTATCCTCTTTTATAGATCTTCGTGACAGCGATACAATCATGATGTTTACGTCCTGCATGAAATCAAGCAATCATCTTTCTCCACGTAAGCAAATCATGCAACTTCTGTAATCGTTAAGCAAGCCACTATTTTCTCTCTACTTAATTTACTTTAGAAGTGGGATTTTTTTCCTATTATTATTGATTTTCGGATCTTGACCCAGTCTGAAGGAGGAAAAGGTTCGGGTCGTGACCCATTCGGCGGATTTTAATCGGATAGCAAATTGACCCATTTGCAGATTCTTCGTCTATTATTGTTTTCCATTTTCTGTATATATAATAAGTATATGGGGAATTATGTTTATTTTTGGAGATTCGATTTAGTTATTTTATTTATATATTATTAAAGAATTAAAAAATATATAATATATTATATTATAATTATCTTTAAATTATTAAAAAATAAGTTTAAAGGCGAATTTATTGTGACACTCTAAAAACAGCTAAAATGGTTAACTTAAAATATTCTTCGGACCAACTCGAGGATAAACCTCTCTTGAGACCCAAGGAGGACCCCGATCTTTATTATAAGTTTTAATTTAAATAATAATTTAATTATTGTAAAAAATAATTTGGTTAAATAATAACTTGATCCCTATAAAAATAAATATTTAAATTTAAAATAAAAGAATTTATTAAATATATAATCAACTAGAAAAACTAATAAAGAATGAGTATGTATCTTTATTTTTTAGATCCAATAATAATTTAAATCCTTTATAAGTTAAAATATTAGACAAAATATACATTATTCTATTAATTTTAAGTCTAAATACTTAATAAATCCCTGCATTTTTTAAATCCAATATTTTAGTCCATATCATGGTCCAATACTAGCTTTATTCCTTGATTAACTTAAATTGTTATCAAAAACATATAATATTTCAGGTTGATTCGAGTAATATTTTAAATTCTAACATAAAATATTAAAATACATAACTTAAAATATCATACGTTTTGATGATATTTTTAATTATAACCTAAAATATTATATACTTTAACCTAAACCTGTCACGCTTTTAGCATAATAGCTAAATGACTATTTTTAGCATAAAAATGTATACATTAATCTATAATTTTTCGTTGGTCCAATATAAAATTATCGGATATTTTTTTTATTTAGCTACAGTGGTTACATTAATATCTGTTTTAGAGTATAATCGTTTCTTTAACCGATGAAGTTAGATGATTCGTACAAAATTATTGGATATTAAACTCATATTATTTTTATAATAAAAATTATAGAATAAAAATAAAAATGGAACTTCAACATAGCATAAAGAATAAAAAAAATATATCCAAATCTCTATTCTAAGGGACCAATAAAATTAAATAATCCATGAAATTTTTTTATGTTTTTTTAATTTAATTTGTCAAATCTGCCACTACTTTTTTATTATTGCCAATTTGACCCTTAGATTCTCCTCTCTTACCATTTTTTATTTTGGGGGTAAGACTTCAACTAATAAGGGACGGTCCAAAACAAAAGGGAATATCAACCTCAGGTCCTCAAGATTCTTGCTACTTTGAGACTTATAGACATCACTTTGCTTTAAAGAACTTTCTATTTGTTTAGGGTTTCATTTTCTTATTTGGACAAGAACATTTTTTTATCTTTATATTGACCCATTTTTATATTATATTATTTTATGTTAAAATATTCTAGATTTTTATATTTTTTCTTTAGGGAAATTATATAAATGGTTACTGAATTTTTAGAGTGTTTTTATTTTGGTCATCAAACTTTTAAAACTTCTATTATAGTCATTAAATTTTTAGTTTATTTTTAGTATGATCCCTCTTGTTAGAAGATGACGTTAGGTTTTATTTTTCCCGAATAAAATAAAGGGTAAATTACACTATTCATCACCCAACTTTCATGCGTAGTTTACACCTTATTTTATTCAAGAAAAATGAAACCTAACGTTATCTCCTTACAGAAGAAACCATACTAAAAACTTAATGATTAAAACACAAGTTTTAAAAATTCAATGACCAAAATTATAATATTTTAATGTTCAATGACTATTTATATAATTTACCCTTTTCTTTTGATAATATACACCTAATAATAAGATAGAGATGAAATAAGTAAATATTTTTTTCTTTTAATAAACGAAAGTTTATACACTAAAAATGATACGATAGACAAGGGTAGAAACTTTGGACTACGGTTCACGATCCCTCAAAATTTTTAAAAAATTAAATTATACTCTTAAAGATTTTAAAATTTTTAATTTGATCCCTCAAGATATAAAAATATATATTAAATTTTAAATTTTTGAATGTTTATAATTAAAAAATTTTGTATAATCTTTAAAAATTTTATTAAATCTCTAAAAGTAATAATTTTTTTTATTAAATCGTAATTTTTATATAAAAAATTGTTTAAACTTCTAAAATTTTTAAAAATTTAAGTTATCTCGAACTCTTACTCTAAATTCCGTCGTTGACGATAGAATAAGTAAACCCGTCTATGTCTGTGGCATGAAGTAGATTTATCATTTATGTAAAAGCAAAAGAAAAGTAAATATTCCTAGTGGGAAGATAAGATGAGCCGATGAAGGAATTATACGTCGTGGACCAGTACAGATTTGACACCTTGGTTTCATCTCTTTCCTCTTATTATTTGTTTTTTTTAAGAAAAAAAGACTTGGGACACAAGTTTAAACACTGCTCGAAGGTGTTTATATATATGCAGGGAGTTGCAGAAACAAAGACAATGAACTGTAAATAAGTTGTTCTTGTTTCTTTTGTCAGAATTGTGAGCTTTAAATTTTCAGACAAAGAGCATGTGGAGAAAGAAGAAGAAGAAGAAGAAGACAGTAGCCACTGGTAACTATACCTCTTCAGGTTGTTCCTCCTAGAGGGATTTTGAAGGGGTTCTAAAGGCAAGTCATTTGAGGCAAAGGGAAGGTTATGCCTTTCTTTCTGGTTTTTTCTGTACTTTTTATGTTCCATTTTCATATCTGCATCCTTGTTTTCGATTCCGAGTTCAGAGATTCAGATCGAAATGAGCTTAAAATACGCCGAGAACGTCCAGGTTTCTAGCTGTTTGATCCCACTCTTTGTTGAACAAAAATGGGGGCAGCAAGGGGCCTGTTTCAGAATATGAATAACTGTTCATCATCAATATGTATCTAAACACAAAATTTTCAGTTCCATCTGTTGTCAGTTCGGTAATGAAATAAGTTTGCAGATATTTACTGTGCAAGAAAATCTCTACTTTCTTTCATCTCAACAGAGAAGCCGTATCGGAGTCCAAATATATCCGATTCCAAACATGAATATGAATATAAAAGGGAAGTCTTACATAATTCCAACGAAAAAATGAAGAGTATCATACCTACTATCAGTTTCGAAGTTGACATGATCATGTCATATAAATCCGGTTCTCAACATTTGGTTTCACTAAGCCTCTGTTCTAACAAAAATGTTTGCTACAAAACTATGCACCCCATTCTCTGAAGGGGGAATTATCGCCTAATTCAAAATAATCATCTTATTATCGTTGTATTCGTCGTCATCTCTAATTTCCGTTCCGCGCTAGACCCGACTGCAGAGTTTTAAGCTGTAGTTGAGCTCTAGAGTTCTAGACTCTTTTTCATAGCCTCATAAACCAAATATGTAATGCTTGCAGCTGGGACAACTTTCAGAAGATTAGGAAAAAGTCCTTTGTAAAAGCCTCTATAACCTTCATTCCGAAAGGTTTTCCAAAACACATCAGACATTCCGTTATATGCAACATCTGCGGTAGCACGTTGAGCTTGCATTCTGGGAAAACAAACAAAATAAACCTCAGCAATAAAGTACGGGGATATGGGTTATCCCCAATTACCAGAAAAAAGGACTTCTAAACATTAGAATCATACCTAGTTCGAATAACCTGCAAAGGATAAACACAGGTTGCTCCCAAAGCTCCAGAAATTGTTCCGCATCCTAGTTGCACAAGAGGACCAGGTTCTATAAAAACATGAAAGACTCATCAGAGAGCTTTTGAGTAATAAACTCGGAAGAAACTTCCATGTTGGTGAAAAATAGGAAAAAAACAAGCTTGCATAAAATAAATTAAAGCAGATAGAAATGTACCACTATCTTGAACAATATATGACCTTGAAAAATCTTTCAAGGTTTCATAGACGGTAAGGTCGATCCCAGCGTATGGGATGATCCCAAGAAGAGATGGCAGAAGACCTTTATAGAATGCTCGAGGTCCCTCCTGAACCCATATATCCTTAGTTATTTTCCCCAACTTTGGTGGCTTTCCACCTTCAGAAGCACAAGTCTGTAATCGAGTTTTTACAAGATCCATTGGGTAGATAGCACATTGTGCCACGGCACCGGCTAGTCCACCAGCAAGAAGTCTGCCGCTGGCACCTACATCACCATTCTTATCCCCCGTACTGTCTCCTATTACATTCTTTAATATTTCATATGCATAGAACTTTATAGCACTTTCAGGAGCTACCTTGACAACATTTAACCCATTGCCTCGGAAAAATCCCCAAACACCATCTTCTTTCAATATCCTTTTTACAGCTGGCAGAATATTAGCATTTGTAGTTTGCACTTGTAAAACAACCTTGAGGCGATCGAGAGGAGCAGTTGCAGTGCGAGAAGCTGCTCCGGCTATTCCTCCTGCAATAAAATACTTGCTTCTCTTAACATGCCTACTGATGTCTTGAGGAATAACAGCCGTTTCTCCGATATCTACAAGGCAAACCTTTTCCCAATGATGATAGATGTTCTCCATGGTAGCTTCATGAGGATAGAGGAGAAGGAAATCCCTCCATTCTTCAAATGTTATAGTCCCGTTGTTGTCCTTATCAACATGCTCTACGAATCGTGCAAGCTCGTCATCATCGATATGAATCCCTGCAAAATAAAAACTGCCAGGGCTTATAAGTTGAAAACAACTGTTTAATTGCAACCACGGAAACTAAGGCCGCTCAACATCCAGCAAAACAAACTGACACATAATCTTTATACCGACAAAAAATTGTCTATTGATACGGCATTATGAGTATATCAACAAGACACTGTCTCAGATATCAAGCTCGACAACCTTCAATGGTGACAAACCACCTTGAAACAAGACATAGATCCTTAGTCGTCAGCTGTAGGATTAGCCGAGGCACCTCAACAAGTGCAGATATGTTCATAAAAGAACTATAAAAATACAGATTCTCGTTTCACATTGATTTTAGAGCAAAACTTTGGTTTCGGAATATTTGTAACATAAAAACACAAATTTGAAACATGAGAACTAAAACAAAAAGTTCAATAGATCCACACCACGGGACACCGAACACATCTGGCATGTGAAACTTTATACCCTCTTGTAATCTTACATTGAGATTATTTCAAACAAAGGCTTTGCACAACAAACTGGTGAAGACAGTTCGAAAAACTATTTCGGATTCCATTCAGAAATTAGAAGAAGACAATGCATCCCCACAACTTGCAATGTAATCTACTCTGGACAACACACATTGTCAGAATTCAAATTGCCAACCAAATTAATGTTTTTGTATTAATCACTTTTAATGCTATCTTTTCCTTACAGGTACCTAACAGATGTTCCAATTACCAACACTTCGAAAGCCATTTCTCCAAACTCGAAATCGTTACAAGTTTTCTGATCCAAAAGGGTATTAAAAAGATGGAAAACAACATACAACCTCTCAATTTATAAGCAAACAAGCACAAATTGTTCAAACTTTATGATGATTTCATTGTCAATCCCAATCAAAACAACAACCTCACCATACCAATCAAACATATCAAAGTTCAGAAATTTCCAATCATTATAAAACTACAAGAACAAAGAGCATAGCATACCGGCCTTAACAAGCGCATCCCAAAGCTCCTCAGGCAAAATGCAGCCATTATGTTCCACGTCAATAGCTTGGAAAATCCTATAAAGTTCAAGCTCTTTATCATCCATATAGCTTTTGAATTCTAGATAGTCCACGCGCCCATCTTTATTGGCATCACAAACTTTCAACAGATCGTTGGCGTACTTGTACTCGGGCGGAATCTGCAGCGCCGACAGACCCATTTCGATCTGGGCATAATCCAAGAATCCCACATTGGCCGCATCGAAGAAGTTGAACAAACTCCGAATCCTCAAATCCCTTTCATCCTTCGTCTCGCGTAATGCCAGAAGGACATGATCCATTGTGACGGGTCCCGGTTTTTTGACAGGGTTGCTGCATTCGGGTTCCGGTTTCGGCTCCATTTAAGGCAATCCTAATTTTTCTTAAGCCAAATTTCACCTATTTTTCTGCGAATGTGGTCTCTTGGAACTGTTCTTCTCTGCAACCATTGAGGATGGGAAAGAAAGAGATCTGCTTCATAAAATGGGACACAAAGAACATTAAAAAAATACCCTTTTCTTGGTTTATATACCCCAAGAATCAATTAAGGAAAGGATCAAAAAATTTGACTCGAATTAGTGAAAAATGGATCAAAAGGAAGAATGAAAAATAGGGTCAAAATTGCAAAGGAACGGGAACAGGTTTACAGAATAAAATAGAGATGAATTCTAAGTCTTTTTAATGGTTTTGAGAAGATGAAAATCAATCAAAGAAACAATAATGGAGACGGATTGAAGGAAGGAAGGAAAAGCAGGGCAGTTCCAAGGAAAGGTAACGGGAGAGAGAGAATTTACTACAAAGAAATTGAGAAAATACACGTGCAAGATTATTGAAGGTTGAAGAAAGAATATGGTTCCAATTAGGCTTAAATACTTGGGTGTGCGAAACTCCATTCTACTAAAAAATAATATTTTGATTTAATTTGAAGTAAAATTATTTAATTTATTTTATTTAAAGATTTATAAATTTGGTTTAAATAAAATTTTAGGTTGTAAAATAAAATTTTTAATAATTTATTCTTAAGTCGAGATGAGTTCTTTTAATTTTTTATAATATATAGTAATATGTCTAAATATTATCACATATGAAAAAATATAAAAATATATACATATCTTATATGATTAAAAAAATTATTTAAATTAAAATTAAATCGTATTATAATATAATAAATAATTATAATTAAATTTTTATAAAAACTCAATACGACATGACTCAAATAGTTTAATTTCGACTCATATAAAAAAAATTAAATAAAATTTAAATTATAAAATATAACTTACCAACTTAAATAACTCAAAAAATTTTACCCTTCCCATATAGTTTTTAAATTTATATATTATTTGTCCGTTATAAAAAAAACAACTAATCAAAGTATTCCACGTCAATACCCCTTAAATATTAATCCAAAATTATATTTTAATTACAAAAATACATTAACAAATATTATACTATTAAAAAATTTCCTTCTCTTCCTCTTCCCTTCTTCTTCCTCACTTTTTTTCCATTAAAATCGTAAACAAACCAAAAAAAATTAATTTTTTTATTAAAAATAAAATTTAGATTATAAAATATCTTTAAATAATTTAATTTTTTTAATAATTAATATATTTTTTTACTATTTTTTAAATCCGAAAAATATATATTCCACAATATTTGACTAAGATGAACCAATCCTGCCAATTTATGGTAGACTTTTAGGCATAGTTCCGTGCATACAAGGGACAAGTTATATACTTTGACTCTTACAAATTCAATAATAATAATCTCAAAATGAAATTATTTATACGTCTTTAATTACGATTTACTAAATCAATTAATAGATCTTAAATGATTATTATTTTTAATTATATTAATATACGTATTTCTCTACCAATAAATGTTGGTTGTATTAATAAGATAGGACACGAACTTAAACTATATTATCAGGAAAGACAGTTTCGTATTACGAACATAAACGGTAAGATTTCCTCAACGAAACCTATAGTGAAGTAGCGAAAATATTTGTTTATTTTATTGCAAAAACCCTAAGTGTCTGATATTCACAAAACATAGGTTATATATCTATTACATAATGATAGTAGTAGTAGTACTCAAGTTACCACTAGCTTCACCAATCTACCTTGGATGCATATTCTAATAGTCCTAAGACAGTATGTTCACATCCCAATTGCTTCGTAGCCATCTTCTCCCTCGCGCTTAAATCGATAACGAACGGCGACAGCGACAATAGCTACCGCACCGATCATAGCTGCCATGGCCAAAATGGTTGCAGTTGGCTTAATGCTATCAGTGTGCAAGGTGTGCATTGACTTGGGCAATTGGTCTGCAACAAATATGTAGAACAGCCCCATTACTCCTGTATGATGTCTGATACTACTGTAATTCGACTCCAAAATCAACGTCTCCCCTTTCGATATCTCGATGGCTCCCGGGCGAGGATAGCAGGTGGTCATGCCTACGATGTAACCAGCTTCGTTTCCCGGTTCTTCTCCGTCCCCGTAAGTCGGTAACGAAGAACACATAACTTGGCCATCCTGAATTCACCAAAATGCATACAGAAAAGCTTATTATCATCAGATTGCTTACATACACATGCATGCATACATACATACATACATATATAGACATAAATACCTCTCTATAGAGAGCAGAACCTATTCCCCCTGAATGTTGATGTGCCACACCATATATGAGATAACCACCAAACGGCATGTCTAGGCTTATCCTTCTGTTGTCAACGTATCCATCGTCAACTAATCCGGTCGTGTGGGACGGTTCGATATCATATTCCACCTGCATCGAAGATATTCAATGACAATATTTGAGAAGAACTCTAACTTGACAAGAAAGAAACTCTGTTGCAGCACATAGACAAGCAACTACCTTGCACTCATGCTCTGTGTTAATCCCAGTTGAATTACTACTCCTTTTCCAGGTATCGGTAATGTCGAATATATAAATTTTAACAGGCAAGACGGAACTGTCCATATCGATCCATTTCACTTTGTATCGGAGGTAAAGAGTTCTTCTAACACCCTTGAACCCTTGTTTCACCCTGCATTGTGTCCGATCATAACAACATAACAAACCCCCTTTGTAATCTGGCTTCAGAGGTCTTCCATATTCGTCGACCGTGACATTATACAGATCACAACGACATTCGGTACATCCCAACTTGTCTTCGACACCTCTTGTATCGATCGCATGAATGTTTAGCATCCACTGCTCCACAAATCCAGAAGGAATCTCATCAGGATTACCGAATTCTATGCCATATGGATCCGGAACATGAGTCGCAGTTCTCCGTGTCTCGGACCCGAGGCCAAAGAACTGACCAAGATTAGGACAAATTCCACTGTTCCTCCCAGAAATATAATCCGACCTATTAAACTTTACATGGTCATCAAACTCAGATATCTCTACACCTTCACGTATATAGTACCTATTAACCACCCAATGATGCAGATACGTCTCGTGCAATGGAACAGGATTCCCGGCCTCATCGATCACTTCGGCATTGAAACTTTTCACGGCGATATGACCTTTCGGAAAATCGACATTATAGTAGAACCGATTTTCAACCGATCCCGGTCCGAGCACGAACTTAGGCGATAGAAAAACAGCAGTGTTCATCTTATTTTCATTCCCCACAGAAGCTAATGAATATGGTAAATTAAACATCAACAAAACTTGAACCAAAAGTAACCATCCCAGATTCTTACTTTCCATTTTCCTGTCATTTTAACAACACGAGTCAAACCATATGATCTGAATCATAACCATTAAAAACGTTACTTCGATTCTTTATTATTATTTTTTAAATATTCATATTCGATACATATTCGAACATATATATGAACATAAATTCAGAAAAGGGAAGAACATGAGAGAAACACCAAACATACCTAAACTTTCTGAGATTACTTCTTGTCTGGAACTCTTCACGATCTTGGTTAGAACATATTTCTCAGGCTTTTATAATAGAGTTCAATATTCATATATGTTAGAGACGTAGGGGGAGAGGGTGTTTAAGATTTCGACACGTGTAATCGATTATTTCAATGTGAATATATTTATAATAAAATGGGATTTCATGGTAACCTAAGCCATGACGTTAGTTGGTTGAAGGCGTTTATTGTTTTACCAGAATATCTTATTTTTAATTATTATTTACGTTTTTAACACTCGAATATATTTATATTCGAATTTAACATTCTTTGCGAGACCTCTACATGTAATATACCGAATTTCATTAAAAAAATAAAAATTTATATTACATATTTTTATCAACGAACTATATAATTTTATTTATTTTCTTAAAAAATTATCTTATTAATATGGTATATTCCTGTAATTTTTAGGTGTTCAAAAATATAAATAATAACTAAAAATGAGATATTAATATTTAAGACCAAAGGTCCTCAAAGTTTGCGTGGGGAAAACGACTTTGGTTGTATATGTATGGAAGCACATGTCGGTATTCTCATGATGTAGGAGTAGAAATATTTTTATCTTTTTATTACGTTTTTATTCATGTATTTCGTTAATTTTTTTAAAATTTTAATTTTAAACTTTAACTTTTATTTTTTATATTTTAAACCCTAAATCTTATACCTTACAAATACACTATGTTCTTAATTACTTAAACCCTAACCACAATTTTTAATCTTGAACCCTAAAATCTAAACTTTTTTACTATATTAAAACTAACTTTTTGTGACACTTTTAGCGGCGTTTTTTAAGTAAACGTCATTAATTTTATATTTTTGGTGGTGTTTTTATGGAAAAAAGGTAAACTATTTGCATCCGTCGGTATTCTCATGATGAAATAGTATAAATTGTTAGACTTATTTTGATATAACTTAAAATGACTTTTTCAAAGAACTAATTTGTAAAAATTTGTAAAATATTTTTCTCGAAATAAAATTTTCAAAAACTCAATTTAAAGGCTGTCAAAATGGTTTACAAAATGTTCGACTTTTTATCCATATCATATATACATTTAAAAGTCAACAAAATGGTCAAAAATGTTTTTCAAAGCCAAAGTCTCGAAACCTTGTCAAAAGGTTTCGAAACTTTCAGGACAGAATGGCCTATTTTTGAAACCCAGGCAAAGGTTTCGAAACCTATGTAAAGGTTTCGAAACTTTCGACCTGTAACGGCTAGTTTTATTTAAACCCCTCAAAGGTTTCGAAACCTCTGGTAAAGGTTTCGAAACTTCTCTGCAGGTGAAAAGTTAGTGCTCAACTTTTTGAATCCCCAACGGCTCCAAAACATCCCCAACGGCTACAAACGGCTAGAAACTTTTAAGAGCATAAAAAGAGGTCTGAAAACAAGATTGATAGTAGAAGGAAACACATCAAAACATTCAAGCACTCAAAGATCAACCTTGAACTCTATTTTCCAACCTTCTTGAAAAACACTAGTGTGTTCATTATTTGTAATCTTTTTACTAGTGTTATTTGGGTGTGTGAGAGAGCTTAAAATTGTGCAAACACCTACCTTGTGAGGATTTTCTAGTTTGCTTATTTGTTCTAAGATTTGGGATTGATTCAATATACTTTGGGGTATAAGTATATTGAATTGTGTAAGGGATTGATTCAATAGACTTTGGGGTATAAGTCTATTGAATTGTGTAAGGTTACTCCTTAGCCTTAAAGGAAAGACAAATTAGTGAATTTGTGGGAAATCCTTTGTGTGGTCACTAAGGTAGTGGATGTAGACTTCATTGAGGAAGTTGAACCACTCTAAATCACCTTGCAATTTCTTATCTTTGCAATTAGTGTCCACCATATTTTAAAAATCCAATTCACCCCCCCTCTTGGTGTTTTTCGGTTGATTGCAACACTCAATAATTGGTATCAGAGCAAGGCTCATTGGAAGGTCTAACAACCTCTTGAGAAGATCCAAGAAGTGTTCAATCATCTACAAGGTCATCCATGGCTTCCACCTCCACTATTGAAGCTTGGGGAGACTCTCAACCCACCAACAAGCCTCCTTTCTTCAATGGAATCAACTATGCCTATTGGAAGAATCGAATGAGGTTATTTATTCAAGCTTATGATCTAGAAGCTTGGAAGATAATCATAAGTGGCTACACCGCACCAACTAGTAGCATGGAGACTTGGAACTATGAAGAAAATAAAAGTTTTTCTACCAACGCCAAGGCGATGCATCTTCTTTTTTGTGCTCTTGGTCCGGATGAATATGGAAGAGTATCATCATGTTCTAATGCAAAAGAAATTTGGGATAAACTTGAAGTCACGCATGAAGGAACAAATGAAGTGAAGGAGACCAAAATCGGGCTTCTCAACCTCAACTATGAGAACTTCAAAATGGATCCCGAAGAAGACATCAAATCCATGTCCGATCGATTCTCCGTGATCGTGAATGGATTGAAGGGCTATGGAGAAGTCATTCCCGAGGATAAACTTGTAAGAAAGATGATCTACTCTCTCCCGGATTCTTGGGAATCAAAGAAGACAGCAATCATAGAAGCAAAGAATCTTAAGACTCTCAAATTAGATGAGCTTATCGGTTCATTGCTTACTCACGAGATGATGTCCAAAGGGAAGATAGAAAAGAAGAAAGAAGCTGAAAATAAGAAATTTGGAGTTGCTCTCAAATCAACAAAAGAAGAGAGTAATTCTAGTGATGATGATGAAGAGAAAGAGATGGCTATGTTTGCCAAAAGATTTAGAAGATTCATGATGACAAACAAAGGTAGAAGATTTCAAAGAGAAGAGGGCCTCAAGAATGAACCAAGAGATAATGATGCCATAATTTGCTATGAGTGCAAAAAGCCGGGACATATCAAGTTTGAATGTCCTCAATTGAAGAAAAAAAGCTTTGAGAAGAAAAAGTACAAAGCTCATGTAGCTACTTGGAGCGATGAAGAAACATCGGATGATGAGGATGAAGTAGCAAATTTGTGCCTCATGGCATATGAAGATGACTCTAAGGTAACCTCAAATTCATCTATTTCATTTGATTATACTTTTGATGAATTGCAAGAGGTTTATGATGAATTAGCTTTGGAATATGAAGATTCAATTTTAAAAAATAGAAAAATTATTTTAAAATTGAAAAATGAAAATAATTCTCTTTCCAAAACTAATGAAGAGTTTGAAAGTAAAATTAAAGATTTAGAAATTAAAATAATTGATTTTGAAAAGAAAAATCAAGATTTACTTAATTTACTTTCAAAAGTTCATGATGACCATAGAAAGAAACTTGATGAGCTCAAAGTTTCTTTTGATAAAGTTGGAAGCAAATCTTTTGAAGAAGGTGAAAATTCTAAATCCAACTATTTTAAAAAGAATTTTAATGAAAGTTTTTATAGAGGTCCCCAAAGGTCATACAATAGAAAGGTAGTTAAAAGTATTTGGGTTCCTAAAGGACTCATTGCTAACAAGGAATATGACCTTCTATAAAAATGGATACCAAAAGGGACTAGACTTTTAGGAACTAATTCTTATGGACCCAAAAGATTTTGGGTACCAAAATATGTGTAAGTTTTTTTTTGTAGGTGTGTTGGAGCTATGGTGAGCAAAATGAAGAAATTTGAAAGCTCTAGACACACTAGAAGGAAAGGCACTTGAAGTGGATAAAGTGCAAATCAAAATGTTTGATCCAAGTGGTAACTTTCTATTTTTCATGCAAATTATGAAATTATATTGCTCTTTATATGTATATCCTCTAAAGCATGCTTGATTGTTGATTGCATGAATTGTGTGTTTAAATGTCACTTAACTCTACTTGATTGGAAATACATGCTTGAGTGACTTATACTAGCTATTTTATTGATCTTAAATGTCTATAATATATCATGAGTATGCTAGAATGCATTTCCGGGTTCTTTTGAGGTTTCTTAGAGTTCTAGGATCAAAAGTTTCGAAACCTATAAACAAGGTTTGGAAACTTTCTTCAAATAGTCTCGAAACCTTAAGCAAGGTTTCGAAACCTTTAGAGGCAGTTTCAAAAATTTGGCTACTGGAATGAAAGTCTCGAAACTTTTTCCAAAAAGTTTCGGAACTTTTGTTCAAAAGTTTCGAAACCTTTCACAAAGTTTCGAAACCTTTCGAGCAGTTTCAAAAATTTGGTTACTGGAATGAAAGTCTCGAAACTTTTTCCAAAAAGTTTCGAAACTTTCGCTGAAAAGTCTCGAAACCTTTAACAAGGTTTCGAAACCTTTCGTAACAGATCTGACTGGGCACGATTTTAAACACAAAAATCCTCCTATTTTTCATTCCCAAACTCTAAACATAAGTTTCAAAACCTCTCAAAACTCTTTCTTTCAAAATTTCTTCATCACTGAGGCATTTGTTGCATTGATTCATCAAATCTCTTGGGTTTAACAACATCTTCATCAAAATCGTGAGGTAATTTCATCTCCAAATTCTTTTTAGATTTTCGAAATTTATGATGATATATCTCAAAAACTTGGTTTTCATGCTTAAAAATGATATAGATCATGTTCATTTTTACTTATTGACATCTTTAAACATGATTTTATCAAAACCCATGTTGTTTTCAAACCGAAAATGATTTTATCCGAAAATCCAACTAGTGTTAGGGTTTCGAATTTTTTTTGGAAAATATGATTTTGATACTTGAATTAATGCTTTGGGTTGATCATTTATATGCCAAATATTGCTTTGATTGCAGGAGGTATCACCCAATTGATCTTGAGCTTTTGAAATTTTTTTCAAAATCTTGTGCCCACTAAGTGTTTGACAAAATTCCTCAACCAACTTTTTTTAGCCTAAACTCTTATCCTTGCTTAAGTATCATGCCTCCTAGAAAAATGCCCGCTCGTGCTAAGCGATCACGTTTTGAAAGTGGTCAACCTTCCGGTTCTAATGTACCTAATCCTAATCCCGATCCCAACCAAAATCCTACATTTGAGGATTTATGCTTTAGTGATAGTGCTCATAGAAATAGATATTTTAATGTCTATCACCATAAGGAGATTAGATTAGAACGGAACATTGACTTAAATTTCCTTATGTCACCCGATTATGAGTTTAATCTTTTTGAGTTGTTCACCGAATGGGGTTGGATTGAGTATTTGAGCATTCCCCCATCTACACACCGTAGGCTAGTTCGTGCCTTTTATGCAAATGCCGAGTTTATCCGATCTAATAGAGGAATAAATCCTATTACCGGCATTCAATCTTTCTTGATGGGTACCAACTTTGTCTTGACACCCGAGTCTATAGCTCAATTCTTAGGTGTCCCTCTAGGTGGGAAGTCCAATGAATACGAAGCTCATTACATTGAACCTTTCCCCGACCATCGTCCTACCCATCTACCTTTAGAGGAGCGTCTCTTTCATCTTCTTACTACGTGGTTCTTTCGCTCTTCCGGCGGAAAAGCCGCTAGTATGCGAGTCATTGATTATTGGTGGCTTAGACAATATCGTGATCGATCCCGTCCCGATATTGCAAACATCATCTTTTTGAACCTTGTCAAAGTCATCTCTAATCCTACATCCTTCTCTCTTCCTTTTGGATGTGTTCTTAGTCACATCTTTAGGAAACTCAACATAAACACCTCCCTAGATGATCCGATCAAGAACAAGAGTTTGATTGACATCAAATCTTGTCATAAAGCCCAATGGTATCATGGTGCTAATGGATGGGTTCATAGAGGGATTGTAGAGGAACTCGATGAGGATGTTCCCGAGGCACCGGTAGATGAGGATGCACCTCCTCCCATGGTTCCTATCACCATGGATTTCATGTATGCTTCGATGATCACACGTTTTGACAACATGGATGCTTTCATGCGTAGCTCTCATGAGGAGACCACCGGCATGCTTCGTAGCTTAGATGGACGTGTATCATCTCTAGAGCATGATATGCGTGACATTCGTGGTCATCTTTTTCCAGCTTCTCCGCCTCATGATGTACCGGATGTTTAGGTGTCATGCATACTTTTATGATTATATTATGATTTAACTTATTTTGATATATTTTGAACTATATGTGTTAACACTTTATGTTTGAATTTGGTTTGGATCATTTTGATGAACTTATGTTATCTTTTATGATCATTTTGTTAACACTTTATGTTATGATGCATGATATGTTTATGATCTTTTTATGATATATGCAATATGAATATCTTTTAAATGCTTTAAATGTTATTTTATGACCTATTGCTCTAATGATGTTTATACCTTTTTGTAGCTCTTATTCTTTTTGCTATAACAAAAAGGGGGAGAAGTTAAATTAATTTGTTTTTTGTCTTATGTCTTAAAAACTTTTATAACGACATTTATTAAGGGGGAGCTTAAATGAATTTTCAAAAGTTTGAAAATTTTCTCAAAAACAAATTTTTACAAAAGGTTTTGTTATATCAAAAAGGGGGAGATTGTTAGACTTATTTTGATATAACTTAAAATGACTTTTTCAAAGAACTAATTTGTAAAAATTTGTAAAATATTTTTCTCGAAATAAAATTTTCAAAAACTCAATTTAAAGGCTGTCAAAATGGTTTACAAAATGTTCGACTTTTTATCCATATCATATATACATTTAAAAGTCAACAAAATGGTCAAAAATGTTTTTCAAAGCCAAAGTCTCGAAACCTTGTCAAAAGGTTTCGAAACTTTCAGGACAGAATGGCCTATTTTTGAAACCCAGGCAAAGGTTTCGAAACCTATGTAAAGGTTTCGAAACTTTCGACCTGTAACGGCTAGTTTTATTTAAACCCCTCAAAGGTTTCGAAACCTCTGGTAAAGGTTTCGAAACTTCTCTGCAGGTGAAAAGTTAGTGCTCAACTTTTTGAATCCCCAACGGCTCCAAAACATCCCCAACGGCTACAAACGGCTAGAAACTTTTAAGAGCATAAAAAGAGGTCTGAAAACAAGATTGATAGTAGAAGGAAACACATCAAAACATTCAAGCACTCAAAGATCAACCTTGAACTCTATTTTCCAACCTTCTTGAAAAACACTAGTGTGTTCATTATTTGTAATCTTTTTACTAGTGTTATTTGGGTGTGTGAGAGAGCTTAAAATTGTGCAAACACCTACCTTGTGAGGATTTTCTAGTTTGCTTATTTGTTCTAAGATTTGGGATTGATTCAATATACTTTGGGGTATAAGTATATTGAATTGTGTAAGGGATTGATTCAATAGACTTTGGGGTATAAGTCTATTGAATTGTGTAAGGTTACTCCTTAGCCTTAAAGGAAAGACAAATTAGTGAATTTGTGGGAAATCCTTTGTGTGGTCACTAAGGTAGTGGATGTAGACTTCATTGAGGAAGTTGAACCACTCTAAATCACCTTGCAATTTCTTATCTTTGCAATTAGTGTCCACCATATTTTAAAAATCCAATTCACCCCCCCTCTTGGTGTTTTTCGGTTGATTGCAACACTCAACATAAATCTTTTACCTTTTTATCATGCTTTCATCCATGCCTCCGGTTAAATTTAAAAAAAAAATTGAATTTTAAACAATCCTTATTTTTTATATCTTAAACTCTAAAAAATATACTTTATCCTTAATTACCTAAATCCTAATCACAACCTTTAATCTTAAATTCTAAACCCTAAACTTTAAATCTTCTAATTTAAAACAAAATCACGAAAAAAAACATAAGAAAGAAATATACTATTTATACGTAAAGACTCTTTGAAAATTACAACCGGCAAATCCTGAAGAAAACCAAAGTGTCCACAGCAGGAAGACAAGTTGAAACCAATAAGATTCAAGTGAACACTTGGCTTGTGTGTCGTTTCTACATTTGTTTTTCATTAATAGTTGCTACCTAAACGTTCATTTCAAACTGAAAGTGAATATTTTAATTAGGCATTTGGATTTGCCTTGATACTTTAAATGAGTACAAAAACTTTGATTTTTATTTAAATCCGGTGATAATAGTTAAATCGAGTTTAAATTTGATCAGATTTGGTTCAGAGATAGTTATATTAGGCTTAGTTCAAGACTCGATGAATTTAAAATTTTAGACTCGATCTTAGTTTAAAAATAATACTATAAGGCTCGGCTCACACTTGACTCAAAATGTATAATTTTATTATAATTTTTTTCATAAAAGATGATACCTCGTTAAATTTTTTTCATAACCAACACTAAAACAAAATTCAATTTTGAAAAAGAGAAAAGAAATGTCTAAAAAATAGAGTAATCAAATAACCAAAAAATATTCTTACAATACAAATATATAATGTTCAATTTATTTTATTATTTTTTATTAAAGAAATAACTTTTTAGTATATATTGTTTTATTTAATTTATTTTAGTTATTTTGAACTTGTTCACGAGCATTTTAAGTTGAATTTAGATTAACTCGATTTGTTAAGATTTAGAGTTAAACCTGAATTAAATTCACTCAAATTAAATTTTAATCAAACCAAACTCGAATAACTCACGAGCCGATAAGACTTATTATCTACTCTAAACCTTATCAAAAAATAAGTTCAGATACGTCATTTGAGAAACGAATTGGATACCAAATTGAACCTTGAAAGTTGAAACCAAATTTAAGTGTCTAATTAAAGAAATTAAACAAAAATATTAAAGATGATAAAAATTCTTTATTCTTATCATAAACTAAATATTAAATAGTAGATTTTAACCTTCCAAAGTTTGGGGTTTTCCTTTAAATTCAAAGTTTAATTAAAAAGTGTGGATCTTAGTAGACTCCCAAGTTATTCAAAACTTTCTTATTTAACTACAAAAATTGGCTTCCATAATCTATACAAATAATTTTTACAACAATGCCACTGCTGTTCTTAGATGCAACATGGACCAGAGCACGTTACAGACCACATTCATATCCGAATTGCTTCGTATCCGTCTCCTCTCTCGCGCTTGAACCGATAACGCACGGCGACCGTGACAGCAGCTACCGCACCGATCATAGCTACGACGGCCCAAAGGATTGTTAACATTGTAATGGTTTCCTGTGTCTGCATTACATGATCGTTTCATCGAAAACATTAATCGTGCAGTACAATATGGATGTAAAGAACATTTGAAGGTTGAGAACTTACTCCGACGAAACCGTGCAAGTTGTGCCTTGGCTTGGGCAATCTGTCCACAACCAACATGTAGAACAGCCCCATGACTCCACTATGACTTGAGATTCTACTGTAATTCGACTCGAAAATCACGGTCTCCCCTTTAGTTATCTCAATGGTCCCCGGTTGAATATAGCAGGTGGTCATTTCTACAATGGAACCTACTTCGTCGCCCGGTTCTTCTCCCTTACCGTATCTCGGTGTCGAGGAACACAAAAGTTGGCCATCCTGAATTTATCATCGGATTGTTTGCATAAATGCATACATTATACATACATGTATATATTGACATAAATACCTCTCTATAGAGAGCAGAACCAGTGCCCCCTGGATGTTGGTGTGCCACAGCATATATGATATAGCCTTGAAATGGCATGTCCAGGCTTATCCTTTTGTTGTCGATGCATCCATCGTTAGTCAATCCGGTAGCATCGCAAGGTTCAATTTCGTATTCCATCTGCATCAATGATATTCAATGAGGATATTCGAGTCGATAAAAAAGAAATTCTGTATTGCTGTTGCAGTACATAAACAGTTCATCTACCTTGCAGTGGTGTTCTGAATTATTCCCGGTTGAGTTCCCGGTCCTTTTCCAGGTATCGGTAATATCGAGTATATAAACTTGAACAGGCAAGACAGAACTATCCATATCGATCCACTTCACAACGTATCGAAGGTAAAACGTTCTTCTAGCACCCTGGAACCCTTGTTTCACCCTGCATTGTGTGCCATTGTAGCAACAGGACACTCCCCCTTTGTAGCCTGGCCTCAGAGGTTTTCCGTGCTGATTGACCGTAACATTATACGCATCGCAACGACATTCGATACATCCCAATGTGTCCTCCACACCCCTTGTATCGATAGCATGAATGTTAAGCATCCATTGCTCCTCAAACCCTGCAGGAATCTCAGCAGGATCACCGACCGGTATTCCATACGGATCAGGAATATGCATTACAACGTTCCTCGATTCAGACCCGAGGCCGAAGTACTGGGGAAGCACTGTACTCTGGCAAATGCCCTTGTTCCTCCCGGAAATAAAATTGGACCCTGTAAGTTTTGCATGGTCAGCAAACGCTGGTATTTTAAGGCCTTTGCGTACATGGTACCTAGCCACCACCCAATGGTGCAGATACGTCTCGAGCAGCGAAACAGGATTCCCGGCCTCATCGATAACCTCCGCGTTGAAACTTTTCAAGCCAATATGACCTCTCGGAAAGTCGATATTGTAATAGAATTTATTTTCCACTTGTCCGGGTCCGAGCACGAACTTATGTGACCGGAAAACAGCAGTTTTTAACTCGTTTTCGGCTTGCGAATATGGTAAACTTAGTGTCATCAAAATCACCACCAAAAGTAACCATCCTTGATTGTAACTCTCCATTTCCCTGTCGTTCCAACATCTTGAATCAAAAACCAAACCAAATGAAAAGAAAACCGAAAAAACATAAAGCTTGTGTTCTTCAGAAAAGGAAAGGAAAGAACAAACGTACCTAAACGTTCCGAGATTAATGGCCAAAATCGTCTGTAGTGCTTCAATCTGTTGATTGGCACAAATTTCATACGCTTTTATAGTTGAGCTGATTGTCTATGTATGTAATGCATGTTATGTCGGAGAAAAAACAGAGCACATATTGGTTTTGCCACGTGGTTTTTATGGTAATAATAGATTGGACTTCTTTCTGAAAATGGATGGACAGGAAAAGAAATTTGACTGCATTTCTCGTAACGTTTGGATCATTTGGATTGAGATTTTTATTTTTTTTATATGGTCTTGTTTATGATCTAAATGCGTTAATTCTCATATTTTTGAGAATATGTCCGGGTCAAATTTGTTTACATAATTTGATTCGATCACTAACTAAATTTACAGAATAAACACCCCGTGTTGGTTTCCACAATTACGACACATCTTATTCGTTCAAATATGAATTGAGTAATTAAAAATACAAACCTATTCAACTGATTGATGTGATTAATAACTGATATACACTTAATCATAAAATTATATAGTTAAAGTCATCAGCTTTAGCCCCCTCTAATGGCTTCTGCAGTTAAAACCATCAACATCTTGCTCATTTCCATTTCTCGGTGTTAGTATCAAAACCAGAGGATTCAACCAAAGATTCAAACAGTGGTCCGCTACTGCAATAACGATAGTTACATAATAGTAGCAACACCGTCTGAAACTACGATTGCAACCTCGAATGGGGCAACGGTACGTTTATCTACACTCTGGATTCCATCAAAGAATGCAGAGTCTTGCACTTCAATGTCGGTATTCTCCACCCAAATTGGCTCGATGGAGCTAATTACTTGAGCCATGAACTGAAAGTCGACTTCATTTGGTACTACGAAGATGTCATCACTAGGAGACCTGTTTACTGGTATGTGTCCCACAACATATCTTGATTCTGAAATCATTTAGACTTCTGAAAACAAAACATGGATTGCACATGTTGGATTTCAAATCCTAAACCTTCATTATCTGAAATCCTTGGAAGATCATACGTCGATATCATCTACTAGTAACATGCGTGCCGGATACAAGTATTTCGAGAAGAATGAAGAGTTCGAGCAGCTTACACTTCTTTACTGTTAGTATATCTTGCAAATCACTGAATCATACAGATTCATAACATAACAGTTCAGACAACTTTTGCATAGTATCCATTGTTGTGCTTTTATACAAACCATGTTTTTGTTCAGAATAATGTCTGCATTGCAGTTTCACGGTTCATCTCATGAATATGATATCCTAGAAAGTATAACAACACTGGACTGAATTGAAATTCTACAGAAATATAACAAAATCACAACAATGGCCCTGCAAATTCCTGAAAAATAGACAGAATTCTTCCCCATTTCACTCAGCCGACAATGGTATTGTTGAGATAAAAGTACAAACCAGCAAGTACTGCAATTCCAACCACAATTGCAATAGGCAATGCATTCCTGCATTAGTTTCAGACATGAGAGTTGAGACCACAAAGACAACAAATCAACAGACCAAACTAACAAGTACAGGAGAAGGATTAATGAAAGGAATGTAAAGGGTTTACCCAACAGCTTCATCTCTTTTCATCTGTTCTTTTCTAGCTTTTCGAACATCTTTATCATTAGCATTTTTTGCCACAGACGGTTGATATGTCTTGAATCTCCTCTTTGGAGCACCACAAACTGCAAAATCCCATTATATAAAACAATGGTATAAATTCATACTACAAAGCATTTGGATCTTTACAGAACTTACCAGGGCAAAAATAACTGTCTGCAACTTTCTCAAAGGGAGTCCTCTCATTATATATATACCTGCAACAATTGTGGAGTGGTTAAATTCAAGAAAACAGAACAAAGAAGATAAAGAACAGGGAGGTGGACTGTACCCGCAGTCACGGCAAATATAGGCTTGTTTGGAGGCCACACGCATGGAAAACTTGGGTGCAGCTGAAGCGGTGTTGGCGGGAAGACGAGAAGGAAGCAAGAGATGGAGCGATGGAGAAAAGAAATGCGATTTTAAAGCAAGACGATTGAAGGGTGGCCGGAGACCGGCATTGGGTGTAGCAGCAATTGGAGAAAAGGCTGGTTTTGAGGGAAGTGTGGGTGCCTGAAGCGCCATTTGCAGCAGATTTGCTCTCCTTTTGTTTGGTTGGAGCTGCTGCTTTGGTTTGGGAAAGGACTGGAGAAGAAGAGTTGAGAAAAAGATAAGAGTGGAGTTTGGGGGAAATACGTGGAAGCGTGGCTTTCATGCTCCCCACACAAGCTCTTTCCCTTGTCTTTCCAATTTTGTTTAATAGGTATTTGTAAAAAAAAAATAATATTTATTAAGTTTTTATTAAAATTATTAAAAAATATCACGATAATAATGCAGAAAAAAATAACTTTAAGATTAATATGGGAATTCGGGTATTACATGTATAAATCATCAACAACTATAATTTGATATAGAAATTTTAGAAGCATCGTTTTTTAATAATGTCAAAAGTTTAAATCACGAAGTTATGAATAAAATAAACTAGATTAATAAGATTACCCATGGTGAATCATTATGATACTCGATCTGAATTATTCGACATAATTACCGGTGAAGTTCACCATACTCGGAATACCTGATCCACCATCAATGAATAAAGATAGATACATAAAATGCTTGTGAAAGTTCAGCTGATTATCCAAAGAGCTGCATAGGGATGGGCACGGGTCGGGTCGGATTTTCGGCCCACCCGCACCCGACCCGAAAATTTATATCCTCCACCCGCCACCCGATCCGTTTTTAGGGTGAAAAAAACCCAACCCGATCCGATTTTTAAGCTTTAAAATTCTTCCCGACCCGACCCGACCCGAATGATTAAAAAAAATAAAATTTTAGGGACTGAACTGTAAAAAAATAAAATTTAGGGATCTAATTGTAAAAATATTTAATTTTAGTGACCTAATTGTAAAAAAAATTAATTTTAGTGATCTAATTATATAAAATATATATAAAGAGGGATCATTATTGCAAATATCCCTAAAATATATATGGGAAAATTACACTATTAGTCCTGGGTCGGGTCGAATTTTTTCCACCCTAAACCCGAACCCGACCCGAGGTTACCCTTGAAAAAAATCCAACCCGACCCGACCCGAACCCGAATTTTTCACCAAAAAATCCGACCCGATCGGACCGGATCAGATCGGAACCCGTCGGGTTCGGGTTCCGTGCCCATCCCTAGAGCTGCAAAATGTCAAGTATAAAATGACAAGCATGATTCAAGATGTCCGGTTAAGATGCTCTTCAAAGCAATGGGGTCATATGACAATGCCAACTCATCTGCATCACTGAGTTAATCTTGCAACCAATCGGCTTCGAACGAATACTTTGTTCCGTTGTTTTCTTTGGCAATGGCGGAGATTGAAAGATCGAGTATGGCTTTGTCGTTCCGTTAAACACGAATAGCTCCACAAAGTTTAAGCGAGACAGCCATTCTTTGGTCCCGTTGAGACACGCCAAGCGAAAAGAAGTCGGAATAACTTCTTTCCAGCAGGATCCTCAATCCTGGCCAACCTACTCTGCAGTATCTGTAGGCACAAGGAACAAATTAGCTACCAGTAGTCTTCACATGAACATAGACCACCTTCAAACCGATGAAAACGAATTCGATCTCTAACAACAATCACCCTGATCAACAATTTTGAAACCATTTTTATCCAACTGTGGCAATCATGGCAAATCCGGAGGTTTTTCGATATCATAATTTCTGTTCCAGGACTTGTTTTTAGGATTCCATACGCCAGTGCCAACTTCTCACTGTGGTGATTCAAATTTCCTTCTTTTTCCTCTTCGGAGATATCCATTAAAACCAACTCCGTTTCAGGAAGAAACCCTTCCAACTTTGTCCGTAGTATCAGCCCGTCTAACACTTTGTATAGTCCCTCTGTTTCAGGGTGAGATCTATCACCAGCCTTGAACCGATGAATGACTCCTCCCAACTCAATCCAACTCTTACCTCTACTTTTCCGAATACCCTTTTTCTTCATCATTTCTCTGACTCCTTCAGCAGTTTCCCATCTCTTAATCGAGCAGTACATATTTGACAGCAAGACACAATCACCACTCTTAAGACGTGATATATTCGCAATGGCAACTTCACCCAGTTCTGGTTTTTGATGAGTTCTACAAGCACTTAAAAGTGCCCTCCAAATAACAACATCAGGCTTCATAGGCATTGCTTCAATAACAGCATAAGCATCTTCTAGCCTGCCAGCTCGACCAAAGAGGTCAACCATCGCCCCATAATGCTCAATTTGTGGCTGAATTGAATAGTGGCTACTCATCAAATTAAAATATTTCTGACCCTCTTCAACCAAACCAGAGTGACTGCATGCAGTTAAGATTCCAATAAAAGTAATCGAATCAGGTAAAATATTTTCATCCTCCATCTTTGAGAACACTGCAACTGCATCAAACGGAAGACCGTGTGTTGCAAGACCATTAATCATTGCATTCCAAACGGACACATCGCTGCGGTCTGCACTATTAAAAACGTCCTTTGCAATCTGAATTCTACCACACTTCGAGTACATGTCTATTAATGCTGAACTCAGTATGGCATTCAGTTCAATTTCTTTCTCGGTCATCAGACGATGCACCCACAAAGCATGATTAACAGCTCCAAGTCGTGCACACCCTGTCATAACCGAAGCAAAAGTAAACTTATCCGGCTCCTCGCTTGAATCAAGCATCTCACGAAACAAACTTAAAGCCTCTTCGAAGCGTGCATTTCTAACATATCCTCCAATCATTAAGTTCCATGTCATCACATCCCGAACAGGCATTTTTAGGAAGAACTTCTTAGCAAAACCATATTCTCCAAGTCTCATTAGATGTTCAATAACTAAGTTCACAATGACCACATTCAAATCCGATCGAAAAACTTGGTCGAGAAGTTTCCGAGCAAGAACAACGCGATCACATTGCAAATAAGTGGATATCAAAGTAGCTACAAGAGAAGGATAAGTCCCATACCCTAGTTTAAAGATCCTTGTGTGGATAGCACTTGCAGTCTTATAATCCGAGGAGACCTTGCAGGCTTCAAGAACATTACACACCGTAAGATGATCTGAAAAAAAAAGAGGCAAACTTCAACTTGAAGCTAAAAGAGGCTTTACTGAAAATGGTATTTTGAAACATTAAAGTATACCAATGGAGCTTCAGATACAAACTACAGAAATGGTGAGTTTTGCCTTGAATTATATAACAAGATTCAATTTTTTAGTAATTCAAATTCAAAATTCATGTGCTTTAACATGTTAGGGTTCTTCAAACTGCTTTAACATTCAAATCAATAGACAGCAAAATGAGGGAAAACGAAAATAAAGATAAAAAAGTATTAGTTGAAAGAAGATAAAATGGGTACCTCTAGAATCATGGAGGAAGTCATGAGGCGATGAAAATGGAGTGTGAGAAAGGGTGGATCTGATTGCAGCGGATGAGGTTTGTTGAGTCAGCTTCTTCACTCCATTTCGCAGCATATTTTCTTTCTTCTTTTTCCCTTTCTTTTTTCCAGTTCTAGGATTAGGATCGTTAAAGCCTGGTATTTCTGCCATTGTTTTGTTCAAAGCCCATAACGGTAGTTAAAATTTCAAGCCCAAAACTTTATTGGGTTCTAAAAGCTTCTCATTTTCATCCCTTCCCTTCAAAAACCCTAATGAATAATCAACCAAAACCCCTCGCGATTTGTCCCCTTCCAATTTCTAATCCCACAGCTCCTTCTGTAAGTGATGGTATCTCCCTCTTCTTCATGATATTTTTACATTTTCTTAACATTTTATTTCCATTAACATCATTGATATTTTTGCAGTTTTAGGCTCTAGGGATACCGAATTATCCTCAACAGTAACCTTAAATCTTCAGCTATGGTAAATGAATCTGAAGTCTGAACCCTGATTTTTGTATTTTCTATATTTTCCCTTCAAGTTCTTTACTTTATTGGTTTCCTTATTGTGATATTTTGTTTGAAAAAACTTATTTATGTATGCTAAGAATGTTAGGCAAATCAAAAAAAGTTGTGTTGGGTAGCACTTATTCATGTCCTTGAATTGGTATCTTCCTAACTTTGCTTTGAAAGGTGTCGAGGGAATGTTGTTCGATATCGGTAACTTGGTTGTCTCCTCATATATGACTCTGAAATATCTTCAGAAGTGCTCATCCTATATGTGCATATTGATGTCATGCTTGCTTGAGTTGTGTCGTTAAGAATTCATGTTTACATGCAATTCTTGGTAATATGGATACACGATTTTTTTGTCGATCTCCGAACATTTTTATCAACAATGCATACTAGGCATCAAGCTATCAGTCTTGATTTAGGTACTTGATTAGGATGGGGTATAATTTCCTACCATGTTTCCGTTAGGTTGCACTATATTTAGTCTTGATTTAGGTACTTGATTAGGATAGGATATAATTTCATCTTATGTTCTTATTTTGATAGTTTGGAGCAGTTTGCCACATATTCAAGATGATGAAATAGTTTGTTTAAATTTGAAAACCTTATGAGGTATATAACTATATGTAATACTTGTATTTTTGGCCCTATATTTAGTTTCATATTGAAATAGCTTGTTGAAAATCTTTTGGTGGTATATATAACTGTTGATTGAACCTACAATGGCTCTAGTATGTAGTTTAGTGGCACTTTGCTAATTCACACCCAAGAAAATGGGGAAATCTTGGTATAGCTAAAATAACAGAAAAACTCTATCAGACAGTCGGTTAATGGTTCGTATATTTGTACAGGCTGCAAGAGTTCTTGCGAACTTGATTGTTCTGGGCTCTGGAATATTGGGAAGGGCTGTATTGCAGGCATACCGTCAGGCTCTTGCAAGTATGTCTTTCTTTTGTGTCAAGGCTTGGAGTTGGAACTTTTCTGTTCATGTTTTTTAGAAGAATAAAAAATAATTGACCATTACTGGTTTGTGCTTGATTGCAGATGCCTCGAAATCCGGTGTTGCTCAAGAAACGATGCAGAACATCAGGAGAGGAAGCAAAATTATGGCCGAACCAGAGGCAAGGCAGATTTTAGGGGCAACAGAGCATTCATCATGGGAGGAAATCTTGAAGGTTTGCTAGACAGTTTTACCTATCATCCTCTGATATTATACCATCTATCTTATGATGTTCAATGAAAGTTTTTCCATGAGCTACGTGCAGAAATACAACAACTTATTCGAGCAAAACGCCAAGAACGGGAGCTTTTACCTTCAGTCGAAGGTTCATCGAGCTAAAGAATGTTTAGAAGCAGTTTACCAAAAGAAAACTCCGGGAATTCCGGGTGTATAACACGGTGGTGGAACGCTCTAACGCCCACAGTAATCACACGATTCCGTTAATTGAAAACCCTTTTGAATCTCCATAAACTCATAGATATACCGCCTGTGTTAACACTATACGTAGCAACCCTTTACTATAATTTAATTGGTGTTAAAAGCTATGGCAGTGTGCTGAGTTTCATGACAGCAGTGTATGGAGCAAAACATGCTGGTGAGACATGATGAACATGCTACATTTTTCCCTACATAACATTGACTTTTACTCGATAATAATTCTAGCATTGTTTCTGTCAATTCCCTTCATTTCTTTGAAAGGGTGTTATGGATCGGGGCAACGCTATACAACCAGGAGAGGTAAATGTGAGCAACGACTCAACAGCTTGTGAGGTAACAAACCATGCAGACGTGGCTATCCGAAGAAGCAGCAGGGAGAGAAGGGCCCCTAACAAATTAACAGATTTTATCCTTACCTAGGGAAGAAAGAATATAAATAATATTTTACGGCAATGTAATGGGCATGAAAACCCTTTGGATCTTTCCAAACTTTCTAATCTGAAATCTTCTTCTTCTTCCTGTTTTCTACCATTTGTTTTCACGTCATATCAATCCTTAACATTGATGCTTTCATTGTTTTCTTCACCATGGTGAATCATTCTGATTCGATTAAATCCCTCCAAGATACTACCGCTCTTCAGGCTCAAGCTCTTTCCTCCTTGCAAATTTACGCCGATGATCAGAAGCGTTGGAATGAAAGTACTGAGAAAACTTTGCAGGACATAGCTCGTCAGTTACAAACAATTTCTGTCCAGCTTGGCGTTTCATCTGGTCCTTCCGGTAGTACTGATCTTTCCTCTGCTAGTACAGTGATTCGGGGGAAGTTGAAGCAGCGTCAAGAGGTGGAGGATGTTTTTCCGTTTGCTCCAAAACCAGTTCAGGTAGAACTTCCGTTGTTCTCAGGGGTAGATCCGGAGGAATGGATTGTTACGGCCCAAGATTTCTTTGATTTTTACGGGACAGAGGATCATCATCGTGTTACTATGGCTTCATTTCGGATTGATGGTATTGCCCGGAAATGGTTCCGATGGATGCAGCGACAACGCCAGTTGGTGGGTTGGACGCATTTGGTCGAGGCTATTCGTAAACGGTTTGCGGTTATGGAGGTGGAATCCCCCGAAGGGCAGCTTTCTAAGTTAACGCAGACAACCACTGTGGATGCTTACCAGACTCGATTTGAAGAATTGGCTTTGCGAACCACTAATTTGTCCGATGATTTTCTTACGCAATGCTTTATTTTGGGGTTGTGATCCGATATTAAAAATGAGGTTTTAAGCCATCGTTCGACATCAATGGTAGAGGTGGCTGCGTTGGCTCGTTTTCACGAAGCTCGAATTCACGATAAACGTTCTATGGGTCGTTTGGCTAGTTCCCGTTTACCACCTTTGTTGCCTAGCCCTTCTTTGCCTTCTGTTGATATTCAGCCAGGTCGTCCCCCACCGACTAATCCTCCTGGAGGGTTGTCATCTGTGCAGCCGCGTCGTATATCATCGGTCGAGGCTCAGGCACGTCGTGCAAAAGGTCTCTGTTACTATTGTGATGCGAAGTATGTTCCCGGTCATAAATGTCGCGATCCACAATTATTTTATCTTGATGATGATTGTCCCGATCTTTCACTTCCGCAATCTTTACAAGTGGAATCCTCCGCACATCCTTGTCTTACAGAGGATGACGACGTCGGTAAAGAACACTCTCTTGTTTCTTTTAATGCTATGGCTGGTTGTTTGCACCCAAATACTATTCGTGTGTTAGGGGAAATAAAGGGAAAACCAATTCGTATTTTGATTGACGGGGGCAGCACACATAACTTTGTGCAATCACGTATGGCTCAATTTCTTGGACTTCATGTTACAGCAGCACCACAGTTTCGTGTTATGGTGGGTAACGGCGATAAGTTATCCAATGAGGGTTGTGTCCGCAATCTGCATCTTCGAGTACAAGGAACCGATATCCATACTGATTTTTATGTTTTACCGTTAGAGGAAACGGAGATGGTGCTTGGGGTTGCTTGGATGGCTACTCTTGGGGCAATTACGATGGATTTCTCGACCCTTCGCTTTCAATTCCAGTTGGGATCTCAGGTGCATTGTTGGTATGGGGAACCTCCGGATAATATTCAGCCGGTTCATCTTCAATCATTACGTCGGTTCTCTTCGACCCATGTTGTGGCTGCATGTTATTATTTGCATATGCAGGTTACCCCGAAGGTTGTCGATGAGAGTGTGTCACCAGAATTGGCAGTTGTGTTAGATGAGTTTGCATCCGTGTTCGAGCCACCTCAGACTTTACCTCCGCGTCGCGACAATGATCATGCTATTCATTTACAACCATTGGCTAAACCGGTGAATGTTCGTCCTTATCGGTATCCTTATTTTCAAAAGGCGGAGGTAGAACGTCAAGTGCAACATATGCTGGACCATCACCTGATTCGTCGTAGCACTAGTCCGTTTTCGTCGCCTGTTTTTCTAGTCAAGAAGAAAGATGGTTCTTGGCGTTTTTGTGTGGATTATAGAGCCTTGAATGCCGTAACGGTGAAGGACAAATTTTCGATTCCGACTGTCGAGGAATTGTTTGACGAACTTGGTTCTTCTCAATTCTTCTCTAAACTTGATTTGTTGGCCGACTATCATCAAATCCGTGTAAAGGATTCAGATGTACATAAAACGGCTTTTCGTACTCATGATGGTCATTACGAGTTCCTTGTTATGCCTTTTGGCTGGACCAATGCGCCATCCACATTTCAGGCTACAATGACAGAAATTTTTCGCCCATATTTACGTAAGTTTGTGCTTATTTTTATCGATGATATTTTAGTGTACAACCGCTCTTGGGTTGATCATTTGTGTCATGTTCGCCTGGTGTTGCAATGTTTACGCGATCACGGGTTTGTGGCAAAACGCTCTAAGTGCTCATTTGGTCACTCTTCTGTCGAGTATTTAGGCCACATTGTGTCGAGTGAGGGGCTTGCTGTTGACCCGGAAAAAGTGCAAGCCATTCGTAATTGGTCTACGCCTACTACGGTGAAAGAAGTCCGGAGTTTTTTGGGTTTGGCGATCTACTATCGCAAGTTTATTAAAGGGTTCGCCTCGATTGCTTCGCCCATTTCCGACTTACTTCGTAAGGGGATGTGTTTTGAATGGACTGTTGAGGCACAATCCGCGATGGACCAGATTAAAGAATGCTTATGTTCGGCTCCAATTTTAGCTCTTCCGAATTTTGATTTGATATTTCAAGTGGAAACTGATGCGTCAGGGGTTGGTGTAGGGGTTGTTTTAACCCAGGCAGGTCGACCTTTAGCTTTCTTCAGCCACAAATTATGTCCGCGTATGCAACAATCTTCTACGTATAGTCGCGAAATGTTTGCAATTACACAGGCCATTGCTAAATGGCGTCAGTATTTGCTTGGTCGCAAATTTATCATTATTACTGATCAACGTTCGTTACGGGAATTGACTCAACAAATTATTCAAACTCCGGAACAACAACGTTGGCTTGCGAAACTTGTTGGTTATGACTTTGAAATTCAGTATCGGCCAGGCAAGTTGAATGATGTCGCAGATGCATTGTCGCGGGAACCCGGTGCTACTTGTATGGCAATTTCTCGCCCACTTTTTGGCATTGTGGAGGCTATACGTGCTGTTACTGCTACTGATTCTGCCTTGCAACATATATACTCCAGCCTTGCGGAGGGTGGGTTGGTTTATCCCGGATATACTTGTCACAATGGGTTGTTGCTGTTTCATGGTCGAATAGTGGTTCCACGAGAGACGGCGTTGCGATTGTTATTATTGCGAGAATTCCATGGTTCTGTGTTGGGCGGACACGCTGGCATTTCACGTACTTTTCATCGACTCGCTGCGAGTTTTTACTGGGATGGTCTTCGTAAGGATGTTCGTACGTTTGTAAGCGAATGTCAGGTTTGTCAACGTATGAAAAGTTCGAGTTTGGCTCCTGCCGGGCTTCTCCAACCTTTGCCTATTCCTAATCAGGTGTTTGAGGATATTTCAATGGATTTTGTTGTGGGTCTACCCAATTCCGAGGGCAAGGAAGCTATTTGCGTGGTTATTGATCGTCTTTCGAAGTATGGTCATTTCTTTGGGTTACCTCGACACTTTGATAGCTCGTTGGTGGCTAAGATTTTGGTGCACGGTGTGGTAAAGCTTCACGGAATTCCTCGATCTATTGTGAGTGATCGCGATCGTTTATTTGTAAGCACGATGTGGACTGAGTTGGCTCGCTTACAAGGTACGGAATTGTGCTTTACATCAGCTTATCATCCACAGTCCGACGGGCAAACGGAGGCACTAAATCGTATCCTCGAGATGTATTTGCGCTGCATGGCAGGCGATGAACCACGTCAGTGGTTCCGATATTTACCTTGGGCGGAATATTGGTATAATACAGCCTTTCAAACTTCTGCAGGAATGACTCCCTTTCGAGCATTGTATGGTCGCGACCCTCCTACCATTATGTCCTATGTTGAAGGCAGCTCTCGACATGATCAACTCGCTACGGAGCTTCTTGATCGTGATGCAGTGTTAAAGGAATTGAAACGAAATTTGGAGCACGCACAAAATCGTATGAAAATTCAGGCCGATCGACACTGTCGGGATTTGATATTCGAGGAGGAAAGTTGGGTGTTTGTGAGACTTCAACCATATCGGCAATTGTCTGCTCGACTACAACGCCAACACAAGTTGAGTCCCCGATATTTTGGTCCGTATCGTATTCTGAAACGTGTGGGTAATGTCGCCTACAAATTAGATTTGCCAGATTCTACTCGCATTCACCCGGTGTTTCATATTTCTCAACTCAAGCTCTGTAAAGGTGTGTCATTACAACAAGTGACTCCTTTACCTTTGCTGCGTGAGGAGGTGATGCCTGAGTTTCCTGCACCAAACCTTGTGGACAAGGTTGATTCTCCAGGGGCGGGTACTGTTATGGATCGGGGCAACGCTATACAACCAGGAGAGGTAAATGTGAGCAACGACTCAACAGCTTGTGAGGTAACAAACCATGCAGACGTGGCTATCCGAAGAAGCAGCAGGGAGAGAAGGGCCCCTAACAAATTAACAAATTTTATCCTTACCTAGGGAAGAAAGAATATAAATAATATTTTACGGCAATGTAATGGGCATGAAAACCCTTTGGATCTTTCTAAACTTTCTAATCTGAAATCTTCTTCTTCTTCCTGTTTTCTACCATTTGTTTTCACGTCATATCAATCCTTAACAAAGGGATATAGTCGAATCTTACGATAATAAAAATATTATAAAAATTGTTAATTGTCATGAAACACGTATGTGTATAAACGATAATTTGATTATAGAATTAAAATATTTAAAAAATATGAGGGTTAATTTAGAATAAAAATTATAATTTGGTTATAAAATGAGACATTTAAAAATTTTATGATTAATTTAAAATATTATAATTTGATGAAAAAAATTAAAATATTTAAAAATTTAAGAATCAAGGTACAATTAACTATTATTACAAGCTAAGTTATAGTTGTCAATAAAGTTTTAAAAGTTCGTGTTTTAATCTCCAAAGTATTTATATTACAACAAAATGTTCATTAAGGGTGAGCAAAGCTCGATTCGACTCGAAAAAATCGAATAACTCAATTTGAGGCGAAAATATTCAATTTGTTTTGACTCGATTCGAAAAAATTTTAAATAAAGTCCGAGTTGTAAAATAGAAATTCGAATAACTCAAAAATTTTAGTAATTAAAAGATTAATTTTTAAGTTTGAGATGAGTCTATCATTTTTTTATAATATATATATACATTGATATATAAAAATATAAAGAAATATTGCTACATATGAAAAAATATATATACATGTTTTATATGATTAGAGAAAATCGTTTAAATTTGAATCATATCATACTATAACATGATAAATAATTATAATTAAATATTTATAGGAACTCGAAAACTCGATTCAACTCGACTCGAACCGAAAAAATTCAAATAAAATTTGAGTCGTAAAATGTGACTCAACTCAAATAACTTAAAATTTTTTGACTCTATTCGATCGAATATTCACCCCTAACGTTAACCTTAACAAAAAATAGTTACTATTCCAGTTGACCCTTAAACTATAATTAAAATATTAATTTTGTTATTAACAAACTAATTAAGTCTAAAAGAATTTAAAAAGTTCCGTCTTCCTAGGCTTTCTAGTTGGGATACTGTACGTGTACAGAGTAGAAATTGAACCTCGAGCCTGTTATTCTAACGAATATACGGGGAAAGTCTAAGAAAAAGCCTAAAATCGGTCAACATAATTTTTTTATAAAAATAATAAATATTAATATAAAATTTGATAGATAATAACCGAATAAAAACTTATATAAATTTTCTTTTAAGTAAAAATTTGTGACGATCGTTATAATTTTTTTAATGAAAATGAATAAATCAATCAATAATTTTAAAATAAATATTTAATAATTTTTTTAATTTTAAATTTTAAATCTATTAAAAATATTTTTTATTTTTCTCTTAAGTAAATTGTTTAAAAAACATTTGTTCATCAGAAGGGATTCCATGTGTTGCCCTAGAAGTCATCCACGCGTCCCCTGAGCACAGCATCAGTCATCAGTGAGATCAGGGACGGAGCCATATATAGGTTGAGAGGGATTGTTGTCCCTCCTAATTTTTGGTATAATTATATTTTTAGTCTTTTTAATTTAAATATTAATTAAATAAAGATTTTTATCTTACCTAATTTTTAAATTTAAAAATTTAATAAATTTTTATTTTTATTTTACCCTTTCTAATATTAAATTTTAACTCCGTCTCTGAGTGGATAAAACATTCATGTTTTGTTTGCTCTGTTTGGAACGTGGGATGTTGTTGACGTTCATTCTTTAAACAGTGACGTGTAATTTAATGCTTCCGGAAGCAATGGGACTCAATTCGGGGTGATAGCGAGCCCAAGTTTAGTCAGATTCGGTATAGTTCAGACTCGAGGCTCGTTGTTCGTGGAGTTTGGCTTGAGTTCGTCATGCTGAATCCGAGTTCATTCTTTTGATTTATTAAAATTTTAAGTCGAATTCGAATTTGAGTTAAATTCATTTGAGTTAAATCTGAATTCATATTAAATTTGTTCGAATTAAATTTAATCGAGCTTTGATCAAATCGAATTTAAATTAAATTTATTTAAATCGAATTTTAATTAAACTTTAAATAAATCAAACTCGAATAACTCACGCACCTATCGAGACTCGTTACTCAACGCACACTGATACAAATTTTGTGGACTGAGTCAAATATACTGGTTAACTTGGGAACTATCGTAAGCATTACATCAGTTTTCTTAAAATAAACGTGTTGCACAAAAAATGGATATCTTAGTTTTTATGATTAAAGAAAGAATTTTGATATTAACAGGTTCAAGTAATTAATAGTTTGATTTTTTTAACGAGTTTCAAATTTTGTCGCGACCGTTTTAAAATCGAATGTGTGGAAAATAGCCTAGCGAGTTGATTTTGAAAAATCTGAATTTTATCGTTTTTAATTCTGAAAAACCAAATTTCATTAAAAACGTATTTTAATTTTAAAAATGATTTGGAGTCGCCACCGGCCATTTTGGTAGGCCAGACACCATAATATAAACCAGAGATTCACTTAAAAATATTTGGGTTCGGGAGTCGATTACGCATAAGGACGACCCTTACGAGCGCCCGATATCGGTACCTTATTAATTACACGTGGCATTTCGGTGTTCTGAATAATAATATTAACGTAATTCGTTATTGTTAAATTTGTCCGAATAAGGATATCCTTTTTGGATAAAAAAATATATTCCTTTTAAATATGAGCTTGGATAAGACGTCCTCTAGATAGGAAACCTTTAACTCTTATTTAAATAAATATAAGTTCTACTCCAAAAAGGTTTTAAATGCATGACAAGTTATTATCTGGTTCATTTTAAGTTCTAACCTAAATGGGCTCCATTAATTAAATATTTAAACCCTATTAAATTATTAATTTCACCAAGTGTATGATAACATCCGAATGCTCGGACACTACCATCTTGCCACTTAACAAAATTAATAATACTATTAATGTCACTAATTATTTCCTAATTACTTTTATTTAAATCTATTCCTTCAATTGTTTATCAATTATAGGTTTCGTTAGCACGTCAATTCGATATCAAGGTACACTCTTTAGGTCAACATCATGGTATGTCAAAACACCGACCTTTTAGTGTATCCAAGATATATGATTAAAATGCTAACATTACTAAATTATCTCCCTATTTAATTAATTAATTAATTAATTAATTAGAGCGACTAATCCTAGAAGGCTCTAAATTAATTAACTAAATGAAAATAAAATGTCACCCTAAAATAACATACTACATGCTTTAAGAATGCAAACAATAATTAAATAAAACAATAAAACAAACAAAAGAAATAAAGGAACTAAGTTACTTTTATTAATGACTTGGGAGTTCATATTACAACAAGGGTAATTAAATTGAACAAAAAGGGACTTACATGGCAAAAACATGGATTAGATTAGCAAAAGTTCGATTTTAGAGGATGAATTAGATTTAATTAAGTTTAACTTTAATTAATACTAACCTTAGTAATTTTAATTAAATTCACTTAATGATCTAATTAAAACATTTCTAAGCTTAATAAATTAAATTAATACTAATTAATGTCTATGTTGAAGGAGATTAAACTTAGGGTTCGAATTAGGGTTAAATTAGACTTAATTAGACTAAAATTAATTTTAAGCTTTATCTTAGAAATTAAATTAAATTCAATTAAGAACCTAATTAAAATATTTTTAAGCCCTAAAAATTAATTTGAACCTAATTAATATCTAAATTAATTAATTTTTGAGTTTAGGGTTCAATCTAGGGTCAATTAAGGGTTAAATTGAATGAATTTCAGGGTTCCATGGGTTAATTAGGGGATCTAGGGACTAAAATGAATTACGTCCCAAAGTTTAGGGGACCAAGGGAGTAAATTTTCCCTCCAACACCTAAAAACTCAGAAACCCCTATGTTTTCAGATCAAACACACTCACTTTGGATGTTGTTCATGATGAACAAGTATGAACACCAAGAACATGGCTTAGCTCCACCCTTCGCTCCTCCACCGGATCCATGCAGCCGCCGTCAACTGTCATTTCGGTGAGTTCGTCGGTGACCGCCAGAAGTTCCGGCCACCGTCAAGAAGACCATTGCTGACACCGGCAACAACCGTTGGTACCGAAAAAGTCGCCGAAAAACATAGAAAACCCCTAAAACCTATCGGAAACTTGGATTTTTAAGATTTAAACATCAAAATCCAACAAAAATCTTCCCTAAACGCTCGGTTTCATCAAAACAACATCCAACTATACCCAAAATCCGTAAGAAACGAACCTACACTAAATGTAGTTCAAACCAAGAACGAACCGAAAAGGGGAAGAACTTACCTTCTTGCTCGAATCTGGCCAAAACTCCGGTGAGCAAAGACGTTTAGCAGATCCCTTTTTCCAGCCGCTTCCAATCTCCAGATCGATCCCCCCTTTGGTGCTCAAATTGCTTCCCTTTTTAAAGGGATTAAACCCACAATCCTAAACCAAATCAAACTCCAACAAATCCTATCCCTAAAATCTCTCCCCACACATCCCGATTTTCTGTTTTTTAGTTTTATTATTTTTTTTTACTTTTTATTATATTTTCAGTTATTTACTTTGTCTAAAACACCCAAAATTCAGGTGTAACAGCTGCCCCTCTTTGCTCAATACTGCGGAGCAGGAGACGAGCAAAGACTGAAAAACACGAATTTTGTTTAAGCCCTTTTGGCCGAAGCTTGAAGCTGTTCTTCTCATTGCGAAATTCTTCAAGCAACACCTGTAACGGAACCCGAGGTTGTTCTTCTTATTACGAAATTCCTCATCTCCGGGAGATCTGGAGTTGTTCTTCTTATTACGGAATTCTCCAGATGAAAGTGATAAAATCCGAGGTTGTTCTTCTTATTACGAAATTCCTCGTATCTCATGGAATTTGGAGCTATTCTTCTTATTACGAAATTCTCCAAACTCATCAAGTGACGAAAATCGAGGCTGTTCTTCTTATTACGAAATTCCTCGTCTCCGGGAGATCTGGAGTTGTTCTTCTTATTACGAAATTCTCCAGATGAAAGCGATGAAATCCGAGGTTGTTCTTCTTATTACAAAATTCCTCGTATCATCACATCTTTTGGGACTCACGCCGAGAAGGCTGCCAATAGTGTTTGAATCGGGACTCACGCCGAGAAGGCTGACAATAGTGTTTGAATCGGGACTCACGCCGAGAAGGTTGACAATAGTGTTTGAATCGGGACTCACGCCGAGAAGGCTGCCAATAGTGTTTGAATCGGGACTCACGCCGAGAAGGCTGCCAATTTTATTTGAATCGGGACTCACGCCGAGAAGGCTGCCAATTTTGTTTGAATCGGGACTCACGCCGAGAAGGCTGCCAATTTTGTTTGAATCGGGACTCACGCCGAGAAGGCTACCAATTTTGTTTAAATCGGGATTAACGCCGAGAAGGCTGCCAATAATATTCATTATTGTTGATTTCTTTGAATCATTTCTTATCGGCTCTTGAATCCTGTTTAACAGAAATATGATGCATTATTAGTATAATCCTAATGCATATATTTCTATTATGATGCATGAATGTTAATTGAGGCCACTTGGGTAAACTTTCTGCTTCAGGGAAAGCTCATAATTTCTTGCTTTATCTTCCGACATATCTTCTTTGACTGATATGGGAATTCATCTCAAACTCAGGTTCAATTTTTAAGATCTTTGTTTTTTGCTCTAAAGCGCCTTTTCAGGCTTTCACTTTAGATTTTTCTTTCTTTTTTGTCTTTTTTTGCAACAAATGAAGTCTGTCACGATCTCAATGACACTTGTTCTTATCTTTCATAGATTCAACATATTCCTTTCTTTGTATTTTCAACCTTTGAACACCAGGGAAGATCTATTCTGGGGAAAGTTGTTCTCTTCTCTGAAGGAATTCACCATTTCCATTCGGTTTTCGAATTTCTCATGATAGTATGTTCTTCTGACACACTTTTGTAGCATTGCCCCACCCGAACTTGAGCATAATTGTCCTATTTTCTCATTCTGATATTCACCCCGTAGAGATTCTTTGTCTTGTGATGTCGAAATTGTAACAATTTCCACACGTTGATGAATTGATCCGGCTATATTTTGCCCCAAATAATGGTCATTGCTCTCTCTTTGTCCCAAGTTTACTTGCGTCATTTTTGTTGCTCTTGCTCAAATATTTTGACATTTGGAGCTCTAGCTGTTCCTCGTCATATTTTTATCAACAATCAAGTACTAAGGTCACCTTCTGTGCTGTCTGCACTTAAAGGGTTAGTACATCATAGTAATACCCATGAAATCCTTTGTTTTTCTTGTATCTAATCAATTTATCTGCAAGATGCTTGTTAAACGATAAACAACAATGCTCAAAATAGTATTTTGAAAACATTGAAAAATTTTGACTGTCATGGCAAACAAAAAACAAAAAAATTGGGCCTCTGAATACCAAGTGCAACAAAGCCTTCGAACAAATTTGCAAAGATCAACTTTGATGTGACCATTTTCCAATTTATTAGACTTTCAGGAGAAACATTCTCATTTTCCTAATTCTACCCCGTTTAAGTGGCACTCTTTGCCTCACTAACTCACTATGCCCAATCTTTCCCCTGATATATGAGATGTATTCTGAAGACTAACTCTCCTTACTCCAATATCCGCATATGGTCAAAATGGTCTTTTGTGGCTTGTAATGTAGCTTATGGTTCATGGCTACCAAAGAAAGGATATATAGGCTCAAATAATTATTTAAGGGTAATAAAACCAAGAATCATTGTCGCACTGATCTGAATATGCTCTGATGAAATACTTTTCTTTTTTTCTTTATAGGTCACTCTAGACTGCCCTTTTTTGGTTTTCACCCTAGAGATCATTTCCTTTTCACCACTTCTTTTGACAGTGGTTCATCTTATCAAAATATCTCACAGAACTTTTTGTTCATTTTTCTTTTGTCGATTGCCTCAACTTTCATGTCAGAAATTTGAACTTGACTTGTTTTTCGTGGTTTTGTATTTCACTTTTATTTCTTGCCACTAATTAACAAGGCATCACCATCAAACATATTTCACTTCCGAACACATTTTCATCCTCTTTTGCCCCTAGTGTAGGGGTGATCCTTGGTTTGGGTTGAATCGAAAGAAAAGCAATATTAGGCTCAAAGGGGACAACAAATGATATTTTTCTTATTCTCTTTCTTGGAGAAGGGATATCAAGGAATGCCAAATATCATCCCATACTTGGAGATATATCTCTGAAGAAAAGCAGCCTTCAGTTGGATAAAGTGTTGGGTTATTACCTCATTCAAAAACCTTAATCACAATGCTTGAAAGGAAATTCACTCAAAATTTGTCTAGGGTTTTCCCATGATTCCTGAACACCCATTAATGTTCTCCTTTTGGCCTAAATAAGTAGAAACGAGTCATTAAGCGAAGTTGATCTCTGAATTTGTTTTAAGGTCAATCCTGCAATTAGTATTCAAAACCTGAAAAAAGAAGCTGGTGATGATATAGATATGCATGGGTGATCAAAAATTAACCCATAACAAAGAATCAAAGAATTAAAGAATTAAGGGTTAAAAGAATGAAATGTTTGCCATTTGAGAAAAATGTATATGAAACAAACATCATAAACAAATAAATTGAAATAGCTTCCCTTACAAAGGAGCCCCAATACTCGCGGGCAAAAGCGATTGGGAAGAGTCAAGGCATTACTCCGCAACAACCCCAAAAATGCAATGTGTAATTCAATTGTTTGCCATCTATCAAAGGAAACCAGAGTGAATTTCAACCACCCTATTTTTACCATCGACTTTGTTCTTTCTTGTTTCTGTCTCAATGCTGAATTCTCAGTTTTTGAAGCATCAATGTAACTTCTCTTTTGGTTGCTCTTTGTTTGGTATGAACTTCTTGGCTTTCATCTTCAGAATGACACTAATAATTTCATGACTCGATAAAATTTGCCCCATTTTCATCGTTTAGGGTGATCAAAGTACCATAGGTTTTCTCAAGTTATCGTCATCATGATCGAACACATTATTGCTTCTTTCATAGCTCAAACTCTGATCTTCTGAATTTTCAATAGATACCCCAACTAGTAAACTTGACTGTCTTTTCTCTTTTCGACTTCTTTTTGCATTTTTTCTTTCTTTTTTCATTTTTTTGTAAGAACCTTTCGAATTGAACCTTTGTGTGAGATGAATTTTCATACCAATCTCTCGTATCTGCATTTCATCTGGATATCTTTCTTTCTCGATCTCCTAGACTCCAAGCAATGTGAAAACTGGTGTCTGATTTTGAGACCGACTGATCTTTCATATTACCCAAGTGATCCTCAATAACTTTCTGAAATTTCTTAATCTTAACATGTTTTAATTTATGCTTGTCAAAATGCAATGCTATTTTAAAAGTAATATTTAAAACAAAATGCAATGTTTTTTTATTATTTTATATTCTCCTAAAAAAATGCAATATTCAAATGATACAATGCATGAATGCAAGAGATATCGATTTCAAAAGCTAATTATTAGACAACACTCATCTAACCAAAAGGTCGAATACAAGGAGAAGTCAATTTGTTGATAGAAGATAGCTTGCTCGAGCGTCTTGGTTGATCACCTCGTTCAGTCTGGTTCGACATCTGTCCTGGTATGTCGATGAAAATCTGTTGATAAGTCTGCAATTTTATCAGGCAAAATCTATACTTATCTGACACTTTCTGTACTTGGGTCTGAAGTTGATCACTAACTCTATCTGCATAACCTTGGTGAGTGACTCGGTCCAACTTTTAACATGTTGTCCTTCATTTGAAACGCTGATTCAAAACTTGCAAACTGATTTTCTGTATATCGTGTTGTACTTTCCGAATTCCTCTTCTATTTCTCAAATTCATCATTCGATAATTCTCTTCATTCATGAAAGCGGAACATCAATCCTAGGCTTATCCCATTTTCCTATCTGACTCTTCATTTATCAACAATGCCCCTACAATGCACCTAATTAATCCATCAAATATTCGCTTTCTGTCTATCTTCGCCTTTTAGCTACCGCGTCTCGTTTATATCTACACTTGCCCAGGTACCCAACTTGAAGCTCAAACGAATGATAAACCCAATATAAGTCTAATCCTTTTCACCTACTGGAACGGTGTAGCAAAACCTCGTAGTTGTTGGTGTTGTAACCGTCCTCTTAAAAAAAACTTATCGAAGAATTTTCAAATTACCTTTAATTTTGGTAGACATGCCCCATGCTTGAAATCTTCTGAATCATCCTTGTATAATTGGTACTTGGTCTTCTCGAACATTAACTCTGATCTTGCACTGAGTCTTCCCGAACACCAAATCTGATCGCGTACTGAGTCTTCTCGAATATGATCCATCCTGGCATCTTGTCTTCCACTTGCCTATCAAACCCTTTAGTTTATGACCATTGTCTATACAACTAGCTCATGAATCGATACCTCTAATGCATGCTATATGAAGTCACTCACACACCACCAAAAAAGTGTTAGTATGGTAAAATAATAATCTGAACAAGAATAAATTAACTTGTGAAAAATAACCAAAGAACAATTTATGTCGCATAAAAATAACCAGAGAGCATATTATGTTGCACAAAAATAACCAGAGAGCAGCTAAACGGAGAAATCCTAATTTGGCGGCATTTCGGCAGCATACCGCCTTATCTTATGATCCCTGTCTGGCTCTAATAGGGGAAAGTTTCTACTCTACACATGTGGGTTTAGATCTAGACTCTGAGTTCCTGAACTGTCGTTACCGTCTACTGCGACGATAAGACATCGATTCGGTGGTATAGGTCCCTTACAACGGAGGTGAAGACCTCACGACGCGTAAGGTTAGTATACCGGAAGCAGACAAAAATCCAAAACTCGGAGCTGGAGAGCATCACATCGGATAATGTCTAACTCCCACTCAAGGGTAAAAGCTCGGGTCGAGAGCTTATGCATGAATGACAGATATATCACACAAATGAAAATACTACCCTCATCCGAACGATATTCATTTGACAATAATGAATTGAATTAATATCTATATTCAAAATACCAAAATGCCACGTGTAATTAATAATTAGGCTTGACTCACAAACAATTTTCCCCAGCGGAGTCGCCAAGCTGTCGCGATCGTTTTAAAACCGAATGTGTGGAAAATAGCCTAGCGAGTTGATTTTGAAAAATCTGAATTTTATCGCTTTTAATTCTGAAAAACCAAATTTCATTGAAAACGTATTTTAATTTTAAAAATGATTTGGAGTCGCCATCGACCATTTTGGTAAGCCAGACACCATAATATAAACCAGAGATTCACTTAAAAATATTTGAGTTCGGGAGTCGATTACGCGTAAGGACGACCCTTACGAGCGCCCGATATCGGTACCTTATTAATTACACGTCTCATTTCGGTGTTCTGAATAATAATATTAACGTAATTCGTTATTGTTAAATTTGTCCGAATAAGGATATCCTTTTTGGATAAGAAAATATATTCCTTTTAAATATGAGCTTGGATAAGACGTCCTCTAGATAGGAAACCTTAACTCTTATTTAAATAAATATAAGTTCTACTCCAAAAAGGTTTTAAATGCATGACAAGTTATTATCTGGTTCATTTTAAGTTCTAACCTAAATGGGCTCCATTAATTAAATATTTAAACCCTATTAAATTATTAATTTCACCAAGTGTATGATAACATCCGAATGCTCGGACACTACCATCTTGCCACTTAACAAAATTAATAATACTATTAATGTCACTAATTATTTCCTAATTACTTTTATTTAAATCTATTCCTTCAATTGTTTATCAATTATAGGTTTCGTTAGCACGTCAATTCGATATCAAGGTACACTCTTTAGGTCAACATCATGGTATGTCAAAACATCGACCTTTTAGTGTATCCAAGATATATGATTAAAATGCTAACATTACTAAATTATCTCCCTATTTAATTAATTAATTAATTAATTAGAGCGACTAATCCTAGAAGGCTCTAAATTAATTAACTAAATGAAAATAAAATGTCACCCTAAAATAACATACTACATGCTTTAAGAATGCAAACAATAATTAAATAAAACAATAAAACAAACAAAAGAAATAAAGGAACTAAGTTACTTTTATTAATGACTTGGGAGTTCATATTACCACAAGGGTAATTAAATTGAACAAAAAGGGACTTACATGGCAAAAACATGGATTAGATTAGCAAAAGTTCGATTTTAGAGGATGAATTAGACTTAATTAAGTTTAACTTTAATTAATACTAACCTTAGAAATTTTAATTAAATTCACTTAATGATCTAATTAAAACATTTCTAAGCTTAACAAATTAAATTAATACTAATTAATGTCTATGTTGAAGGAGATTAAACTTAGGATTCGAATTAGGATTAAATTAGACTTAATTAGACTAAAATTAATTTTAAGCTTTATCTTAGAAATTAAATTCAATTCAATTAAGAACCTAATTAAAATATTTTTAAGCCCTAAAAATTAATTTGAACCTAATTAATATCTAAATTAATTAATTTTTGAGTTTAGGGTTCAATCTAGGGTCAATTAGGGGTTAAATTGAATGAATTTCAGGGTTCCATGGGTTAATTAGGGGATCTAGGAACTAAAATGAATTACGTCCCAAAGTTTAGGGGACCAAGGGAGTAAATTTTCCCTCCAACACCTAAAAACTCAGAAACCCCTATGTTTTCAGATCAAACACACTCACTTTGGATGTTGTTCATGATGAACAAGTATGAACACCAAGAACATGGCTTAGCTCCACCCTTCGCTCCTCCACCGGATCCATGCAGCCGTCGTCAACTGTCATTCCGGTGAGTTCGTCGGCGACCGCCAGAAATTCCGGCCACCGTCAAGAAGACCATTGCCGACACCGGCAACAACCGTTGGTACCGGAAAAGTCGTCGAAAAACATAGAAAACCCCTAAAACCTATCGGAAACTTGGATTTTTAAGATTTAAACATCAAAATCCAACAAAAATCTTCCCTAAACGCTCGGTTTCATCAAAACAACATCCAACTACACCCCAAATCCGTAAGAAACGAACCTACACTAAATGTAGTTCAAACCAAGAACGAATCGAAAAGGGGAAGAACTTACCTTCTTACTCGAATCTGGCCAAAACTCCGGTGAGCAAAGACGTTTAGCAGATCCCTTTTTTCAGTAGCTTCCAATCTCCAGATCGATCCCCCTTTGGTGTTCAGATTGCTTCCCTTTTTAAAGGGATTAAACCCACAATCCTAAACCAAATCAAACTCCAACAAATCCTATCCCTAAAATCTCTCCCCACACATCCCGATTTTCTGTTTTTTAGTTTTATTATTTTTTTTACTTTTTATTATATTTTCAGTTATTTACTTTGTCTAAAATACCCAAAATTCGGGTGTAACAAATTTGATAATTTATATATTTAAGAAAATAATTAAAAAATGTATTCATAAAAAATAGACATGTGATACAGATCAATTCGAATTAATCAATATAAAATCTTGATAATCAGGAGAGTAACCATTTTTTTGTATAGCGATAAAAATGTCTTAATCGGTTGATTGAATTATTATTTTAATTCTTAATCTTTTATTTTGAGTCAAAATAGACATGTTCTGAGCCAGGCCGGGCTCGACTCGGCTTGAAAACAAGAATATCTGAGCTCGGCTCGAAAATAATATTACTGGGTTTGGCTCGGTTTGGCTCGAAATGGACAATTTTATATATTATTGTGTTTTATTATTTATTTATTTATTTGTAGTTTATTTTTTATTTATTATTTGTAGTTGTGTAAATTTGTGTTAGTTGATAATATTCAATTTATTTTTAGTGGATTTACTCTCAATTATTTTATTATTTTTCTTTGCTAAACAAATTATTTTTAATGTATATATATATACGTGTATATTTATATATAATTATTTCGAGCATATTCACGAGTTTTTCAAAACGAGCTTGAGTAAGCTCGTCTTGACTCGTTTAGATCTTGAACCCAAACCCGAATTGAGTTCACTCAAACCGGACTTTAACCGAACCGAACCCGAATAACTGATAAGCCAGACAGACTTATTAGGACTAAACGCACACTGATACAAATTTTGTGGAATGAGTCAAATGTACTGGTTAACTTGGGAACTACCGTAAAAATTACATCAGTTTTCTTAAAATAAACGTGTTGCACAAAAAATGGATATTTTAGTTTTTATGATTAAAGAAAGGATTTTAATATCAACGGGTTGATTTTAGTAGTTAATAATTTAATATCTTGTTAACGAGTTTTAAATGTGATAATTTATATATAAGAAAATAATTAAAAAATTATCTAAAAAATAAATATGTGATACAAATCAGTTCGAATTAATTAATATAAAATTTTGAAAATCATGAGAGTAACCAATTTTTTTGTATAGTGATAAAAAATGTCTTAATTGTTTGATTAAATTATTATTTTAATTCTTAATCTTTTATTTTAAACTAAAATAGTTAGTAATCTAATATCTGGTTAAACATGTTTCGAATTTAAAAATTTACATATATAAATTTTTTTATAAAATAAACATACAACACATATTAATTTATATTAATTACGATAAAATCCGAGAAACCTAGAGAAAAACTTGATAATTGATTGATTGGTGAACCAAGACCGAAGTAGTTGTAGTCGAGTGAAAATGTATGTGAAATAGACTGATGGATTGCCGCCAAGTTTGACACCCCTCCACCGCCACCGCCACCTTAGCCGTGCCTGGCAGCCGCACCAGCATTTGGTTCTGCCACTCACACCATAACTTAATTTTTGTGCTTCGGCTCCGTTTTCACATCTCCCGCGTGCGGAATGGGCTCAACTTTGTTCATCATGTGATCATTGTATTTATGAAACACTCAATTTTACGGTTTTTGTCCCGGGTTATCGGGACGGAGTTAAAATTTAAAATTAAAAAATATAATTTAAATAATTTAAAACGAAAGATAAATTTATAAATAAATTAAAATTTAAAAAATTTTAAATAAAAAACAAAAATTAAAAAAAAAAACTCTTCGAGAATAAGAATGATTATCCCACCCCATTTTAATGTTTTCGTCATTGTATACTATGGTTAAATTATTAGTTTCATATTTGTTTTTATATAAAATCGATTTTTTAATATTTAAACGAATAGTTATTTTAGTCTTATTTGTTTTTATATAAAATCGATTTTCAAAAATTTAAGCGAATAGTTATTTTAGTCTTATATTTTTAAGTGATTTAATTTTTTGATGTTTTATTTTAAGATAAAATATTTTTATAAACAAATTTATTAAAACATAAACAAGTTAAAATAATTTGGTAAAATGATTTATTAGTATAAAAATTATTTTTATAAAAAAAAATTTATTGATGCAATATCTTTTCATATCAATGTTTTTTATGTGACATTATCATATCGTTTTACATTATCATATAAATTTGTTGTATCATTTAATATTAACTAATTAATAATTTTTATTTGTTGTTAATCTATTTTGAACCAAACACAATAATTAATTAGATTATTTTTAAAAATTAAAATTAAAATAATTATTCAGTTAAACATATATTTTTGATAATATATTACTTTTTTAACAATTTCAATTGGACGGTGCCGAAGACTATATTAGGTTATATTAGTCTTCGTCTAAATTATTCCGAAAAATAAAAAAAAATTCAGAATAATTTTGACGAAGACTATATTATACATAAAAATATTAAATAAAATGTAATACAATTTCTATGGGGAACAAAGTCTAGAAAATGATCCCACAACATGTGACGGTCCAAACTTTAGCTTTAGTTTAACCACAAAACTTTAGGAATTTATTTTGTTCAACTGGAAACTAAGCATTTAATAAGAGTATTTTATATTGAAATCCGGTGACTCAAAGTACGTGTATTTTTACGGCTCTTTTCGTATACAAGGGAATCACCTAGGTTTTAAATAATATTCGTAAGATTTTTAAATAATATTTATAATTTAAATATTAATAAAGTATATAGTTAAAGCAAGTGTTTTAAATATTTGATTGAATAATTATTTTAGATTTTATATTTTTTAGGCATAAAGAGAGTTTTCACCCTTAACGTTTATAATTTTTGTCATTTTAGCCCCTATTCTTTTTTTGGGATAAATTTAGCCCTTAACTTATGTCTTTTTAACAAATAACTCATTTTTTAACTATAATGATAACTGAACCGTTAAAAATTTAATAATGGTAACATATCATATATGTGAATATATTTTAAATGACATAGAATCTAACCTATTAAATATATAGATATATATAGAATATAATTTTATTCTAATATAAAATATAAAACAATTAAAATTTAAATAAATTATTAAAAATTAATTCAATCCGAAACAAAAATTTACTAAATATTCTCAACCCTAACTAAACTAAAATATCTTTATAAAACCCTAAAACTCCGATTTAGATTAAAACTAAAATACCTAAATTCTAAACTAAAATAATAAAAATCCAATTGATTATTATCAAAATCCTTTATCTTTGATTCACCGGTAACAAACTATACAAAACCCTTTATTTTCAGATTATGTTCATACCTTTTCAGATAAATTTTGATTTTACTATAGTTAAGGTTGAGAATATTTAGTAGACTTTTGTTTTAGAATTAATTAATTTTTAATATTTTATTTGAATTTTAATTGTTTTAGATTTTTAGATTGAAATAAAACTATATTTTACGTGTATGTATTTGATATACTAGATGTTAAGTCATTTAAAATATATTATTACATATATATGACATATCATCATTATTAAATTTTTAACGGTTCAGTTATCATGGTAGTTAAAAAATGAGTTATTTGTTAAAAAGACATAGGTCAAGGGTTAAATTTATCCCAAAAAAAGAATGAGGGCCAAAATGACAAAAACTATAAACGTTAAGGGTGAAAATTATCTTTATGTCTATTTTTTAAAATATTTTAATTATAACATTTTATTTTAGGCTAATATGAAATTTTCATGGATAGAAACCGTTAGTAATTGTTAACGTTTAGAGATAATTTGATAAAATGACATATCGTAAAAAAATAATTTTATATTTTGTATAATTTTATAAAATGATAAATTTATCTTAATATTATCGTTATTAAGGGCGGTTTAAAGATTTTGGAGCCCTACGTAATTTATTAAAATGTGACCCTTAAAATCAATTATCCACGACTCATACTAGTTCTAAAATTGTGACCCGTAGAAACAATTATTTTTTTAGGTCTCCTTGTGTAGTCCCTAAATATATATATTCATGGTTCTTGAGAGTATTTTCAAAATTTTTATAATAAATTACGAGATTAACGTATTTAATAAATATAGATTATCAAAATTTGGGGTCCTATTTGTTAGGAATCCTATATGATCGCTCGTACTGCGACTGTTTAGAACCCGCTGACCGTTATAATTCTTATTGTTTATGAATAGTATATTATTGATATAATATTAATATTTTTAGTGTTATATTAATTGTTATTTTATTTTTATATTTTTTTAAATTACGTTAATTCTTAATGTTTTATTTTATGTTAAAATAATTTATTTATAATAAAATTATTAATTTTAATAAAAGTATCTTTAACATTTTGACCAATAAAATTATGGATGAAGACTTACATGAAAGATTGTTTATTGACCAAGACTTAAATGTGTTTGGGGTCGAATTAACAGTAGTCAAAAGTTGTAAAATAAAATTATTTTATAAAAATAAAATATAAAAAAATAAAATTTTAAATTTTCATTAAAAAAAATAGAATTTGAAGACCTTTAAAAACCAATGTAAATATTTGAATTTCCCTGATTAACTCGACAATAAATATAGATGATTTTCGATATTATACTCTTTCAAATATAATCATTTCTTTATTACAGGTAGACAGATATCTATTAAATTTTTTATCGATGTTTATTTTTTTATTTCCTTTTATTTTTCGATCGAATTTAACTCGTAGTTTTGATTATTAAATTTTATTTATTAAATATGTAAATATGGTTGAATGGTTAAATCAGATATTTTTTATTGACTACCTGACCAAAACTTTGTATTGGTCAAGGTTTCGATGTGGAGTAAAGGCTAGAAACTGGTTCTGGTTTCAACCACCGCCGAATTCTGTGACCCACAAACACTTCCGTAAGCATTTCTTGTTCTTGTAATGAATAATAATAAGCATAACGTTGAAAAATAGTCATTAGTATGACTAAATAGTTATTTTTGGTTCTTATCTTTTAATTAATTTAATTTTTAAAATTTATTTTGAATTAAAATATATAAAATTAACGATAAAATAATTTGATAAAATAATGTATTAGGATAAAAAATATTTTATACTTTTTATAATTTTATAAAAATATTTTATCAGTGTACCATTATGTAAAGTCAGTATATTTCTCTATATGATATTATTACTGTGACATGCATTGTTATGTCATTTCAAGTTGTGACATGCATTGTCATGCAGGCTTATCATGTCGTTTTAAATTGTTTATTAACTAAAAATTTTCATAAAGAGATCGTTTAGATTTAAAATAAAAATTAAACGTTAAATTGATTAAAAAAATTAAATGATTATTTAATTAAACATTAATGAAGTTCTTTTGATATTATACCAACATGAACCCGAGTCTCGGATTAAAGACAACAATAAGACCATTAGGTCCTATTTTTACCAGACTTAAAATTTTATATTTTCCGGTCTAACACTACTGCAAGAATTTAAAAGTTGATTTTTTTAATATACTAATATAATTATAAAATTAAATTAATTATTTTTTTATTGAAAGTAAAATTAAATTAACTAAATGGGGTGAAGTAGGTTGAAATATATTTAATTTCTTCGTCCACTTTTTTTTTTCTATTTTTACAAGGATTCTCTAAAACCTAAATTGACCTTATTAAACTCAATATAAATCCTCTCCTTATTATATTTAAATAGGTTTTAATTATTTAATTATACCCAACTAAACTTTCCTAATATTTCATTTAAATTTAAACAAATCGTTTAATTTTTAATCTAAATTAAATCTTTTATTTTAAAGTAACTTATTTATATATACAAAAGATAAATCGACTGAGTCGTATTTCACATCGTTATTGTTATAATATAAAAAACAATATAATTTAAAGATATATTAATCATTCGAATGTCAACCGTCTTTTTTCAAAATATTTGGACAAACATTTAAATTGAAGATGAGATAATTAATTAAATACTCTAATATTAAAAAATTAATTAAATAATCTAATAATAATTGCAATTAGTGATATTCCTAGGAGTTGGTATATAAGTAAAGTACCCTATTATTTTTTTAATCTTCATGCATCCCCACATAAATCCTAGTCCCCTACCTCTAATGCTTCACATAAGGGAACAGAAAATCAATTAATGCCAAACGTTTTTAAAGCAAGAGATGATAATTCAACTAATATGAAAGTGGAATTACTCTCTTTGTACTAGACTTAAATTGCTATGGTATGGTGCATTCGAATATAACATATATTATCATATAATTTTTTATTCGATAAAATCAAATAAAATTTGAATATTAATTCTGATCAAAATATTAATGAATGCTCAATCGATTTGATTAACTTATGATATGTTATCATAGTTGTGATTAGATTTTTTTTCATTTTGTATATTTTATTGTAAAATATGTAATACTTATAATTAAGATAAGTAGTTTATGGTATTTTATCATAAACTAGAAAAATATTATTTAATATATATCGAACAATAATTTTAATATTTTAGTTAATTAATTATTTTTATCTAAAAATAGAGATAAAAATCACCTTCCAAACTGACTTTTTTGCCTAGAATTAAACCCTTTTGAAGCTTTTACTACTTTAGTTATAGGAGCATCATTTAGGGTAATTAAAACGAAGTTTGGCCACAAACCTACAGGTTTCTTGCATGAGAAGAAACTGCAGTACTTAATGAACGTCTTACCCTAATTTTCTTCCATTTTTTCTCAAACTCAATCTATTTTGGAAAGAGAGCTTAAAGAAACATACAAATTCATGATCAAACCAACGATTCTGGAATTGGCAAAAGCTTGAAGTGAAAATAGGGTTTTAAACAAGGATTATAAGGAAACGAAATGCATGCAGAAAGTACAAACCAGAAACTAAAAGATAATTTAAACAGTATTCTATTCCCTTGAATAGTAGTAATTAATCATAATCCCTCGTGTTCTCGGGATGATCCGAATGATCCGAATTCGACGATGAACGACCGAACTGTAATGAAAATCCACCCATATAATCTTGTTGTTGTTGATTTTGTTGAAATGTAAACGAGGATGAAGATAAAGACTGAGAAGTAAAAGCTGGCCATGATCCGTAGGCAGTAGAACTTGGCATAGCATAGTTGAAAGGAGTGGCTGAGGCTGAGCCACCACCGAGGGCGAGGAGCTGCGCGTACTGAGAGATATTGGGATATGTTGGTTGAGGAAGAGATGGTGCCGCTGCCACCGTCCGTTCGATTTCTTGACGGCTTGTGAAATAACCGGATTCTGATCTTCCTTGAACTCTTTCGGGGAAGTTAAGTTTTGCTTTGCTTCCTTTAAACCTTAGTGCCGCTTCATCGTAGGCCAAGGCCGCTGCTTCAGCCGTTTCGAAAGTCCCGAGCCAAACCCGAGCTGCCTTCTTTGGGTCACGAATCTCGGCCGCCCATTTCCCCCATGGCCTTTGCCTCACTCCTCTATAGTGTCTTCTCCTTGCATTCCCTTTCAACAACAACAAAAAGTCTTATAAAGTTCAAACAATATACATCGTATTCAGACCTGAACTAATTTGAGTTCGACATGTTTTGTTCTTTTGTGTTTTGTAATAAAAAAATCAAAGAATAACTTCAAATTCAAGCTTTTAAATGGAACATGAATAACGGCTGTAATCTGAACCAGGCCGCAAAGGAAGAAGAACTGAGAAGGCCTAACATGTTTCTGTTTTATTAATCATATAAAACCAAAAAAATTATATACACATAAAATCAAGACATACCTTGGTCTTGCTCTTGAACTTGTAGATGCTGAGATTGGTTTTGTCTATTAGGGTTTGTATCATGATCATCATGAAGTTGACCAGTTGTGTTATTGTTATTGTTTCCAATAACTTGAGTTAGGACTTGGACCATAGCATTCATGTCATATTGAGACCTTTCTGAATAGACCGGAAATATATGATCGGCACCGCCGGCTTCTTCATCTTCTTTCGCTTCCGATTCATGACCGGAATATTGAAACGGACGCTTTCCCTGTTGTCGATCCACTTTGCCTTTGAAAAAAGTTTCCCCTTGCTGCTTATGGTCTTCCTCTATGTCTCATGCAAAACCAGCAAACCAAGCCCTATATATATATATATATATATATATATATATATATATATAGTTTTCTCAGTTTAACCAAAGCAATACGCCTGGGAATTAGAAGACTGAGTGTGAACAAGAGATGAAGATTAGCTGACAATGCTGAAAGCTCAGGCTCTATCAAGTATATTTGGAGACCTTTTCTTCTCTCTTTATCTTTATTTCTTTTTTCTACGATATTATTAAACTGAATTTTAATGAAATATATTTTTATATTCATCATTCTTTATTGTACAAATAAAATTCATATAATGAGTGCTACTGGATTGAAAATTTTCACCTGCAATATATATTGTTTTAAAAGAGAAATTAGAGGGAAAATTTCAATTATTTATAAAAATATTATTTTATTTATAAAGAGATATAATTATATATATACAAATTATATAAAAAAAATATGATTTTTAGTGACACCTCAATTCCCTAAGTGCTCCACCCATGTATATATATTGAAAATAAAATAAAATAAAATTTTTAAAGTGTGAAAATAAAATAAAATAACTCTTAGGAGAGTGGGATTTTTCTGTTTTCAATAATGTAAAATTATATAATTATTTTTCTAGGGAGGGGTCGCTGAGGATAAGGGAACATGTTATATTGCTGAAATCTAAGAGAATTAAATTAAGTTTAATTAATATATAAAAAGATTAAAAAATTTATATATATGTTTAAATATAGTAGCTAGACCCAGCCAAACCTATATATAGCAAGATTAATGAAAGTAATTATATAAGCTACAACTGAAGTATGAAAATGACTGAACCAATAATTACTCGCTAATAGAAGAAATTCACTTAGGCTTCTATTGTCTTTGTTGTGTTCAATCCAATATAAAATACCGGAAAATTTAATTATTAAATATTTGTGTGAACGTTAAAAATGATAGATATATGTTTATTAAAGATTAAATTGATAATCGTTTGCCGATAAAATGAAGGGTAAACGGGTATTAGCGTTACTGACGATAAACTGATTGATCAAATTATTCATCCTTATTTACTCATATTTTAAATCGTAGATTTTAGGTTCAATAAGAGTATCTCTTTCCTTTCTTATTGAGCCCTTTTTTCCTATCCTCTTGGTAGGATTAGGATTATAATCAGAATTTTCAAAAATGTATATTATCAATATTTTGATGATTATCAAAATTACACATTAATTGGTATATAAATTTTAATTTATATATATATAACTATTTTTTATGTATGGAATTTTAATTTAATTTATATTTTTTAAAATAAATACATCAAATTATTTTATATTTGATAAAAAAAAACAACTTAAGGACTAATGTGGACTAAAAAGAACCAACTCAAACCTTAAACATTTTTATGTCCACAATAATCATTGAATTTGATTAAAAAATTAATCTTTTTGATGGCATGACACTTCATATTCAAAGTGTCACTTTATAAAAAAAAACATAATTTAAGGACTAATGTGGACTAAAAAGAGCCAAGTATCAATATGAAAAGAATTGTCAAATTAAGGGAAAAGTTGTTGTATGACTATTTTTTTAAATTTTTTGCAGTAACATGCACCATGTCTGAATAGTTGTCTGACCTAAAAAGTGTGGGGAAAGGAGTTCAAATTTCTTTTCTGTAAGAGAATGTTGTTAATTCACATCTTCAATCTACAATTGTTTTCAGAAACAGCAGGTTTTGTTCACATTCAGCAATCCTTGTGTTCCTACAGTCGGAATCCGAATATAACCGAGCTTATATACTAAAACTGGTTCATTCTAACCGAACCGACATATTCGAACTAAATATAACTGACTTTTGCTCACCCTAATGACATTTGGATCCACTGGATGGAAATGGCACAGAAGGACAGGTTCATGCCTTCCTGCTGAACCCTGTCAGCTCAACCTTCTGAAAACAGCTCCAAGACCTGTGAATATGAATGAACACTTTGGAAAACGGTAGCCCTGATTGATTTTCAGCAGCCTGAAATTGAAGCAGCAATGGCTGGATGAAGATATTCCGATGTTGTTGAGTTGTTGATTGAAGTTGAAGAACATTCTGGTCGTTATATTCAACGGTATGTCAGAAAGAATTATCAGTCTCATGAAAAGCAAAAGTAAAACAATGGCTGAAGATCATGAACCTCACCTGGAAAAGGCATTTTCTATCAGAAACATAGCTGATAGCTCTGCTGATCAACCAGAGTTCTGAGGTCCAATGTTATCCGAACTTCAAATCATACCCATGTTGCTCACATATCCATATCCAACACTAACACAAGAGTCCACGAGGAAGAGGAACATCTTCTAGCATAAATAACGAACAAGTAAACCGAGACTTGAATATGATGGAAATTGGTATATATGACTTAGACCTCAAATAACAAGAATTGTATCTTTTATGATTTCTATTTCCTTTTGAACATACACCAAAAACTTAGTCAAAAGATACTGAAATATGAAGAGTAAAAATGACCCGCCACCTAGTAATTGCATAGGTCTAGAGCACAAAAAAATGCGGTACTCGACATATACTGTCTTTTAACATGATGTTTCCATGTTATTCTCTACATTTAGCTTATACCATTTCAGAGGCACGACCAACTCGACCACTTTCATGAAATTCTTCAAATATGCAGAGCTAATGGAAGGAGCTGTCACAAGGACACCAGGAATAACAGCATTCAAGATCGAAATGATGTTTCATACATGAAAACATGAAGACTACGTTGCTGAGTCTTGGTTAGTAGGAAATCCAATACAACAGAGACAATTTAGCTGTAAAAACTTAGGATCGGAAGGTTTTGTCAGGGGATCTTTGGTTAATGCATGGGATACCTCTGCTTAAAACAGCAATTCATGCCACGAGATCAACTTCATCACGTTCGGGAGGAACCACATCTAATCTCATCATACTTCTATACTGATCTGGAACAGGTGCACCAGCTTGGACACATAGCTCCACCACAGCAGGTGCTTTACCATAATATCTCTTCAAATCATTACGCAGAGGTGGACCATTCAAATCGCGAACATGCCAGACATAATTAGGACCAACAAGATCATCAATAGTCGCTTCTTGCCATGCGTGCAAACCATTTCGAGACTGGTGCTTCGATGCTTTGCACATCCTAACTTTATGTCCCTTAGGACCAACCTGAACCTCCGGACAATACCCACACGTCCAGACACTGTACTTCTTCATGATCTTACTCACACCTCCAATCATTTCAAACCATGAATTCAATGTCCTCGTACTCAACTCTATCGGGTTAATATCTTCATCATTTAACTCCAAATTCGAATCCCTCTTCAATGCACCAACTTCAAAGTCGTTAATGTTCTCCAAAAACAAGTTGCTTTCCATTTCATTTATTCCGGCCACCGACTCGAAATCAACGACTCTACCTTCGATAGAGTATACAGGCTTCGTTCTTCTCTTCGAAGGGTACTTCTCAACATCCACACCAGCTTGTATACAAAGCTCTAAGATTGCAGGGATTCGAGGGACACTATGCCTATCATCATGAACAACCCTAGATTTCCCAACACGATCATAGAGATGGAAAGATTTGGGGAAAAAGATGACATCACTCACCCCTCCTTTCCTCCATACATGAGTGGCACTCCTTGAACCGCTTTTCGGACCGGTACAAGTACGGATTTCATGACCCAAAGTTCCAATATGAACCTCAAAACAAAATCTAACCCCAAAAAAGGAAAACAAAAAAAAATCAATGTCTTATCTAATTCTAACCCATTTGTTCTCCTAAAATCTACACATTTTAATCGAAAAATATGAGTTTTTTCTTCGAGTTACCTGCATCGTTGAACTGGGATAATTTGGACGAGTTTGGACAAGCCGGCGATGGTGAGTTCACGAGCTCGGTAGACTCGGTGAGCGACGCTGATGAGTTCAGGAACCAACAACCCATTGGCAGGTGGGTGTTCGAGCAATCGACAGGGTTGGGATTTTCTTAACTCTTTCTCTTGTTTAGCTCTTCTAATAAGTTCTTTCATGGGTGTCGGGTACGGTTTCCTTTCTGACTTGTCTGTCCGTGGCTTGGGCACGTCTGAATACAGAGGATCGCCATTGTTGTCGGGGAAAGAAGGGAAATTTTGGGTACTTTCAGATGAGAAGGAGAAGATTTGATTGAACCGACAATGGAGGTGATTGAGCCGAGAGATTTGTAATAACAAAATTTTTCTCTGCATCTTCCGGTGGGTTTTCCCTCTCAGCTTTGCTCATCCAACAAGAAAATGACAATTAATTTCCACACTGAATAAGTTTAAGCATATATTTATATTTAAAAATTTATATTTTTAACTATAAAATCTTAATTTTAAACGCTTTAAATTAAATCTTAAATTACTGTGTAATCAATTCTAAAACCCTAAAAAAATATATCAAACAAATCTCTTCATTATTCCTCTTAATACTTAAAAGTAGGTTAAGGGATATTTTAACTTATTCTAAAAATAAGTTATAAATATTATAATAGTAGAGTAAATGACGAATTTAAAAATATATTTAAGGATATATAGATAAAATTTCAAGATAAATTTTAGTAATAAATATTATAAAAAATTAGAATTAATTCATAAAATTAAATAATTAAATAAATAAAGATAAATATATAAAGTTTAAAAATTTTAAATTAAACATTAACCGATCCCACATAATATATAGATCCTCATTAGTAGAGTAATAATCATGTACAATTTTGTAGACTAAAACAATGTATACCCAAAATATATCAATTTTTCATTTAGATAATTAAAATAAATATTTAAAGTATATATTATTTTAAAATCTAACTAATCAAGGTTCAAGCTTTGCAATTAACAGAGAAACTATCAAAAACTAATACACAGCCAACTGCAAACAGAGACATCATTATATGCCATCAGCTCAACGGCCAGTCTCATTTAACAGAATTCCCATGAACCTGCAAATAATAAATTTTTCGGAATATCGATATAGCAACTACATGGATGTATTTTCTCTTCCGCTACGTGTTTCAAGCCTACTTCCGATGTTCGGACAGAATCCGATAGTAAAATGTCGAAGAAGCAGCCTGTTTTAGACATTGTACTCTAATGCAACAAGGATATAAATGAGACAAAACAAGAAAGAAGAATGTATGTCATTACAAAAAATAAACAAGAGGTTCAAAATTCCATGACTGTAATACTTATAGATGTTGTCTCTTCCTCTCTCTGTGAGCAACAACAACCCACCTAGACCAAAAGCAGGAGTCGTAGGGATTCCGACACTTAGCGGACAAAAACAAAATCGCATTTCGGATGCAAAACCAATACAAGAAGGATTCCTCGAGTCATGCACATGCTCAGGAACTTTCATACATCATGATACAGTTCGGTCATAGACGAAGCAAAAATTTGAAGCCCTCATAAATGGACTAACGATACAAGAAAAAACTCCATAGAACGGAAAAATTACCACTTAGTTCCGGTTGTGCAACTTTGTTCACAAAACTGCTTCTCTATAGCAAAAAAGGAAAGAGTCATCAAGCCACCCTCAAGTACATAGAGTAGTGGGGTAGATAAAATTTTATTACTCTGAAAGTTAGAGTTGGATAAGTAGACTGCTCAATCAGATTCCTTCGAAGAACCCGAGTCTGCCCCGTTGGAAAATTCCTCCCCATTAGCTAAAGTCGAAGAACTAATTTGGCGGGGGTTCTCCTCGGTGCCAGTTGTTCGAGGTCTCCCTGGTCTTGATCGAATATTACTACCCATAGGAAAGGGTTCCTAAATAAACAAACAATAAAGTAGGACTTAAAGACTGAAAAAGCATCCTTCTCCATTGCCAATATTGTAAGAGGAAAGGCCACAAGGAAAACTACATTATAAATTTCAGGAAACAAGAAAAAGAATGCATTGAGCTTGTTTACGCTGTGTCAAGATGACTTTACCTGATCCCCAGCATTTGGTCCATCAGTATGAAAGAGAATAGGGCGGCAACGTTTATCCTCATTCATCAAGCTTGAATTCTGGAAATGAGCAATAAGAGCAGCCTTTCCTTGGATCCTGGCATAAGCAAGAGTTGCCACCTTTTCACTGTTGAACTTCTCCCATCTTTTACCATCAAATGCCTATAAAGAAATATTTATTCAACCCGATTAGCTTCAATCTATAATAGTTAAACACATGATTAGACATGCAGATGGTAGTATCTGCATGAATAACAGAAAATAATAACATAATCCATGCATTAAACCTTATAAAAAGGAATGATCTGTTGGGGATCGATCATGTTGATGAATGCATAGCCCACATTGCATTTGTTCTGAAGACAATGTTTAATAAAATTTAGGGTTAGCAACACATCAAACTACAAGTAGATGCAGAATGTTCAAGCAAGAATCAATTTGTCAAAGGCTGGAAAATTGAAGGTTAATTAAGTTAACTTGCCTTGAAGTCAATTGGCAAATAGATAAAATCATAAGTTCCTCGACAGTGCTCGTCAATGGCTGCTAGAAGCATCTTTGAAGTGTACCTATGAAAGAAGGGAAGACAAGGAAAAGAAAAGGATTACTACAATAAGAGACCTTGCTATTGGATGCAACCCATAAATATGAATAATGAAAACAAGCACAGCGCCAAATAAATTATTCGTGTACAAACACCTATAGTAAATTGCTTCAACTATATTACAAGATATGCCAAATTGAACGAATCTGAAAATATCTGTCAAATAGTCCTAATAAATAAAAACATGCAAGACTGGTGGTTCATTAAAAAGTACTACTTTTAGAACAATAAAGAGATTTTAATAGGAACGCGAACAACTCAAGACACAAGAAATTGAAAATAAAATTTGCTGGAATTGTAGGAGGAGCAGCTCACATACTTGTTGGGTATGTTTTTAATCATAAGCGTTGTTCTGCTGTCATCCCCACGTATGATGCGGTCTATGTCAAGTTCATATTGTTTCTTATCGGCATTACTAGAATTCAGTTCATTTCTACGTTGTGAGAAGTTTCGAACACGTTCATTAGGAGAATCAAGAGATGTCGGCATTGAAATCATAGGGTTCCTGCCAGGGTAAAGGTGACACGTCTGCTGCGGAGAGTGTACCCCACCATTTGTCAACAAATCCATACCACCAACACGAGAAAAAAAGTTGTGGGAAGCAATTTCCACAGGATGTGATGGTGAAGTACCATGAAAACCCATACTTCCAAGAGATCCTAGGTGAAAACCTGAAGTTTCAGGAGACTCCGCGGCATAAGGAAGCCGCCTGTCCCAGAGTGCAGAATTAGGTGGTGCTGAGCCAATATGGTGGTGTACAGGGGATCCTACATTGAACATTACAGGGGGAGCCCTAGGAAATGCAGGCATGTGAGGAAGGCGATAGGCATGAATGCCATTGACAAATGATGGCGAATTTGGCCAAACCACTCCACTAGATGGATGCTGCTGGTATGAGTTATTGTTGGTCTTCCACACATAGTTATTTCCATTAACCGGCAAGCTTCCATTTCCAGGCGACCCAAAAACTAAATAGAATTTATTAGCAACCGGAAGTCAGAGACCAAAGGAAAAACAAGAGTTGAAGCATGGAGCTTAATGATAATCCAATTCAAGAATAGAAAGAGGGGTTAAATTTACCTGAAACTTTTAACACAATGAACTGAGAAATTTATAAAAAAATATTAACATACTAAATAATGAAAGTTCCCCATGAGTCCCCCAACATAATGCAATAAAGATGCAGGAAAATATGTTTCATTGATGATATACAAATCAACTGAACTTACCCCCAGAATTAGGTTCAATCATGTGTCCATTTGAACTTGCACCGCGAGCATGACTATTGTCAAGTCCTTCGGCCATCATGGTACCAGCACTGCTAGCCATGTTTGTTATGGTGCTTGAAGAGTTAAGCGCAATACCATTGGCTAAGGTGTCATGGTACTCAGGGAAGGAATGAGGATGGAAACTCGGTACCCCTTGGTTAGCATATTTTATTTCATCCATAGAATGGTTGGGCTCCAGAAGACTTATTTTTTTGCCTATAGGTGTCACTCTTGCTGGAGAGGCAAGGTTAATAGGAACAGTGGAACTTCGATGCGGTTCAACAAATGTATTCACGGGTGACTGGATAACTGAATGTAACACCTGGGAAGATCTGTTATCCATGCCACCAGATACAATTACTCCTGCAGAACATCATACAAAATCGAGATGTATGAAGGAACAGAAACAACAGCTTATAATGAATTGATTAGACGGCAGAATTTTTACAGGCAAACATACCAATGTGTCCTGATGATAACTCATCAAAAGGGTTTCCACAAAGATTAGGTTCATCTTGCTCCTGCTCAGGCTGCTGAATAAAACTGCAAAAGGAACGTCATTTTACCACAACTTACGAAGGCCACAAAAAAACACAAGAAAATAAGACTTCAATGCAAAAAAGAATATTACGAATTCAGAAAACAATTGCACATCATTGAAAAGTTAAAAGGTAACAAAAGATTCTCGTTTTCAAGGATCACAAAAAGAGGAAATTACAAATGTTCCGGATTCCTTCAGAAGCTAAGATCAAAAACAGTTTTTTAGAAGCTGAAAAAAGCAGCAAAAGTTGATGATATTACCGCCTAGCACCACTTAGACGGCTTGGCTCAAGTTTGATCTGTTTCCCAGAACTATTGCTCCTATTTAGAGCCTTAAGAGCAGCTTCTGCAGCTCTAACATCATAAAACTCGATGACTTTGTGATTATGCATGTTTGGAGCATCACGGATCTGCAATGCAAATTAACAACATCAATTAGACATTTATCATGACAAATAAAAGGGAATAAAAGAGGCTGAAAGAATAAATTTCTTACTTCTTTAATTTCCCCAAAAGCACCAAATAATCGTTGAAGCTCATCAGTTGAAACAGAGGAATCAAGGTTGAAAACCACCAGTGTCCCTTGATCTACATCTTTTTCACATGAATTGTCCTGAGGTCATTACATTTAAAAACTAAATACATAAATAAATAAATGATGCAGCAATGTTTCACATGAAGATTCATCAACAACTAAACAAAACAAAGGTGGTAAAAGCAGTGACGGTGATAACAAAATAGCAAAGAGTAACTATTCAGAACAAAATGGTTGAAGACACACCTTTGGAATTGAATAATGTATATCAAGTTCCCTACGCCTCAATGGCTTATTTTGCAGAGCCCTCATTGCATTTCTGGCAGCCCTTATATCATAATAAGATATCATAACAAACCCACGATGCTTGCAAGCAGTATAAAGAGTTTGGATATCTCCATATTGCTGACAGAAGGAAACAGGTTAGTCAACTAAAATTAGCGGAACATGTAGCAATTCAAAGCATGTGGAAGGAGGAAAATTTGCTAGCACTAAGTCTCAATAAATAGTATAACAATGGAAAGGAACACAAACCTCAAAAAGAGTCTTTAACTCAGAGTCTTCAACGTTGCTGTTTATGTTCCTTACAAAAAGTGTCCTAGAGGGAAGTTCACCATATGGATGTTCACCACCACCCTGACCGTTGAGTACTCCGATGAGATCTGAATTCATCGGACCCATGGATCTGTGATCATCACCTTCTAATTCCAATCCTCCGCCACTGCTGAATAGGTCAAAATCTTCTAACTCATCCCCTTTACTGACATGAGTATTAAGTCCCAATTCATCAATCACTCCAGAGAAGAGATCATCTTCATCAGGGAGGAGATTTCCAATAGTCTGTGCCTCAATTTCTTTCATAGATTTGAGAGGTTCCTCTTCATGGTGTGAAGCAACTGTACTGGCATACTGACAAGATAGATCATTCCCCACTATTCTCACTGCATAAAGATAAAAGCAAATCAAACCACAGATGAAAATTTATCAATTGTATGGTAATTGGAAAAAGCTACGAATAACTAGGAAAAAAAGAAAGGAAATGCAGCATAGTAAAATGGAAATTAACTCTACTTTGAACCCATCAGATTGAAAATTGCCCTAATGAGTTGGTTGAACCTCTAGCAGAGAAAATAGGAAGAATGGAAATATTCACGTGAACAGATCAGCACAATGGATGAAGATGACATGATTTTTTAGAAAACAGCTTCTTACTTTCTTTTAGAGTTATGTTTATGGTGGAAAACAACAATCATCAATCAAGCCATGAGATACATATCAATTAAAGCACCTGATGCTAGAGAAGCAGGGAAGAAACAATGCAAACATGGGATGCATGTATGTACATGTTGAAAACCGCCATACAGTTTGATAGACATAGACAAAAATACTTACATTTTCTACTAAATATTTCAGACAATGAACTTGAAAACAGGCTACTTTCATGCTGGATCACATTCACATTGCTGCTGTTTCTATTAAAGTTCACCACTGGATGCATATGCATATTTGATAGTGATTTTGGATGATGATTCACAGAATTCCATGAAGGCTCGGATAAGTTGGTAATTCCATTCCAACTAGAGTCGAGCTTTCCTTCTTGATCTCTAGCCAGATTTGATGGAGAAGAATGAACCCCCTTGTCTGCAAAGACCAGAAGCTTGTTAAAGACAGGAAGATAACCATGAACAAATTTTGCACAGAAAATAGCCTGCAATATTTTTGATCAAAATATCTGAGACTTCTAGGTAATATGTTAAAAGCGAACTACCCACTTATCTTTATAAGGTATTTAACATTTGTAAGAACAAAAATTTATGAAGGATTGCCAATATTCACATGTGACACCAACAAAATTTCCATAAAGCAAGAAACATATATCTAAAAGGAATATGCCAAATAAGGGTACTAACTTAATCAAGGTAAATTGTTATCTCATAGGACGAACTCATTTTCCAAAAATATCTGTTGATAGTTGAAACTTGACAATAAATTAAGCATTTTATAGAAGCTGGAGGAAAACTCCACTAAAATGGACACCAACTTTTGGCTCTTAATTTTATAAATATGCTTTAATCACTTTTGAAAATATTAGGCCACAGGTCAATCTATAATATATCTGCAGCAAGAAACAAAAGTACTCTCACTCGAAACCAACATTACTAATTTAGCACAAGTGAAGAGGGCTTCATCAATATAGATAACTAATTCCCCAATGACATTTTAGTGCTTCAGGCAAATGAGGTGCCTCAGAAGAACCATCAGTAGTGAAGCTTACATTAAGAATAATTCAAGAAAATTTCTGCATTCTTTTCACAAATGCTTCAAAGAAGATAGCCCACATTTCCGAGATACATCTTGAATTGGAAATATAATCATAAATATATTTAACATTTTGATTGATGAACTCAAGAATCCTTTCGATACAAACAAAACATAACAGTTAGAACCATGCAGTTCATAGATCAGTTTTTTGGATTATATTTATTCACTCAATCATAAAAGCTAACTGAGGTTCTTAAATACATGCCAGGTGTCATCATTATGTTCGGAGCCACAGTTTCTCATAGTGATCAAGAGACCAAATTGATCTTCAATAAGTTTAATGATGAAAAAAGCTAAAAGTTCCCTCTTATGGTCCAATCCTACTGACCAGAAACTGACAGCCAGTTTAAATGGTCAACTAATTTAATTAAACTGACCAATCTTTTGGATTATTCACTCAATTGTAAAGGTTTAACTATGGTTCTTAAATACATTGCACATGACATCACAAAGTTAGGGGGCACAGTTTCTCACAGTAATCAAAAGACTGAATCAATCTTCATTAATTTTAATGATGGCCAAGCTAAAAGTTCCCTCTTATGGTCCAAATGGTACATGCATTTAAATACATCGATCAACAGCAAACAGAACCAGCAGTTCAGTCCTGTTCTCACCTTGGTTATCAGACATAGTATTTGGCTTCCAAAATCCAATTTGTCTCTGCCCAACAGAAGTTGATATTAAATCAACACGAAAAAAAAAATAACATTTTTTTGTACTAGTGACTTAAAAGTTTCATAAAAAACACTGATCACAAATCATATTTTAAGGAGCAAATTCAGGAACCCTGCAATAGCCTTTAAAACAAGAAATATAAAAGCTCAATAAATTCGAAATACAAATGAAATAATAAAATTGGGTGTATTATTATACCCAATAGTACCTCAGGTGGGAAACAAACGTCTTCCGAAAAGGGTGATGATGCAGATGCATTCTTTTGATCCATGATCTCAAATGGCATTGTTCAGCTTCAACTCCAGAAAATCTCAAAAACTAAAAGCTGAAAAATTGTCACTTGAGGCTCCGTTCTAAGGTAATTGTCATATCCTACAGCATTCAACAATCAGCAATTTCTAGTCAGTAAACTACTAATATCGCAACATATTTTTCAATACAAAAAAAATGCAGGGGGGATTAGAAATTCAGAAGAGATATCAATAAATTAATGCATTAATTCGGATTAAAACGGTTTTCTTTCTCATCTATCAAATATCATAGGAAGGACTGAAGATGACACAAAAGCCAGCTACTTTGTTCAGAAATTGGCAATTTAAAAAGGACTTTTAAGGGAACATAACGGGAGTTCTTTTCTGTTTAATAATTAAAATCGGTTAAAACAAGATGTACCATGAAAAGGAAAGCCGCTAACCTACCAACACACAGGCAAAATTTACCGTTTGGTTTCCAAGAAAAGGTAAGAAATTTTGAAAAGAAAATCATCAATCCTAAGTTTTGAACACAGGAAAAGGTGAATTTTACATTAAAAAAAACTAAGTTCACAATATTAAAATTCTACTTTCTTTTTCCCCAGGATTTCCTAAACGGGAAAAATATATTCAACTTGAACCCTAAAAATCAAGTCGTTAAATACCAGATCAGCTAAACCCAACTTCAAATTTCTCGAAAAATAAACTAATTTCTACTAAATTGCCCTTTTCCCCCCACTTATTAAGAACAATATTCTACAAAACTCCTGATAAGACCAGGGAATAAAATTGTGAAAAGAAAAGGCTTAAGTTCCAAAACTTTACTAGCAAAATTGAGGTAAAAAAAATCAAATTTGTCTAAGTTTGACCAAATGAAACAGAAACTAAGCCTTACCTTTTGAATTAGAATCCTGGAAATTCCGTCTGCAACCTTTATTATGTATTGATGCTCAGCAGGAATTTAAATATTTAAAATACAGAGCAAATTTGAGAGAGAGAGAAAGAAAAATAAATAAATTATAGCATAAAGGAAGAAGATAGAGCAAGGGATCTCAGCATCTTTTTCCTTCCATTGCAAGCCATTACTCACCACATGAGAGAGAAGATTTTTTTTCCTCCTTTTTTCTTTGTTTTCTTCTACGGCACCACAATTACAAAATCATACACGAAATTCAAAAAATATATTATATTCTCTCTGTTTGGCAGCTTGATTCCGGGGAGGTGGGAAGAAAAATGAAATGGAAAACCTCGGCGATCAAGAGAGCGAAATTCCGGCGAGATTTGTTTTCTCGCCGGCCGCTCACAGCTGCGTTTTTAGAAAGAGAAAACAGAGAGAAAGGGGAGAGAGACAGAGAAGGTGTTGTGTTGTGTCGTGTTGTAGTTAGTTGGCTTTGAAAATGGGAAAATAAAATAAAGAAAAAAGTAATAAAATAAAATAAATAAAAATATTTATTGTCAGAAAATAAAAATAAAAATTAAAGGATAAAATGCACAGATTATTTTAATTATCTTCTTACTCTTATTTTTGTTACTTAATTTTAAAAAATTTAATTTATTAATTAAAATTTTAAATTATTTTTATTCTAGTCACTTTCAAATATTTTATTATTTTTTTAAAATTTTTTGTCATTTTTTATTATTTGATATAAAAAATAATTTAAAATATAAAATTAAATTCAACCATTTATCGACCATAATTTATCATCGTTAGACTTTATCGTCGACGGTCATAGATGATGATCATTCAATCTTCGATTTTAGAGTCAAACGATCATCATTTTTAAAACCAACGATGATGATTTTTCATATATTCTTTTAAATTTAATGATAAAATATATAATTGTATTAGTTATTTCAAATTTTTTATTTAATAATATTAAAAAATTAAAATTAATCATAAAATATTTTAAAGTGACCAAAATAAAAACAATGCAAATATTTAGCCAATAAATTAAAAAAGTTTAAAAAATAAATAACTAAAATAAAAGTAAAAGGATGTTTGAGTGTTAAACAGTGTATTTTACCAAAAATAACTTCCTTAAACTCGACCGTTTTATTTTTATGGTAAATTTTGGTGGTTATAACGGCGTTACGGTTGGGTCGTGATTGGAACTTGGAAGCTTGAGCCGATGCTTTAAGATTACCAAAAATGAAGGTGGCATTTAATGTATTCATTAATAATAATAACTAATTTTCTTATTATAAATATTTTTATTAAAAATAAAAAATTAATCACAAAATATATTCATGTTTTATTTATTTTTTAATTGTTAATTTAGTTAATATTTAGAATTTATTAAATATAAAAATAAATAAATATATTAATTTATAAATATCACAATAAATCGAACTTAGAAATATGAAAAACTAATAAAAAAATTGTAAACTGGAACACTTAACCGAGGAGTAGACTAGTATTACCCGGGGGGCACCTAATCAGTATCCAACCGACACCCATTAAATTTTAGTTAGCTTAGCTGGGCGCTGCCTAAAAGATTACTACTATTTAGAAAACGACACCGTCCACAATATTCTACGTGGCATTCAGCTATTAGTGTCCGATCAAAACAATAATGATATTTAAAATCTATTAATCGATCAAATAATTAAAAATATTTATATTTTTTATTTTTTTATAAATTTGAATTTTAATATATGTTTAAAAATGTAAATACTTTACTGTTTTTAAATTTCAATATTTTACTCAATTAAAAAAAACTGAAACAGCAACGTTGTCGTATGTTTTTACTGTTTTTTACTAAAATAATATGTTTCTAATTATTTATTAAAATAACATTAAATCACGTAACTAAAATTTAAGGTTAAACAATTAAAAAACAATCAAAATTTTGTTTTTAATCGCTACGTCACAAATGTAGTTACCTCAAAATGTAGTTTCTGTTAGAAAGAATTATATTTGATTAACTTGATTTGAGATTCGAAAATCAAATCGATTTACTTGAATCGAGATCCAAAATTAACTTGAATGTGGTAACATGAATTTGGTTTGAAACCCAAACTGAATCGATCTAAATCAAAATCGGTTTGAATTCTAGATAAATAAAAAATGGACCTGAACCGATTTACAACCAAACAGAATAAACTCAAACTAATTTTCTACCAAACCGAATAGACACGAACCGAAGACAATCGAAATATATATATTAAAAGAAAAAGGAAAATAAAATGTGAACTGCCATACAATTCACTAAAAAACAAACATGCATACTATCTAAAGTGATATATATTGTGTAAAAACCTAATTTGATCTAAAAACAAAAAACAGACCGATATTTCGTTAACACGATATTGATTCGATCTAAAATCAATCGACCTGAAATAACTTAACCGATAATAACTAAACTGAAACTCAACCAAATCGAAAAATCAACTGGCTCGACCCGATACCTGAATCAAAATCAACGTAAATTCAAACTAAAACCGCAAATTTAAATCAGAGCCGAACCAACCTAAAAAATTTAAATCGATTAAATTAAAACCGAGATGATCCAAACCGAATGACCCGTTTATTACTCCGGAGAGAATATCAGAAAATAAACTAAATGTTTTATTTTTCATTTTTATCGTGCATCTGCTAATTTTATTTTTTTAGGAATCTTATTGGGAATTGTGAAAATTATTATCCAATCAGAACTTGTTAAATCATTGATACGGGACCTACCTTTCAGACCAGTTAATAGGCAATGTCAACGTTCTAAACTTGTAGTCAACGTTATCTACAAAGAGTTTTTTCTTTTATTTTCTCATAAAGTTTATACCATTTTCATCACTAAGTTCTTGACATGTTATCAATAGTTTTAACTTTTATCAGTTTAAGGCCGTTTTTAAGCAGTTGTAGTAAACTATGATCAGAAGATAAACAACCGTTGATATTTCAGTTTTTATTAGACCCGATAAATTTGATCTGAGACCCAAAAACCGACTGATATACCGGAATCAAGATTTGAAGTTGACTTAAATGGATGACCTGATTTTGAATCGAAACTTGAACCAAAATCGATTGATCCGAATTCTAGTTGAACCGAAAATAGTTCAAACCGATTTTTAATCGAACCGAATGGACCCGAAATAATTTTCACCCGAACCGATTTCACCTGAACCTAAAACAACTCAAAAATAAAAAAAAGTTGTAAACTGTCACACGACCAAATATATATACTATACAAAGTGATATATAGTGTGTAAAAACGTAGTTCGATCTAAAAACTGGATTGAAACCGATTGATCTATTGCTAACTCGATATTTGACCCGATTCAATATCAATCAGCACAAAATAACCAAACAGATATTAACTGAACCAAAACTTAACCGAAGTGAAAATCGAATGACTCAATTCGATACCCGAATCAAAATCAACGTAGACCCGAACTAAAACCAAAAATTTAAACCAGATTTAAATCGATTCAAACGTCAGTTTAAACCGTTAAAAATGGGTATTTCTTAGAATATAAATATATATTAAAGAACTTATTTTGAACGTTCTTTTTTATAGGCTTGTACAATCACATATATTATACATATTCAGAATCACTATGCATGTAAATACAATCCTCACAATATTTTTTTATATAACTATATAAGATAATAAAAAAATTGTAAAACTAAATTTGATTTTGATATAACAATTAAATATAAGGACTATTCTTGAAATAATTTTTAAGTCCTTAAGTCAATATTTTATATTAAGTCAAACAAAGGTTTTAAAAATAAAATTCTAAGTGTTTTTGCACGAGGGTATCGAACCACCATTCGATACCCCTGGGATTTTCAAAGCTTTGTTCTTGAGTTCAAGAACAGGTATCGAAGCATAGTCCGATACCAAAGCTCACTGCCAGCCTATGTTTCGAAGCATGTATCGAAGCACTTCAAATATTTTATTAAATATTTTAAAATCAATTAAAAATAGACCCCTGGTATCGATACCGGTATCGATACCGACCTTAATCCCCAACGGCTATATTAGCATTAAATGTTGTGACCGTTGGTGGTAGTTATATTTTGAATGGTGGTTAGCCTGTTCCGAAGCATGGTTCGATACCTGACTTTACAGTTTCACTTGGTACCGAAGCATGGTTCGATACCCCCTGTTTTTGTGCATAACGGCCTTTTTGTATTAGTGGTGTGTTTCGAAACAGGTTCTTCGTGTTTCGATACCTCCTGCTGCAGAGTGCACTTATGATGGGAAGATGAAGTTTCAACGGCTATATTTTAGTTCCCAACCACTACAACGGATACAAACCAATGAGATGGTATAAAATGAAGCATTTTCAACAGCATAAAGTAACTATTGAACCTCAAGCAATATCCAAGCTATCAAATCCAACTCCAAGCACTAATTGCATATCTTTAGCCTCCCAACTCCTTGTAACTCCAATTTGATTTTTGTAATCCGAGTTTGGGGAGAGTTTGTTTGTATTTGGGGCAACATTCATCTTGTGAGAGATTACTTTTGCCTATTCTTCTTTGTATTACCTTGTGAGGTTTGAATCAATCTTTGAGTAGAGAGATTGATTCGTATTGTAACGGTTACCCCTTGAACCGAGAAAAAGGACGAATTCAATAGTGAATTGGTTTCAAAATCCTTAGTGGGAGCTAAGGTAGTGGATGTAAAGCTTGTTCGAAGCTTGAACCACTATAAATCTTTGTGTTCTTCATTTTCCAATTTTTATCAAAAATCTACAACAAATTTTTAATTTCCAATTCACCCCCCCTCTTGGCCATTCTTCAACAACGATCAACTCAACAAAAATGTCACATAATGAAAAGAAAACAGAAAATAAGTTGTTTGTTCACAATAAAAAATAATAATTAATGAAACCCAAACCAATTAATTTTGTATATCGAATTAAATATTGAAAATGTTGGTAAAATAATTTGAAAACAAAAATGTATGTATCTACTAGCTTTCAAAAATATATTTATCCATTTAATATTTTTTAAATAAGGGTCTCCATTTAAGCATATTAAAAAATGTTTGATATTTATTTAAAGAAACTCAAAAAAAAAACTTATTTAAGTATTTTAGTTTTTATTACTATTTTTTATGCTCTAATTATCTATATCTGGTATATAAATATATATTATTAATTTACCTAGTGGGGATATACAATATGGACAATGACTTATCTCTTATCTTATCCAAGTGGGGATGTACAATATTAATGGAGTTATTTTTATGGTTACTCTTTCGTTTTTTATGATTTTATACGAGAATATAATTCGAATTTGATTCGATAAAAAAATCGATTTAAATCTGATTAGAAAAAATTTGAATTTGATTTTAAAAAGGGTTCGAGTCCTAATAAACGGTAGTTACTTTAATTCATGATCTGATTCGAATCTATATTCGATATGAGTCTGATCCATATATAAATCTGAGTAAAAAAATTAAAATTCTTAGATTTAAAAATATAGATATATATTAAAATCCTAATTAAATTTATATTCTTCTAAAATTTTATTTATGTTTTTCTTTTATTTTAATTGCAACTTTAATTTGTTTTCTATTGGATTATAATATTTGTTAAGATTTATTTGTGCTATTAATTTAAATATATTTATTTGATGAAAATTATTTTTTATTTAAAGATATTTGTTTGAATTGTTACTTTAGAAAATAATTAGATTTGGACTTTCGGATTTGGATTTAGATTTTAGGTATTTTATTGAATTAAACTTTAATTTATGTAATTGGACTTAGATTCAGACCTAATTTTTTTTAAAAGTCCGATTATTAATTGAATTGGACTTTATAACTTTCGATTCAAGTATGATCCATTGTCATCCCTAATTTCGTCTTACTAATCTAAATTGATTTGCGTTGTACATTTGATTTTGGTGGATAAATCTCTTGGTAAGTATTTTTATGCATACAATGCTTTGAACTCGATATTTACTTGAACGATATCAACCTGCTTATTAATTATCACTCGGATCAATTCGTGAGTAAAAATAAAATTATTTTTAACAAATAGATAAATCTTCCCTTTAAAAACATTTATATGAAATATTGGGAAATATATTTTAATTGATTTCTTTTGTACTTGAGAATTAATTTAATCCATGTGATCATGTCTTAATACAGCTTGGCATATTCTCCTTTTAATAACTTTATAATAAGATTAGCTTTGATTTTATTATCTTTCCAACCTGCTTTAGATTATTCAAGAACTTCAACTATTCATTTATTCTTCAATTACTAATAATTATTAATGAACTTGACATGTAATATCATATGGCTTTGGAAATGACGGTGGGATATATTAACGTAAGATGAGTCTATCACGTGCGTCGAATATTGTTGAACACCACTAACGGTGAACATCGTTAAATATTATTAAATTAATTAATAAAAATAAAAATTTTAAGGACTGAATATATAAATTATTTAAAAATAAAATTTTAAATAATTTATATATATTATATTTTAATTTTTTAAAATTATTTATTTAAATTATTTTTAATTTAAAAATAAAAAATTAAATCCAAAACCTAAAACCCTAAACTCAAAATAAAAATACTAAACATTAAATCCTAAATTCAAAATACTAAATCATAAACTCTAAACCCTAAAACAATAAAACCATAAACCATAAAATCTAAAAATATAACCATAACCTAAACCCTAAACTAGAAAAGTTAAAACTCTAAAAAGTATAAACCTTAAACTTGAAACCCAAAATTAGTTTAAGATTTAGATATAGGGTTTTTGGTTATTTTAGGGTTTAGATTTAGTGTTTATGGTTTTGTTTTTAGGGTTTTTGATTTTAAGTTTTTGATTTAGGGTTTTGAGATTTTATATTTTAGGGTTTAGAGTTTAATGTTTAGTGATTTAGGTTTTGTATTTTGGTTTTAAGGTTTAGAGTTTAAGATTTTTTATTTTTTTAAAATTAATTTAAATTAGTATTTTATTAATTATTTAAAAAAATAAAATAATATATATAAAAAGTCATTTAATAAAAAATTTATTTTAAATAATTTATAATTACCTGTTGAGTCCTTAAATTTTTTAATCTTTATTAATTAGTTTAATAATGTTCAGCGGTGTTCATCATTAGTGGTGTTCAGCGATGTTCGACGCCCAACATATGGCTTAAATAAAAAAATAGATGATCAAATTATATTATTTTAAAATTTTAAACACTTAAAATTTTAAAAAATAAATATTTAAAATTTTAACTGTTATAATTTTAATTGTTTAATCATGTAAAAGATTTATTCAATCAAAACGAGATATGTGAGAAGAACATTGATTTTTTAAATATTTTTTAAAAGCTTTAAATTTTTTAATTTTTTTTAATTTTTTAAATTAACCTTAAATCTATAAAAATAATAAATCCCTAAATCTTTATTGGTGACAGTCGATCATTATCGTTGACTATATATATTCAATCGTTGAACTCAATTGATCATTTCTCTCAACATATTATCGTTAAAAACTAGTGAACATCGTACCAATTGAATGACTATTTCACATTCAATGTTTAATGTTCAATTGACATATTATTTATCGATTTTCGATAAAGGCACATTAAAAATATGATTGCTTGCATCCAACGAGACTATGATTGACGATATTAATCGACGGCTACAACAACATAAATTTGAGGTTTAGAATTTAAAGATTATTTTAAAAAATTTATAATTTTTAAGATTCTTTTGAAAATTTTAAATTATTAAATATAAAAAATATTTTAAAAATTATAAATTCAAACATAACATGTATGAATTTTTATTGACTAATAATTTATTTAATAATAGTTAACAACCATACACCTAAAATTATAGCAATTGAAATTTTAAATATATATTTTTAAATATAAATTAGATACTTAAAGTTAAAAAGTATAATTTAAATATTTATTTTTATATTAAACATATATCGATGAGTAATGCCCATTATAAAATTAATTATATTTTAATTCTTCTGTTTGTACTTAACGCCGGAGGCCATTAAAACCTAGAATCATTGATGTTAATCTGAGATATTAATTAAATAACTTATCAATTATTAAGCTCTTAATGCGGATTAATTTTTTCGACTACCAACGATTTAATCACAAATGGTGCATTTGGAAAGTCACATTACATAATGGGATTTAATAGATATTATAAGATAAGATGTTTATATAATTGTATGTTCTAGATTACTATATAATTTTTAATAAAAACCGAATCTTTTTAAAAAATCTTTATATTATATTCGATCGAAATTTAATTAAGCATAAAAAAAGTGTTTATACTTGTTATTCAATACTTGAAACCATTCGGATATAAATTAATTTTAGTGATTACATAAAATCCACTATGTAATTATATTGACGACATATGATTAAACTCTAAAATAATACTTATTCTTATTCAGATATACTTAATTTATATGATTAGTGATATAAATCGGTTCGTAGTATTTTGTCTAGAATTTTTCAGACTTTCATAATATCGTCTTATTTTTTTGTAAAATTTTAAAACTTAAAAAATAATGTCTAAAAAATAAAGGGTAAACTGCAATAAAGATCACTTAATTATGGATAGGATTATATTTAGGTCGTCTAATTATTAAAAGCTATATTTGAGTCACTCATTTATGGGTAAGGTTACATTTGGGTCACCCAATTATTAAAGGTTACATTTAGATCACTCAATTATAAATAAGCTTACATTTGGATCACTTTTCATATTAAAAAAAAGTTTATCAATTCATGTATTAGATTAATTAATGATTTTAAATAAAGCACTTTAATATTAATAAAGTTATACAAGTGATTTAGAAGAAAAAATGACCAAATTGATATACTTTTTTAAATATGATGGATGACCCAAATATAACCTTACTTATAATTGAGTGACCCAAATATAACATTTAATAATTGGGTGAGTTAAATGTAACCTTATCCATAAATGAGTGACTCAAATGTAACTTTTAATAATTAAGTGATTTAAATGTAATTATACCCATAATTAAGTGATCTTTGTTGAAGTTTACCAAAAATAAAAGGGAAAAGAGACTGAAAGGGGGAGACAGCATATAAAGTTTGTGAGCGGTGACGGTTAAAGATTAGAAGAGAGTGGGCAGTGGGTTCACGAGGGAAAGGTGGAATGATAACGTGAGGATGATGATGAAATATGGACCGTTGGATCATAATCACAGTTGTTGAATGCAAAACGAAAGTGACGGACGAATGGGGTAACAGAAACATTAATGGAGGGATTTATTTTATATTCAATTAAAAAATAATAATTAAAATTTTATTTATCTTATATTCGATTAAGATTTTATGTCCGTGGATCTTACAAAGTTCAACGACTGCAATGAACTTATTGCCGAATTTGGATTAGGAACAGAACTAGGGTTTGTCGAATTTTGATTCGGGGCGGAATTAGAATTTAAGGTTGAGACGAACAAAACATAAATGTATAGAGGTAAGAGGGTAAATTCATAAAAAATAAATTTTTATTTTTAAAATTAAAGGAAAAAAATAAAAATAAAATTCTTTGAGGGTGGAAGGGCGATTATCCCTCTGGACCCTCCCATCCCATGTAACTCCGTCCCTGATTAGATCGATTATTTGACTTTAGAGGAAACGATGTGTCCATCAGCATCTCTAGTGCGTAGAATCGTTAGTCTTTTCTTAATGGTTCTGGGTGTATATACACTCTCCTCACTCTATTTTCTCTTCCGTTTGCCTTGTTCCAGCGTAGGGGAAACTTACTACACAGCTACTAAACTGGAATTTATGTAGAAAGATGCAAAGTTATGGTGACTGACAATTTTTTTAGGGTATTCAACCATTGATTAAAAAAATCAATTCGAATCCCTGCATGATGTGTCTTAGCTTAGGTTCGGTCAATAGGGTATACCGTATCGAAAACAACTCTAGCAAATGTATGTCGGATTTCCTGGAGGCTGCCGAATGCTAACGACTCATAGTTTATCCGGTTACCTTGTTTTGCCACAAATCCCTTCTCTGCACCCATTGTCACACACTCGAACACCTTGCAAACTTTCAGATACAATGCCAAGGGGATAAATACCTGCACAACAACCATTACAGAAAAACTTCAGCTATGCTTCTTTGGCAAAGGAAATGCGGGTTACGACTACTGTTCACTTCCCGAGTCGTAATCCTTACTCCCCCAATCAACCATTGGTTTTCACAGATCTAACTAGGTGAAGAGAGTGGAAAATAGACATTGCCTACTACTACATCTAATGGGACAAATTATAAGATGTTTGCTCAGGTTCAGTATTGATTCCATGTTAGTTTTATCATGGTGTGTTCTCCATAAAACCAGAGATAGAAGGCAAACACGGAAAAAAATGCTTACCAGGTTTGAAAATGGGGCTTGAGGGTATGCTGACATTGCTTGAGCGACAAAATGCTCGTCTGTCATCTGGCATGAAATGCTTTTAACGGATGCAGCAAGATCCATCACCTCATTTACTAATGTCCGATTCTCTAGATTCTGGGGTTCAGTTAGTTCATGAAAGCTACTATTGTGAGGTTTCTTGATGTTTTTGGCTATATTTATAGCTTCGGATATATCACCACCATTGTGGACAGCAAGGCTAAATGCAGCAACAACCAAAGGATCTCTAGGCTTGTCCGAAAGTGCTTTATGGAATGCTAAAATTCCAACCCTGTTTGAACAGTAAGAGGATATTTTAGGATAAGTTTCCACAATTTGTCTAATTAACTATCACCTAGATTCCAGAATAGTACCATAAACTACTGTGGCACGGCCTGTTCGGTGCCAGAAGTCTGTCCAATTTGGAAAATAAAGACTGCAATCAGAGTATCAGAAATTAATGGACTCCATACCATCACATTGATGCAAGCAGTTTACTAAACCCAAGCCCCCCAAAAATACAGAACGAAAATTACCAAGAGCATATTAGATCCCTTATCACGCCTCCGGAAACCATTACGAACAAAATAAGCTGCCTGTAAGATGAAGTTGCATCAACATTAGTGTCAAATTGACTAGCATGACAAGAATATCAATTTTCAGTTCTGTACCTGAATTGGCAGCAGTATTTCTAGGAGTCCGAATTTCCACAATAATCTCAAAGATGCTTCTGCAGAACCGTATGCCATCATGTAGTTGATTTCCATCAGAAGCCTTGACTAAACATTACCATTAATGAATGAGATGAGCCAGCAACATTTTCACTTAAACTTAAAAGCTGGGAAAACTTGGAAAGGAACTTTCTGCATACCTTATCCAGTCTCAATATCGAGGAAGATAGATTTTTGACAAAATGAGCTGTTTCCCTAGAAAAACTAAAGCCTAACCGGGCAGCAACTCTTACTGCACGTAGTATCCGAGCTGCAAAGAGTATGGAGTGAGGTGTGATTTTCTCAGAGCGTAAAAACATCAGAAAATAGCAAGGAGTTGCTATACTGCAAGATAAAAAGCAAGTGAGTTGAAACTCCATATAATAAACTCACCACAGTCCTCTTGAAAAGATGTACTTGCAGGAATCACAGTTCGTACCTAAATTATCAGAAGATAAAGGAGAATGTGAATTAATTCTAATTTCTAAAGCAACTAAAGGAACAACAACCTATGTTTACTTGGACTCGCGTGTGAGAGTGGGATAAGGGTATGTGCACAACAAAAGTTTGTTCATTTCTTTCTAAGTTCTTCCATCTATTTGGAGGGTCCTTCAAGGGTCATGTCCTCGGACCCATGTTCTTCTATGCATAGAACACAGGTATTTTATGAAAAACAAAGAGTTATATCAACATAGAGTTAACCATAAAACATACTTTAGCCTTTTTAATATCTTCAATTCCTCCCATGTAGTCGTAAATTATCCTTGCATATGGATCAAACATTAGCCTGTAAGAAAAGATAGGTGTCTTAGATGAATGATAAAAAGGCATGCTACTATGAACACTAGAAATTAAAAGCATAGGATGTAAATAAAATTGGAACAAGTAGCAGTACATAAATGATAAGTTCAAAATGCCATAAAATTAACCCGTTAATTGTAAAATCTCGTTGCAAACAATTTTTCCAACGAACAAAATCATTCTTGTCAGTGCCAGCAGGACTTTCAATTTCATAGGTCAGCCCCCTACCATAATTCCGTGCAGACGTGCTGAAACTTGAAACCTAAATTGTAAGGAATATTCAAAACACAAATAAAGCATTATAAAGAAAAGCAAGAAAAATAAGTTGAAAGAGTTAACCTTGATTAACGGTCATCGTCATCAATAGAAAATCAACAAGCATAAGACTGGAAAAATGCAATTTTAAAGCATTGCCTCCAGAGTTCATAAAAGTCAGATAAGAAAAACAAAGAGCGAACCTCCACTATTGTATCATCGATGTGCACATGGCATATTGGAAACCGCCTTCCAACTATTTCGCACCGTGAAAATGTTCTCACCACCTGAAAATTTTGAACAACAAATTTTAGAATGATCAAAAGCTAAGGAATTTGGAAACCTCTGCGGATCGTAAGACATGACACTAACAATAGGGATAAAAGGGATTATGATTTTATGGTATCAACCAGTCAGCATACCATGCTTGCACTGAGATATGCATGAATTGTTAACATGTCCAATGCAAAAATTATAGCTATTAGCATGCCGATTCTCCAACAATATCAATATGTAGTAACAAAAGCTAGCTATCAACAACAGCAACCTCTCTGAGTTGTGCTGTAGTGATAACATCAAAGTCCTTCGGCGTTCGCTTCAAAATAAGATCCCGAACACAACCTCCTACAAGGTAAACCTCATATCCTACACGCACAAGAGGAAATTCTAAGATATCCAAACTTATACAAAGAAAAACAAGTTTCACTCCCTCACATATAACAATAGAAACATATATAACAACACCTTTTCTTTTGAGCCCATTAAGAACTTTCCTTGTTGGCTTGGAAATCTTTGAAGTGCTAATTCCAAGATCCTGAGAATTAAGCTTCTTCCATTGTGACAATTTGCTTTCTTCTCCACTCACTTCAAAAACCCATAATTTCAAAACAATAAAAAACAATGGTATAAGCAAAAGGGGAACATTAAAATTCAATAAAATCAAGAGAACTCCTATGGCATACCGTTCTTTCCAGTAGAAAAATGAGGGCTTTTACTGTTTTCATCTTTGATAAAAGCTACTGGATCATCAAGCGTATCGATTGCAGCAACGGAACTGAATCGAATCTACAAATAAATGATTAAATGAATTAACTTAAAACCCGTGTAAGAAAGAACAGATTAGTGAAAGATAACAAAAAAAATGCAGAATTACTTTGCGAAAGCAGTGGAAGATGGGAGGCCGAAGAGAGAAATGGGGCTTGCAGGCGAAGTTTAACCCTGAAACCGCCATGGTTGGTTTACCATGTCCTGATGATGAGGATGAGATTAGGCCTTAAACCCTAGCCAATGGTTCACTAAAGCTGAAAGGGGTTTAAGATGAAAAAAATGGTGTTTTTAAGTTGAAACACTTGAACGGTAAAAGTGAACGTCAACGAATTTAACCAAGTGTACAACTTTGAGCCCATAATATTTATTTTTAATTAAATTAATTAATTTTATTTTATAATTAAATTATATTTGAACTATTTTAAGTTTATAAAATTTAAATTATTCGAATTAAAAGATTAAATTAATAAAATAAAAACTAAAAAATTAAATAGAAAACTATTTTTATTGTCAAAGCCTCAAAGGGATGAATTGAAGTTACATATGTATATTACAATAATTGAGGGTAAAACTTGTCGAAAATAAAAGATAAAGGAAAGAAACAAAGAAATTATATAAAGTTAAAGGTCTAAAATTATAAAAAAATATTATCATAAAGATAAATTGAAATTTCATAGATATTATATTTGGGAAGCATATCGTTTAGATTTGATAAAAGTAGACTTAAAAAAGATAAAATATCGAAGAAATGCGATAATAATCGATGGCCAAACTATAAAACAAAACAAAATCCAGTTGTTCGATTTTTAAATTAATAAAATCTTAAATAAAAAAATTATCATTAATTTCAGTGAGCTTAAATAATTTAAAATTAAAAAAAATCAAATCAAATTTTATTCGTCTAATAATATTAAAATGAGATAGGGATTTAGGGTTTGGGCTAAGACAAGCTCAGTTCTTTGATCCATATCCTTAGTCTATATTAGTTTTAAGCCCAACAATGTAGCAGATACTTAGAGAGGAAACACAAGTTAGGTCCAACAAATTGTTTACGATAGTTAAATATGGTCCGCACATAATTTTTTTTACAATATGGTCCACACACTTCAAATTTACGAGTTTAAGTAAATTTTTATAACTGGTTTTGTACGAGGATCATATAAAAAATGAATAATTTAGGTAACAAATGAATACATGTAAAATAATAAAAATATTCTATGCACGGATAATAATTTTTTTACAAACAAATTTAATTTAAGATTTAAAGATTAATTTAAAATTTAATTAAAAGAAAAGTCTTGAAATATATAAATAGTGGTATTATATACTTTCTCATACATATATGTATTTTTTAAAAGAAATTAATGATTTTGTAACAATTGATATTATATCCTTTACTATCTGATTTCTTGTCGAGTACCCATGAATTAGTTCCAAAGTTAACAACAGCAACAACACTAACGAGAATAATGTGGGAACAGAGATACAGTGGCAACGAAGATAACAATGATTTTGACTTGGACAAGTCGGGAAGTCCCATGAAAAGCCTGAGTCCAGTACATTGTTTGGATAATCATTTCAATGGCAATGAAAAGGAAGTTCTTTATCATGATAGTAACCGAAGGAGACTATTTCGGGATCGGGTCTCGGATGGGTCGAGTCATCTGGGCGGCCATCGGATATCAAAATGAGACGGTGTGAGGAAGATGGGGTTAGCATATGGTTGAACAGTTTGGGGTTAAGAGGCTATTCCCTGGTTTTCCATATCCACGAAGTGGATGGTGAGATTTTGCCATTGTTGACTTTAGAGGATTTGAAGGATGTTGGAATAAATGCAGTTGGTTCTCGAAGGAAGATGTTTTGTGTGAACCAGAAGCTCGGTACAGGCTTTTCGTGACGTTTTCGGCTATGGTTATAGGGTTTCTGAAAACCGAATCTTATCGGCCATGGAGATGTAAGAAGCTTTTTGTATGCTAAACATCTTTTTGTAGTACACTATACATCAGTTAAATGACTAGAATCCAGAGAGCAAGGTGAAAACAGACGGCGATGAGCACTGCTACAAACACGTAGGGAAACCTTATTGGTTCTACAAATAAACTTCGGTCAGTTTTCGAAACCTATCACTCCAACTTGATCGTGTCTTTCTCCGGCTGCGGTTCCTGGTGCTGCAGCTGCTTTGTAGGCTCAGCAGGGAAGTATTTTATTCCCACCAAATCACCGACCTCACTGATAACCTGCCATAAAAAAGATTTGTAATTAGCAATATCAGATAACAGTTCAAACAGTCACATTCTGCCTACTATCTGAGAACTCTGATAAAAATTGTAATATGCATTGAGGATGCCAATTGTGGTTGTAACCACGTTTTCAGTCATTGCAGTCATTGCAGACCACTATTTTCTGCGATCGCAGTTTCGGACGGTGCCGCTACTTCTATATACCGGATGTTATTGCAGTAGCTGAACGCTATTTGATCATTGAATTCTGCCTTATATCCATCATGCAGAAGAAACCACATCCGGTAATTACCTCCAAAGCTTTAAGAAGGTCCTCCTTGGTATGTGAGGCAGAAATGCAAATACGTGCCCTGGCCAAAAGTAGTGGGGTGGCGGGGAAAGCAACCGTAACAACAGCAACCTGTGACAGAAGGATTACATTTTCAGTAACTGGCCAGTATACACTTAAGAGTGGCACTGGGAATATAAAATAATGAATGGAAGAACTAAAATGTCGAAATAAGAATGACAGATATTTTTAAACGATTTCATGGACAGCTGAATTTGGCTTAAACTCACATTTTTCTTGAGGCACTCTCGAGAAAATGCAGGGATTTTTGCTGGATTGTAAAGCATTATAGGCATCACAGGGGAATCATTGTCTCCAAGGACTTCAAAACCCATCTTTTGTAGTTCTGACCTAAAAAAGTTGCTATTCTCACGTATCCTTGCAAGTTTTTGAGCCCCTAATATTATACCAAAGAAGCCTCCTCAAGTCATGACAACATGAAATGATGATCCAAATGCGAATATCCCAGTAGACGTTTGGAGGTCTTAGATAAAAATATAATGTGCGTACCTCTGCTAGAACCATCCTCTCCAAGAATAACCTTTATTGAAGATATAATTTGCTGTGCAGCTGGAGGTGATATTGATGTTGCATATAGATGAGCAGGACATGTGTACTTAAGATATTGTATAAGTTCCTAAAATTGGTATAGGAACAAGTTAGTTATGAGAATTTTAGAATTAATTACCATGACCATCAAAACCGCTCTACAATAAATGGAACACAACAAAAATGAGAAATTGACTGTCAGAGGTGGGTTTAAAAGATCCAGATTCCAGAGAAGTTAACAATTAGCAAAAGCAACAAACCTTGGATCCAGCAATATAACCACCACAAGACCCAAAAGATTTTGTAAAAGTTCCCATCATGATATCCACATCAGCAGTATCAACTCCTAAGAGTTCACATACCCCTCTTCCTGTTTTTCCCACTGCCCCAATGCTGTGCGCCTCATCCAAGTAAACATATGCCTGAAGCAAACAGGAGACAAACACACAATACTTAGGCAAGAAACAAAGAGGATGGCTAAAAATGCATACATAAATGTAGTCAGAAAAGTCTATAACTGGAGGAAATAATTTAAAAACAAGATAAAAGGAACATGTATAGATTATTCCAAGGACAAGCCAAATTGTATATTTGTATTATCATGAGAACATGATCATTATATCAACTGTGTTACCTTGTACTTCTTGCATACCGCAACAATCTCAGGGAGCTTACAAAGTTCACCTTCCATACTATAAATACCCTCCACAACCACAATTATTTTCTTCCATGGCCTATGTGTCCTGGGTTGTCCCTCAGCAATTTGTTCTCTCAGAACTTTCTCCAAATGAGAAGGAGCTAAATGGAAAGAGTGATTTGCTTACATCAGCAAAATGATATAACAATAAATTTGCTAAGTTACAAACACTACATAATACTTACTATTATGTTGAAAAACTCGGATCGTAGCTCCCGAGCCTCGAGCACCGTTGACAATAGAGTTGTGGTTTAACGAATCACTAATAATTAACCCTCCCTGTTGATATATGCCAAGAAAAATAATAATGACAATAATCAGCGAGCAAAAACCAAAGGAAAGTTAATATATGAACTTTCACATGAACTCTGAAGCTAACATTGTGTTTATACCTTTCCTATTATGACAGGAAGAATAGCAGAGTTTGTCACATAGCCCATGCCAAAGACTACAGCAGCAGGCTTTCCAACAAAGTCTGCAACACAATCCTCTAGTTCTTTATGCAGTGTCGTAGTTCCTGGTAGAAAAAGGAAGTGGAAGATTTCGAATAACCAGGGCGTAATCAGATGGTCTACAGCACAAAATCAAAAACATATACCTCCATCAACACGAGCACTACAGGTGCTTGCTGAAAATCTATTTAATGAATCAATTACACGTGGTGTGCAATATTCATCAGCTGCTGCGAAGCCAAGATAATTGTATGATCCCAAGTTAAGACACTTATTTATCTTTTCAGTTCGCCTGTAAGAGATTCAAATCAATGAAAACAATCAAAATAAAGCTTGTGACATTGATATTTAGCAATCACGCTTTCCATCTCAATCATGCACCTAAGAATAACGACTTTTAGATGACAATTTTTCTTTGTATACTGTAAAAATGTGTTAATAAAACAAAGTAAAAAAATACAGCAAATGGTTGCAGAAAGTGAGCTTTAAATAGGTTCAAAGAGTGAAAGTACAACAGAAGTCTCACTTCATTGTTTTATTATTGTCATTGGAGTAACGCTCAACTACATCAAACCAAGCATCTGGGGCACTTGCAATTGGTCTTCCGAAACAATCCTACAGAGGTGAAAACGTAAGACATGATAACAACATAATCATGCACCCGAAAGTCATCAAAGGTGCAGAAAGACTTTAAGATCAAAATTGAGCTAACTCAGTCTTCAACGATTAAATACTAACAAGAATTAAGTGCCTCGAACCAAAACAGAATCGATAAGCTGAGATCAGTAACTAAATTTAGATTTAAACATTGATTTTCTCTAGCTCTTTCAAGACGTAAATCCTCCAGTAAATTTGCATACAGATACAACTATTGAAAAGAAAAGTAAATACCTGGATACGAAGATACAAGCGTCGAATATAGAAATCTTCAAGTCCTAAACAGATCGGGGCATAACCCTACAGAATAAAAAAGACAAATCGTCACGCAACTTCATTTATATCCTCGCATTTTTGAAGCAGAATACAATCTAACAATTACGACTTACCAATAAACGAAAATTTTAAACAGAAACAAAAGAAGCAAAGAAAAGAGACAATAACCTGAAGATTGCTGTCCTGACACCAATCAAAGATTTTCCTGAAGAAATCACGGAATTGACCAAACGCAAAGAGAAGGCCATAGCTGAAATATGTGGATAGAGCGGTCAAATACGGAATTGTGATCATTTTCTCCTTTCTTTATCTCTCTTCGTCCAAATTAAGGGGAAAACTGAACTAGTTCTACGATTTAGATCTGTAATTAAAGAAAATTTCTAAAGTTCTTTTAATAATTTATGCATTCAAATGAAAGAGAAAAAGGAAAGAGATCAGAGACATTCAAAGAAGACGATCTGAATAGAGAGCCAGAGAATTGGATTGACCAATCTCTTTTAAAAAATTCGCTGGTTTCTGTACAAAACACAGGAAAAAGAAAGTAGGGTTGGCAGCCGGGTTTATCTTGTATCCAGCGGATCAGCTCCATTTGTAGTACACGTGAAATATATTTTTTTCTTTTAATTTATTAGACCATTAATTCGAATTAAATTTTATATAATTTTAAAATTATAATTCGATTATCTAATTTTATTTAAAAAACATTTCTTTAATCCAACATTATACAAAAATAAATAAATAAAGGGTAAGGTACACAACAATCTGGGTTATTAGAGTTCTAAAACTTTAAAATATTGTTAAATTTATTGAATTGTTACGAATAATTATTATATAATATTAAAATAATAATAAATTTTAAAATTATTTTATAATAACTTGATAAATTTTAAAAATTATTTTATAATATTTTAAAATTTCAATGATAAAAAATATTTTTATATAATTTAATATCGAGTCCATGGGATAATTAATGTACTAAATTAATGTACTGAGTTAGAAAACATAAAAAATAATGTACTAAATTAAAAAATAACAAATTTAGATACATGTACGATTATTGTTGATTACTATTTGTGGTCAGACCGATTCACATTGTACACCTTATTTTAGTGAGTCTCCAAATAAAGATTTTCTACGTATATAATGTTTCAAACTCAAAGCATTCTTAAATAATATTAAACTATTTACCAATTTGATTAACTCTGTTGATTAATCATATTTCTGTTTAATGATTAGTTTGTGTATTTTTATGATTTTAAAAGAATTAATCGTTTAATATAATTAACATATACTAATTTTTGTACTCTCTTGTAAATCTAGAAAAATATTTGAGAGTGGACACCTAAAATTTTAAAATTTTAGGTGGGCATAACTCATAAATATTTAAAAAATTTAAGGACTAGTTCATAAAATTTTAAAAAGTTGAAGATAAAAATTGTAAATTTTGGCCAACCCATCCGCCATTGCTTATAATTTAATATATATTTTTCATTTAATAAAATTAACTGCAATTATTAGTTTAGAAAGTGCTAATAATATATTTTTAATAAAACACATTTAAATGCATATTATCCTTTGATTTAAGGATGAGAAAATTTTACATAGTCTAGATATTGTATAAAAACCATAAAATTAAAATTTAAAAATTATTTATAAATTTTAAAATAATATTATTAAAAGAATAAGCTATAAATCTCAATGATTCTTCTAGAATCGTATATAAAACTAATTATTATTTCAACTTTGTTAATTTGTTTTCATAGGGAATGAAAGGTCATGGTTGCATTTATGTTTCTTATTTTTGAATTCTCCATAATTATCTATTTAAATTTAATTATAAAATATAAAAAGACTTTAATTTTTGGTATTAAATCAATAATAATTTAAGTTTGATTCAATTTTTAATAAAAGTTCATATCTTTAAATCAAATCAAAACCAATACCCTATATTTGAAGATTTCTATATATATTCCATAATGATTCGAAATTAAAACAGCTAGCTAATTATCTCACTTTTTTCCAAAGAAGAAAAACCCAATTTTGAGAGTGAAAAGAGTAAAGGGGGACGCTTTACTTGTTGGGGGCGTAGACTTTTGATCGGAGGAGGAGAATCGGGAGAAGATGATAGACTTTGCTCGTGTTCAAAAGGAGCTGCAAGAATGTGGCAGAGAGAAAGATTCTTCGGGAATTAGAGTTTCTCCGAAATCAGACAACCTTGCTCGCTTGACCGGCATCATCCCCGGTCCCCTTGGCACACCTTATGAAGGAGGCTCATTTGAAATCGATATCACATTGCCTGGTATTTCAGAATTCGTTGTCTTCGTCTTCTTTACATTGATTTTCATGGGTTTTGTTTTGTTCATTGTTTTAAAGTTGATTTCCCCCCTCTTGAGTTTATAATTATGGTTGAGGGTAAAGGGTTTTGTAGTGGGTAAGTTTTTTTGAGAAAAAAGAGTGGAACTTTTATCCAGGTTTAGGTTTTCGAGTGAGTTTATAATTATAAATTTGGTATGTTGAGTGTATCCGAATGCGATATCGAAAGATACTGTCAATTGGGTGACGATTTAAGTCTATTTAGCTGTGTTTGAAATGAAATGGATCATTTGAATATTGGTTTCTGTTTTGCAGATGGTTATCCCTTTGAGCCTCCAAAAATGAACTTTGTTACCAAAGTTTGGTAAGAAAAAGAGCAAGCATGATCTTATTTTATCTGCACATTTATTATTCATCTGTTAATTGTGCCAGATAGTTGAATTGTTTTTTGTTGTTCTAATACAATGTTGGTGTGATTGATAGAGCAATAAAGGTTGTATTTACAAATGGTCTAAGGTGTCCCTTGAAAAAAAGGCCCTATGGAGAGTGAAGAAGTTGGTTAATTGCTCTTAATGTTGTTGTGGTCCTAATCGTAGTTTCTAGGGCATTTCGATATTTTTGATGTGCTTTGATCCTTATATGACTTGATTGGATGAAATGATTGATAATCTTGCACATTTTTGAGGTCTTTTGTGCTGATGAAAAACTTCGATATCTGAAACTGAGTGAATTCATTCTGAAATCATGGTTTTGTTCCCTCTCACTCATTGCTAGATGAAATTGAACGAAATCTTTCTGAAATCATGGTTTTGACTTTTGAGTTGTATTATTAATTAGGTTTTCACTTTGCATTGAAGTGGTTTCTTTTCTCTTTCTTTCTCCATTTCTAGAGAAAAACTCGGTATAACATGTTAAACAATGGGCTGTCTTCTACTGCCGATAGATATTCAGCACCTTGTGTAAGCATTCTTGTTACAGGATGTTTGAAAGTAGAAAAGAAAAAGTAGCATGCATACCATTGCCAATGCATGTTATTTCAACTAGTTTGAGTTAGTACAATTGACTCTGTTTCTCCCTTGAATATGTTCTTGCATGTGAATTTCCGAAGCAAAACTTTGTTGAATGTGACATTGTAAAGAAGACACATTTGAATTTAGGAGTCAATTGTTGGTCAGTTATAGTCTATTGTGTTTGATTCATAGATATGACATGACTAATGGTCTCTGAAGTTAACCCTTGAAACTTTCTTTTGTTCTACTACCCTCCAAAGGCACCCAAACATTAGCAGTCAAAGTGGGGCGATATGCCTGGATATATTGAAGGACCAGTGGAGTCCTGCTCTCACTCTTAAGACAGCTCTTCTTTCCATTCAAGCTTTGCTTTCTGCACCTGAACCTGGTGATCCTCAAGATGCTGTCGTAGCACAACAGGTTTGGTTTGCTTGATGTCCAGTCTTTCCTATGCTTCTTGATAAAATGTTTCACTGTTTATTTTTTATTTGGCCTTATTTGAATATGCAAAGTTTGTAGATTATTTTACCTATATTTGCCATCAGTCTAGCTAGCTATTTATCTTCTCTTTTTTCTAACGCAGTATCTTAGAGAGTATCAGACATTTGTTAGTACAGCTCGTTACTGGACAGAAAGTTTTGCCAAGGCATCTTCTTTAGGGGTTGAGGAAAAGGTTTGTATGCCTCATTTATCTAGATATTCGTAGAATCAAGTAAATATTTCTTGTGAAGTGTGCTCCGAGTAAATTCTCAAGAGGTAACATCATTTTTAACAATAGACATTTTCCATTAATCAGGTGCATTCTTTGAATATATTTTGTTAATGGATCAATATTGTCAAATCTTATATTTGATGAACTAAATAAGCTAATAAGACAGAAATTGAATGGGTATAGGTGCAACGGCTTGTGGAAATGGGTTTTCCTGATGGTTTGGTGAGAAGTATTCTAGAAGCTGTTGGCGGTGATGAAAACCTGGCCCTTGAAAAGCTTTTGTCCAGCTGATCTGTGCTGGAGCTGCCAATTGTTCCATATCTTTTAGTTATTCTCCACCAACCTGGTGAACTTGAACTTCATACAATGACAAAGTTTGAATATAAGCTGTTTTCATTTACTCTGAATTATGATTCCATAAATTCCCCTTTTTCATGGTTATTAACTTTTGTTTGATGATGAAATGTTGCTACTTGCACTTTGTTAAACAGCAGCTTTGAGTTGCTGATACTGTTTTTTCTGAAGATTTTGTGTATGCTAAAGTCCTAACCTAATGAAGCAAATTCTGAATTGTATGGAGAAGAATGATGCTTGATTGAATTTCTGTTTTGTATTTTCAGAATTAGATAACAGCTGTCGGCCGTGTCTGCATGTAGAGATTGAACTGCCTAGATCTTTGTGTATTTAGATTAATATTACTTCTTGCTTATTACATGTTATATCCTTTTGTTTTTAGGTTAATATCAGTTCTTTCTATGGTTTGGTTTTGGATTCTGTCGTTTTCTTTGCTTTTGTTTCTGTTGACGCCACCAAGCTGATCTATTTTGGAAATCCTATTCTTAAAGAAAATATAACATTTAGTTTATGAAATTACGATTAAAGTTGAGTGTTTTCGCATCGAATGGAGTCAGAATTTTTCTGAAACAAGTCATTCAACATTTGAAGCATTTCTTGTGCATTGCTTTCATCTGTCATGGTCTTTTTCTTACATATGAGTTCATCATTTTCATACAGTTCCTATGGGTGTCTCTTCCCTTACATTTGATGAACACTCTACATTGCTGCTGGTCTTGAGGAATCAAAGGCCTTTGAGAAAGTTCCTTACAGGTCTTCCCATGGGGATAACCCTTCTAAATCTCATCCCTCTTCTTCCTCTCTTCTTCATATTGCTTCCCAGTTCCTGCACCAACAAAAAAATCCCAGAAATCCATCAGTTTTCGTCCCTTTTATATGTCAAAAAATCAATTCGAATCATGAATTACATCACTCGATGTTCGGGGTTCAAAGGCATCCACATCGGCATCACTGAATGAGCCTTTGATCGGCGGCTCATCTTTGCCTGCGTGCATAAAAATTTCCAGAATTTTTAACGCTTTTCTTCATTCAGATTGATTTCAAAAGTTTCATTCAAAAAACTCACTCGAACAATCCTCTTCCTTGTCGTTGTCGGTAAGGTATAATCTAAAACTTGGTGATGCAGGAAAAACAGGTGGCCGTTCATCTTTTTCTTCCAATGTTGACTTTTCCATGACCAATGCTTCTTTATCTATCGACGTACGAGCTTCAACATCGGGATCGATCGAGTCGGGTGCCCTTTCTGCATCCCCAACGCTATCATCATCGAGTTCTGGATACGACAGGATGCTACTTTTACGTTCATTGATGGATCCATCCTCCGAGTCGGGTTTGAGCAACATTTGTTTTGAAATACTCGAAAGACTCCTTTGTCTCTTAATCGCATCCAGTCTCCATCTGAGAAGAGACGTCACTTTAGCTTTCACCCTATCTTTTTGCCGGTATAGCTTTGATGCTTGACACCCCATTGATGGCAAAAAAGAAAGCTACAGAGAACTGGAGGAGAGGAAGGCAAATGGATGCTGGTGATGTTGGGGAAAATTGATACTAAGAATTTATATATGAACAATGTGGGTGTTTTCAGAGCTTATGTCTTTGATTCTTTACTATATTTACGCTAAATTTGTTCATTTGCTAACTGTAAACAACAAGAACATTTGATTTGGGTCACATTGTTTTTCAGTTTTTGGTTGCAGGGTTAGGGTTTAACATCATTCTAATTATAACAAATAAGGATTAAATGTTACGATCGTATAATTTATTACGATCGTCTCATTTAATATCTGATATTATATATATATATATTAAACTTTTTATTATTATTGCTTTAAATTTATTATTAATAAAATATAAAAAATATATTTTAATAAACTTCAATCAAGTAATTTAAATATATATAATTTTGTAAAATTAATTAATTAAAATATTTAAAATAATTATAGTTAAAGTTAAAAAAATTGACCAACAAAAATCAATATTGGATATATTGAGCGAGACGGAGAGTATTTTTTTTTTGTATAATATGAGTATCAAATTATTTCTCAAATATTTTTGTGAAAAATAATTGTAGTTATTGGGTTATATAATAGGGATGAGCACAATTCGATTCGATTCAGAAATATAAATTTTTGACTCGATTTGGCTCGAATCATAATTTTATAAATCTGACTCGAATCAAATTTTAAATAAAGTTTGAGATATAAAATAAAAACTCAAAAATCAAATTTTTTAATAATTAATTGATTTATTTTCAATTGTGAGTTGAGTTTCTCTACATTTTCTAATATATGTATATCTAATATAAAAAATATATATGTATATCATTATAAAAAATTATTTAAATTAGAATTAATTAATAATGTAGTATTATAAAAATTTATAATTAAGTTTTAAAAAAATCAAATAATTTGATTTAAATCTTATAAAATAGGTTAATACTGGGCTTAAACTGGTGATGTGCGTAGCCCACTTCATGAATTCACAGTAGTATTTCTTAGGGTTTTGCGAATCTTCATTTCGTTTTGAAAGAGGGTTTTAGACTGTTTATTTCTTCTTGGCTGCCATTGCGAAGCAGTGCTGAATTCGTTCTTCAACAAATGGATCCATCGGCTCTCAATTCTCCCGATTTGCAACGATTCCTCAATGTATGCTCTCTCTTTCCCCCTTTATCCTTTGTTTCATTGCCGTTATAATCTGTTAATTGCTCTGGTTTATGTCAATTTCATCATCCGAAGTTCAGATCTGTTTTGATTTGATCGCTTGATGGGTTTTACACCTTGGAATTTGGATTTTTATTTCCGTGTAAAGATTTTGATTTCAAGAAACAAAATCAGGGTGGTGAAGTTAATCTAATGGATTCATGGCATCCCTTCGAGCATCTTAAGATTACTCTTTAGGCAAGGAAACATGCTATTTCTAATAATTCCATTATACTAAATGTAATAATTGCTACATTAGTTGATTATTTCAATACACTAGATATTGCCTATTGATTTGTATAGTAACGCCAAATCCTTTAAAATAATGGTTTGATGTAACATTAACATCTTTATCAGAATTAGTACTCTGAGGAATTTTGTTTGTTTTGTAACGTACCGAATCGAACTTAAGAATTTTGAACAGTGCAAAGGAGAGAATAGAAATAGATCAGAGAAAAGAGATAAGAAACTTGGGGTAAAAGACTGAGTTTTTCATTCAGATATTCGATAACACTTTACACCCTCAACACAGCTCTTTAAACCCTACAGTGGCAAAATGGCCACGTTTTATCTACTTACATTGTCCCCTCAAAAGCAGCGTTTCATTAAACGAAATTAACAGCTAATAAAACCGTAAAATCATAACCATAAGTCTAAAGACTACATTTTTGTGCATATTGTAAAATAGTTTTATCATTTTGAATCAAAACAATGTGTATCAAGTGCTATTTTCTAGGTGTAACTATTAGATTATTGTTTTCTTGTAAACACAGTGACAGATTGTAGTATTGTTGTTTACTCAAGATTTTGTTAATGAATTCCTAAATGCACTGTTTGAATTTAGTATTTGTGATTGTAGTAGGTTTCTCATTAATCACATTTGATGACAGTTTATATAATGATTTTAAATGCAATGCGAGAATATATTACAATGATCAACTTAAAGAGTGCTCCCAGGACTTTTGAGTGCAAAATTCATATAGTATTTATTGTATGTTGTGTGTATGGTGATTAGCATATTTTATAGGAATGGACTTTGAAAGGATCCGATAAAAGTCGAGGGTCTGTAGTTATAGGTAAACATTATTTTGCATATCCACCCACGCCCATCTTATTTCCATGTTAGGTTGGGAAGGGACAAGTGTGTCATAATCTTCTTTTGATTTGTTTCCAGCCAACTTGGAGTTGTCATTCATTGTGCAAATCTTTGGCCTACCTGTTACATGAGAATGCAAACTAGAGAGAACATACGACTAGTCAACTAGGCATTCATTCATATACCTTTCAGAAACTTATGCAGAATTGGAAAGTGAGAAGACTTATTATTATATGACGAGTTCTTTTTGTTATGTTTTAGAATTAGTCTTATTTAAACTTGTGGCACTAATTCTGTAATGGGTTTTATAATTAGTATGGATTGCTTATTGTTGTTAGGTGTGATGGATTAATGATTGTTGAAATAGTTTGATGACCTTTGCTTTAGTTGGTATTGTAAACGTTAAATGCAGCCTTTCCAGCACATTGAGAAGCTTCTAATCATGCCTTTTTTGGCTATTGATTTTTTTGTGTGGCTATACAGCAAGAAAAGGAGAAAGCAATGGTCAATGAGATGGTGGCAAAGCTTACAAGTGTCTGCTGGGACAAGTGTATCACAAGCACACCTGGGAACAAGTTCAGTTCAAGCGAATCAGCTTGCCTTTCTAATTGTGCTCAACGGTTCATGGACATGACCATGATCATTATGAAACGCGTTCAATCCATGCAGTAAATGTAAAGCAGACCATGCGTGCAGTCCTGGCTACAAGTTGTTAGCTTTCCCGCCGAAATCTGCTGTATCTTTTTTAAACAGGTACTCGTATTCTGCAAATCATTTATCTGAACTTTTATTTGGCCATAAAAGAGTATGCTTGCTTTGACATGAAGCTTGTTTATTTGGTATTCTTTTCTGAGGCTACCTAGCTATAGTACTTGCATTATTAGAAAAGAATAATGAATCTCTTTGTGAACAAAATAGTGATTTCAAATATATTATTTTTTATTAAATATTTTTTATTAACTGATTTTAAATATATTTTAAAAAATAAGTGTGCATTCATGGACATTTAAGGACAATAAAATTGAGCCAAGTAAATATCACTTAGAAATACTGAATTGGCCCAAAATTAGTTCACATTTTGGATCATTACTTTCCATATCAGATAATGGATTCTACCATTTAATTAGAGGTGAGAAATGGGTAATTCAGTTTGGGTTATTTTGGTTCTGGTTACAAACAATTTCAATTCGATTCAGATCGGTTTGGGTTTAGTTTAAATTTTTTTGTTTTAGTTTGGGTCTATAGTGATTTCGGTTCGGTTAATATCAATTTGATTATTTTCAGGTTGATTGTTTTTGGGTGGTCAATATTCGGATCTATGATGAATTATGCGATAATTTACATCCTATATTTCTTTATTTTAATATCTTTCTTACTTCAGGTTACCTTCAATTTGAATTGCTTTTTGTTCGGGTGAAATTGATATGTGTTTATTCAATTTTGTTAAAAAATGTTTTGTCTATATTTACTCCAACTAAAATTTGAATCGATATCAGTTTTGGTTTGATTTGTATTGGGTTTTGGAATAAATTTTAGTTATCACCTATTGATCAATTTCGATTCTCGATTTGAGTAAATCAATTTTGTTTTTGAGTCTCAGGTCGAACCATGTCTACTTTTAATATTCTAAAATCTTTTTGTTGCCAAAAAAATTATAAATTTTTTCTATTGTTAATTTTAATAAAAAGTATTTTAAATTTTATTAAAATACTATACATCGTATATGTATTATTGTGGTCATATCCCATTACACAATATTTTATTGTATTGAAATGTCATTTTTTACTGTTCAAAGTTAGTTGAAATGTGGAATTTGTGTAAAGAACGTACTTATTAAAAACTAATAATTCAGCAATCATTGATTGCTTCACTTATTTTATCAACAAATCTACAAATTTAATATTAATTACTTGTTCATCTCATAAAAATCAGATCTTCTGATGTTTTAATATTAAGAATTAAATTATAAATTATAGATTTTATAAAATATTTTTGTCTTTAACTTTTTAAACATTAATCTTAAACTTTAAGTTTTGTTTTTAGTGTGAAGATATAAAAATAAATAAATGATTTTTAATCTTAATTGGTTTAATGAGATAAAGAAATAATTTTTTTAACAAGATCAAAAATTCGCATTTTATCTTTATGAATAAAGTAAATTAATTTGATAAAGCCTAATATAGAAGGTAACAGAGACTAGAGGAGGCATTATCTCAAATTTTGAATAATTATAATTCAATCCCACATTTTTAAAAAATAAATAAATTATCCCCTCAAAAATTTTAAAAGATTCTATTTAAATTCTTGGTAATCAACCCCTTGAATATGACCCAAATCACTATGTTCATACTCATACCATAACCATTCCTATCTGACCTCATCCCATTTAGGGAAGTACAAGTCTTGTACAGTCAAAGCTAAATCAAAAGTAAACAACTTTAAACACGTCAGGTAACCCTCCACCAAGAGAAAACAACAACCGTTGGATCAATTTCTTTTCATTATCTTCACACCACTGAACCCAAATCAAAAGAAGATTAGCCCCATTAATCTGCAACAGATTTCTTCCAAAATGAATAAACTTGTTCTGACTGAAATTTTTTCAATGTCCCCATCACTGACATGCAGATTAGGGTTAAAGCTTGTCCAGGTGCCGAGTTCAGGCATCAACTCCTGTTCCATGACAGCAACTAACTCGGTACCTCCATTGCAACAAAGTCATATCCTAGGCCAAGAAATTGTTTAAAAATGGTGGTGGTGGTGACATCCAATCATGGAGGTAATCTTGTTTATTCTGATGATCATAGTGGGAGCTAAAAAGAAACTGGCGAGGGTTATATGTGTATACTAAAGCTTATCATTTCAGGTGTGATTAGTGTGGGTTTAATTTTTAAACACTTGAAAAGGTTGGTACTTTAGTGTTTTTGATTTTCTATTCGCCCAAAAATGAAAATGGGTCGATCGAGGATTTAAATCTAGGTCCGCGACTGTTATCTGAATCGTTATTTTAAGGTTTTATCATTGTTCGAAACTGTTATCGTATAAAATAACGATTTATACTAACTATATTTATTCGTTATTGTTTAAAACTGTAATAAAACGTCGTAATCGAAAACGATATAGTTATTTAAATCTGTGAGGTAGATATCTATAACTGTCAAGGTCTGTTGTTGGTCCACTTGGATCTATCGGAGTCTGACCTTGAATTCCCACAGTTTCACGCGTGATGTGGTCAGAAAAGTAAAGATTGTATCTTGATAGAACGCAATAACCATGTTTTGGCCTTTTGGAGATAGGTTTAAATAATGATTTCGGTAATAAAAGATACATTATTTTCTAGTAAGAATCTATTTAAATATAAAATCAAACTAAGATATTATAATCGAATTAGAATGTTTTAATTGATAAAAAAATGTAAGCATTGAGAACTAAAAATGTTATGTTGCATTTTTTACGGCTATCGTATCAACAATTAAGGATAAAATTGAATAGAATTTAAGGAAATAACAAAGATTTTTAAATCAATAACAGTATATGGACTAAATTTTAAAATAGTACAAAAACCTCAATATATTAAATAATAAATAATAAATTTTAGATTCCGGGATGTATAAAATTTTACCGTCACTAGAAAAATAAAACAAAACAGAAGTTTAATGAAAAGGGAAAGAGATTAAGAAAATTTTAAGGATTTTGTATGACAAATCATTGAACTGCACCTATCTTAAGTTGGGACGCTTTGATATTCCGTACAGTTTAAAAAGTTCATTAAAAATTGGGAGGTTTCCATTATTGTAATTTAAGGGCGTATCGTGTATCTTTTAATGTTTTACTTTAAATTAGTGACTTTAGGGTTTAAAGTTAGGGATTGTGATTAGGGTTTGGAGCATTAGGAATAACGTGTATTTTTTAGAATATAAGGTTTATGATTTAAGATATAAAAATTAAGATTAGGGTTTAAGATTCAAATTTTAAGAATTTTTAATGGTGAGTTATGAAAGGAGATATATAATTAGGGAAAGGAGATTTCTACTCGTACTTTAACAGATACAGATTAACTTTTTGAAATATAACTGTTTGATGATTATAAGTAATATCTGTTTATATTTTTTATAAGTCTTTGATGAGACACAAACACCTTATAGACAATTGATTAAACTCGGATCTCATAAAGTGAAGATCATTTTTTTATTGAAATTGTTGGTTAAATTATATACGGTTACGATTAAACTTAAATATAATATTAGAGGATGGATTTCTATAGTAAGCCCCCGCTAATCAAAGGGACACACACATTGTGACAAAACAAAGGGACATAGTAACTATTCATTCATGCAAAAGCTAGGGTTGTCTTGCCCTATATAAACCTCACAACCTTCAACTATCTTTTGCATCCCACCTCGAAGAAGAGAGAGATCAAATCTAGGGCATTTTCCAACACCCCCCAGTTTTTTATATTACAGTGTTCATAAAAAAATGGGTGTGTTTTCAGTTGATAATCCATGGGTTTTTATCTCTGGTCTTCTAGGTATACACCCACTTCCTTCAACTTCACAATGTTTTAAAGTTTCAATCTTTTGATCTAATAAGAAAGAGCTGATTGTTTTTTCAATGTTTGTAGGTAACATATCATCCTTCGTGGTATTCCTAGCTCCATTGTAAGTGTATTTATTACATGTTTCTGTCTGGTTTATGTTATAGTACAAAGACAGATCTGATGTAGTAACTAATATTGTTGATTTTCAGACCAACTTTTATCCGAATCTGCAAGAAGAAATCGACAGAAGGTTTTCAATCAATTCCATATGTGGTTTCACTCTTCAGTGCCATGCTTTGGATTTACTATGCCTTTGTCAAACCTGGAGCTTTCCTTCTCATCACCATTAACTCCTTCGGATGTGTCGTGGAGACAATTTACATTGCTATCTATGTTGCTTATGCCCCAAAACAATCCAGGGTAGATGTCTGGTTTATACAGCTAAGTAAGTGGTCTGAATTTGAACTAATTTGTGAAAATGAACTGCATGCATATGCAGATGTTTACCTTGAGGATTCTTCTTCTGCTGGACTGTGGGGTCTTTTGTTCAATTCTTCTTCTCATCCAATTCCTAACAAAAGGATCGAGTCGAGTCGATTATCTCGGATGGATCTGTGTCGTATTTGCTACGAGTGTGTTTGCTGCACCTCTTAGTATCATGGTAATGATACGTAATATCGTAATTATTCGTTATATCGCATTCGGATATAGATAATATGTGACTCCCACTTACTAAACATTGTTGCTTGGATTAAAAATGTTTTGCAGAGGCAAGTCATAATCACCAAAAGTGTGGAGTTCATGCCGTTTCATTTATCTTTGATGCTCACCTTTAGTGCCATTGCATGGCTTTTATACGGCATATTCCTTAAAGATTTGCATATTGCGGTGAGTGATTCGTATAATGAATACATATATTCGAATATATATCGGACACAGAGTCGAACTCGAAGGCTAATTAATTAGCGTTACATGGAAATGTTCACAGATCCCAAATGTTCTAGGGCTGGTATTTGGGATGCTTCAGATGGTGCTGTATGCAATATACAGGAACTACAAGATAGTGGTGATCGAGGAGGTTAAGGTACCGCAACATATGATCGATGTCTCGAAGCTGGACGCCGTTGTGAATTCGGAAGTCGAGGAAATCAGTTCATCGGAGCAGCAGATCCATGATGATGATCATCATCAGACGGTTGTGAAGAGCTGTAGATTACAAAATCAAACTTATGATGATGATCAAAGGGATCAGAAAGTCTTGGGGTTGCCCTACTCAAACCCTATGCTGGGAACATGTGAAGCTTGAACTGATCTCCATTGATGATGATCACATGCAGATGCAAGCTGCAGCATATCATATGCATCCATGCATGGAGTTCTCTCCCTCTTTGTCTTAATTTCTAGGCTGCTAGATCTGTACTACTGTTATATATATATATATATATATGTATGTATGACATGTATGTATATGTCAATGTCTTAAGCTTTTTTATTTAATCTTGTTTCTAGTGTTTTATTATATATATGTAAGTTGAATTGAGGGAGCTAAATTATAATAATCATGGATATATGTACCTCATGGTATACTTCCATATAATTAGGTATACACCTGAATATTTATTTAATATATAATTCACAATTAATTACTATTTTTGGTTATAAATTTATATTTTAGATGTTTTTTTATTATATATAAAAATATATTTACTCAAAACCAAGTTATTACATTGTTAAATTTATATCAAGGGGTTTCAAAATAATATTTAATGTTAGCATTATTATATAATTGTTTATCAAAACTATATTAAAATTTGATAATTTTTTTCCAGCAAATATCATTATATTAAGAGTAATCGTACATCTTAGATAAAGTTTTGAGTCTTAAGAATCAAGTTGAAGATGAAACAAAAATAAAATAATATTTTGATAAAAAAATTAGATAAAAACATAAATGATTTTATCAATATTTTTTAAAATCAATAATTAAATTTACATAAAAAATAAAAATAATTATTTCAATAATTAAACTAATAAAAAACAACCCCAAATAAATCTTCAACACTTATAAGTAAATCCTCATCTCTGATTACTTTAAAAATCTTGAGTCTCAGTATCTGCCAGGTAAATAGATTTATAGTAGATTTGGATCCCAAATGTCCAGTAGATTTACTACCTATACATAAATAATACATACACGTGGCATTTATACACTAAAATATAGTATTATAATACGATACTCATTTATGTATATCTCACTTACGAGAAATTATATCATGGGTAAGTTTCATCACATGTCCATGGGACCAATCACTAAAAATCATTTATCTTATCAATTTTTACATATCATATTTTTTCTGATCAAGTGAATCTTCACTTGAAAAAACTGATTTTAGAATGAATTAACAGTAAATATTAATAAAGATTCACTTAAAAAATATGACATGAAAAAAATAAGATAAATAATTTTTTAATGGTTGGTCCCAAAGATAACGTGATAAAACCTACAAATGATATAGTTTCTCCTCACCTACGCTACGATTATTCTTTTTAATAGAAAATTAACATACCTAGATCACTTCAATATTATAGTTTATACGCTAATCTTCTGGTTAATTTTGATTAAGAAAACAAAATCACTTTAACACATGTAATATATATAATATATATATATCATTGTTATTAATTGTAAGTATGAGAAAGTACAAGAGAATAAATTAAAGGAAAAATTATACAATAATCATTAAATTATGAAAAATGATTATTTAGGTCGTCATTTTAAAAATTATTAAATTTATTAAATCAATATAAAATAGTGTAACAAAATAAACAATTTAATAATTATTTTATAATACTTAATAATTATCTTATAATTTTTAATAATTAATAATGTAACTTTTAATCTATTCCTCATAAATTTTAATGTCTTTTCTAAATTTAAATTATTATACTTAAACTCTTAAATATTAAAATCTTAAATAAAATCCTTAAAACCTAAAACTAACACACGTGCGAAAATAAAAATCTCTTACCATCTTTACGTGAAATAATTACTCTAACGTTAATACATCTAATAATAAACATATATATGCACGAGCCCTCTAGTCTAAGTGGTTAAAGGAACGTTTGTTGTTCTTAGAGGTCACAAGTTCAAACACCAGCAATACCAGCAGAGTGATTGAACGATCAATATCAAATGATAGAGATTATATTCTAGAATAGATACCGTTGTAACCACTATTAGCTTGTTAAAAAAATATATTTATCCCATATAATTTTCTAAGCTCTCTAATATTGGATATATCTTGCCACACTTATTCTGAATTATTGGTATTATAATTTAATAAAACTGCCAAATGAAGCACTTTCCATCCCACTTCCTCACAATTCTTTCTCTTTTTTTTTTCTCTGTTTCCTTCTGTAGTATAAAGCTAAGAACTTATCTACCCTTTATTTTTATTTTATTTTTTGTGGTGGTGGGATTTCAACTTTCTAAATTATAATCTAATATACAGAGTGGAAACAAATCCTTATCCTATAGGTCATATGTGTCTGCCCTGCAAATTCTTGGGACCAAATGCTGCCTTATTATTTTTATGTAAAGGGTCTGTCCAATTTGTTTAGTATTAGGATTAAATTGCTAATAATTCTACTAATCATAAGGATATAATTATCTCATAATTGCTAATGTAACCTAATCTCACCTAAAAATAATTTGGGTAAAAATCATTTATCTCTTTTTCATGCTTTTTTTAAAAATGAAGGTTTAAAACAAAAAAATGAAAAAGGAACTTTTACTGAAAATGAGAAAGTTATAATACTTAACAGGAAAAAGATTGCAAAATGATGATGTTTTTTATTTAATATTCAACCCTTTAAATAGCTGAGATACATACTAAATTTAGATAGTAACTGATTCCTAAATATCAATAAAACTAATTAACAAATCCTTTTAGAATAGGGATATGCTTTGACTAGCAAATATCTTATTGAATTTCAAAATAATAAACTAACGTTCCTAAAGCAAATATTTAACACTCCTCCTTGCTTAAGGAACTGCAAACTCCAATTCTTTGCCTTAAAATCTCAAACTTATTGACTGAAAGTGGTTTTGTAAATAAATCTGCAACTTGTTCTTCAGACTTGCAGTAAACTAAAGTGATTTCCTCGTTTTGTTGTACTTCCCTCAAGAAGTAGAGTTTGATGTTGAAATGTTTAGTCTTTCCATGAAACATTGGGTTGTTTGAGATTGCAATAGCTGCCTGATTATCAACAAAAATCTCAGTGCTATTTTTCTGCTCCATACGTAAATAATGCATCATCTTTTTCAGCCATAAAGCTTGATTTGTTGCTGCTATAAACTCTGCTTCTGCTGTGGACTATGCTACAATATCTTGTTTTTTTTGAGGACCAAAAAAAGATTCCTGATCTTAAGCTGAAACAATAACCTTACGTACTTTTCATATCATCAATAGATCCAGCCCAATCACTATCAGAAAAACCATACAACCTTAAGTTTTGACACATCTTAAACTTGGTACCGTAATCAACAGTACCTTTGATGTATCTTAATACTTTTTTTGCCGCTCTTAAGTGTAATTCACTAGCACAATGCATAAATCGTGATAAAAAACTTACAACAAACATTATGTCGGGCCTTGTTGCAGTAAGGTACATTAAACACCCAATTAAGCTTCTATAATAACCCTCTTTAACTTTATCAGTTCCATCTTCTTTACTCAGCTTTTCTTTTGGATTCATGGGTGTGCTCGTCGCTTTACATTCGTCCATCTAAAATTTTTTTAATATCTCTTTTGCATATTTCTTCTGGCAGATGAGCACTTTGTTTTTACTTTGCTTGATTTCCATTCCCAGGAAAAAAACATAAGACCAAGATCTGTCATTTCAAAGACCTGCATCATTTATTGTTTAAATTCTTCAACCAGACTTGTATTATTTCCTGTCACCAAGAGATCATCAACATAGAGTGACACAATGAGAGTATCATTATTTCTATATTTTATATAAAGAGTGGATTCTGAAAGACTTTTAACAAATTCAAGACTTAACAAGTAGGCATCTATCTTGCTGTACCAAACTCTTGGCGCTTGCTTTAGGCCATAAAGAGCCTTTTTGAGAAGATAGACTTTTTCTTCTTCGTCTGACTTCACAAACCCATCAGGCTGCTCTACATATATCTCATCTTGTAATTCGCCATTTAAAAAAGCTGATTTGACATCTAATTGTAATACTTTCTAGCCTTTTTGTACCAATATTGTGAGCAACAATCTGATTGTATCTAATCTTGCAACAAGAACAAATGTATCAGAATAATCAACACCATAAATTTGAGCATACCCTTTAACAACAAGTCTAGCCTTGTATTTGTTGATGAAACTGTCTGCATTAAGCTTTGTTCCGAACACCCATTTCTACTGATTGTCATTTTTCCTGTTTGAGGATGGTACACCTTGTACGCTTTAGAAACTGAACTATATCCCACGAAGATACCTGAAATTTCTTTCTTATCAAGTTTGTCACGCTTAACTTGAGGAACATGAGTAAAACATACGCAACCAAATACTTTAAGAAAGCTTAGAGAAGGTTTGTATCCATACCAGGCCTCAAATGGAGTCATGTCTTTCAAAGCCTTGGATGAAAGACGATTTTGCAAGAAAACTGTTGTGTTTGTTGCCTCTGCCTAAAATGTTTTAGGCAACTCCTTCTCATGCAACATACATCTAGCCATCTCCATTATTGATCTGTTTCTTCTCTCACTAACCCTATTTGCTCTGGAGTGTGTGGAACAGTAAGCTGATGTTCAATGCCAACTTCTTCACAAAGTAAATCAAATTTTGTCGAAGTGTACTCCTTTCCATTGTCGGATCTCAACACCTTAATTTTGCAGCTATTTTGATTTTCTACCATTTTTTTGAACTTCCAAAACACACTAGTCATCTCTGACTTGAATTTCTAAAAAAAAATCCAACACATTCTTGTAAAATCATCAATGAAAAGAATATAATAAATGCTACCTTGTAACGATGACATTCTTTGAGGTCCGACTACATCTGTGTGAATAAGATGCAATTTTTGGGAAGCTCTCCAAGTTAAATTTGGAAACGACAATTTGTTTTGTTTACCAAATTGACATGCTACGCAATCTGGAATATGATCGTCAAGTTCTGGCATTTCTCTTATCATGTATGATCTCTTCATTTTTAACATTCTTTGAAGATAACAATGATCATGCCTTTTGTGCCAAATTTCTGTGGTGTAAACTTTGTTGAAAAAAAGCTATTTGCTCCTCTTTCGTTGGATCATACGAAAAACTTTTGCCTTTCATTTTAACTCGTAAAATCTCTTTTCCAACAACATCAAAAACGAGGCAGTAGAAATCTTCAAAGATTATTTTAAATTCCTTTTTCAACAGCTGACCAACACTTAGTAAATTTTGATCAATCTTTGGTACATAAAAAACATCTGAAATTGTTTTTGTACCAGAACTTGTTGTAATTGCCACAGTTTCTGACCCTTTTGCAGAGATATAGTCACCGTTATATATTCTGATTTTTGTGACTTTAGAAGACTTTAAATCCTTGAAGAGAGTTCTGTTCGGAGTCATGTGGTTTGTACAACCGCTATCAATCAACTAGCTTTCTGAAGAACTTTTAGTCGAAAAACATGCTGCTACAAACATCTGATATTCTTCGTCTTGATCAGCTATATGGACTTCTTCAAGCTTTCACACATAGTTTCTGCATATCACAGCTTCATGTCCAAGTTGATTGCATTTGTTGCATTTTGCATTTGGTCTTTTCCAACATTTGAATGGTGGATGACCTATTTTACCACAATGCTTACAAGGTGGATAGTTTTTCTTTGAATTTCTACCCTTACCTCGATTATGGTAGTTTGCAAAATTTGCTGCGGAAGTCCCCTGTGTTTTTCTTTCAAGTTTCTTCTTATGCTCTCCAGTATCCTAGTGCTTGGCTGGTAAAACTCCTTCAACGACTTGCTCTTGCCTCATGAGTCTTCGTTGTTCTTGAGCTTTCAATGCATTTATCAATTCTACTAGACTGATCTTTGACAAGTTTATTGTGTTTTCCAAGGTGGTTATCGAAGCTTCATATCTTTCAGGCACTGTTACAAGAATCTTTTCAACAATTTTAGACTCTAAAAATTTAGTGCCAAGTAACCTTACCTTGTCGACAATTTCAGACAATCTATTTGAATATTCTTTGATTGTCTCCGACTCTTTCATCCTCTGCAATTCAAATTCTCTTATTAAATTTAACACTTGCATGCCGCGTACCCTTTCATCTCCTTCGTATTCTTCTTTGAGATAGTCCCACACTTCTTTTGCTGATCGAAAAGACATAATTTTTGTGAAAATTGTTGTTGAAACAGCAGCAAACAGAGTTGCTTTCACCTTAGCCTTTCGGGTTTTCTTTTCCTTGTGAGTTTTGAGTTGGACCACGGTAGGATTATTTGGCAACGGAGGAACATCATAATCCTCTTATACGGCCTCCCGAAGATCCAAAGCTTCCAAGTAAGTCTTCATTTTCACTGTCCAAAGTTGATAATTTTCACCATCAAAGATAGGAGGGGATATTTGAGAAAAACTGGTTTCAATCTCCATTACACTCATAGATCTCTTAAGAAAAATGCTCTGATACCAATTGAAGGTTTAAAACAAAGAAGATGAAAAAGGAACTTTTACTGAAAATGAGAAAGTTATAATACTTAACATGAGAAAAGATTGCAAAATGATGATGTTTCTTTATTCAATATTCAGCCTTTTAAATAGCTGAGATACACACTAAATTTAGATAGTAACTGATTCCTAAATATCAATAAAACTAATTAACAAATCCCTTTAGAATAAGGATATGCTTTGACAAGCAAATATCTTATTGAATTTCAAAATAATAAACTAATGTTCCTAAAACAAATATTCAACAAAAAAATCTTAAAAAAATAAAATTTTAACCATAACTCTTATTTTTTATATCATAAACTCTAAACCCTACCCCTATCCCTAATTCCCTAAATCCTAACCACAATCCCTAACCTTGAACCCTAAACCCTCTAATTTAAAATAGAGGCATGGAAGTGTAGCGACCCTTTTTCTTGAGATAATATTTAAAAAAGTTTGTTTAAAAGGTTCGGTGGTTGGGTACGGGATTTAAAAATTCGGTATCCCGAGAGATGACACCTGAAGGACAGGATGTCACTCCTAATGGAATACCGTTAAAATTCAAAATCTGTTAATCGATTGGAGTCGCCATCGATCGTTCAAAAAGGTGGATCGAACACCGAGAAAACAAAACCAGAGAAAATTGGATTCGGGAGTTGGTTACGTTTGGGGAAGGATTAGCACCCCCATAACGCCCAAAATTGGTACCTAAAGGTTCGCATCGTTCTGGTCGTTCAGTAACAATGATGTATTGCCAAATTCTTGTCGGAAGATTTCTTTCAAATCTGAATCACAGTTCTGCCATATCTCTCTTAGCTCATCAAGTTTATTCTGTTTCGAAATGATCAAAGTGGGCTCCACAATTTCTGACACGTGGTCTTCTGATATATTTTTTTCCTTTTTACATTTGTATGCGTTCAGACCACCCCCATACTGTAGCGTTAGCACTTTTGTTGATACAGAACCTCTCACCCATAATTGAGCGTCTTCTTGAATGTACTTTTGAATCAAACACCTATGTATGAAATGATATGCAAAAGTGGATGCAAAATAAAAAGAAAACTCAAGTAAACACAAAAAAGAAATGAATTAGTAGTTAATCCGAGAAAAAATATACAAAATAAATAACAAAAAGTACAAAGTATATAATATTTATCAAGCAGGTAAAAACACATATAAAAGATAACCTGAAGGGTATTTCTAAACTGGCAGCATAACGACGTGGTTTCGATCAGGTAAGCTTCTAAGGTTCATTATATGCGTTTCGGTTCTAGAGTAAGCGGTACCCGAACTGTCGCTGAGGATATCGATTCGGGAGAATATGACCCTTATTTATGGAGGTGAGAACCCCACGGAATATAAGGACCAAAATTCCGGAAATGAATTACAACACTATACGGAGGTGAAGACCTCACAAAGCGAAGTAATCATTCCCACTTAAGGGTTCTTAATCTAATGTAAATGGAAACTAAAAATTAATTTAATTAAAATTTCATATTTTCCTAAAAATTAAGATGCGAACCGGACTAAGGCTTAACTCCGTTTTAAAACAAAAATTGTCCCCAGCGGAGTCGCCATCTGTAGCGAAAAATTCGGTATCCCAGAAGATAACACCTGAAGAACAGGATGTCACTCCCATTGGAATACCATTAAAATTTGAAAATCAGTTAATCGGTTAGAGTCGCCATCGACCGTTCAAAAAGGTGGATCGAACACCAAGAAAACAAAACCAGAGGAAATTGGGTTCGGGAGTTGGTTACGTTTGGGGAAGGATTAGCACCCCCATAACGCCCAAAAATTGGTACCTAAAGGTTCGCATCGTAATTTTTAAGAAAATATAAAATCAAAATTAAATTAATTTTTAATTTAAAATGCATATCCTACTATCCACGACGATTCAAAGGAGATAACACCCGAAGAACGGGATGCTACTCCCAATAGAATACTTCGGGATAATAATTTCTAGTACAAACTCATCGTAATAAAGCACGAAACCAAAAGATAATTAAAAGAAAAAAAAACAAATGTAAATGATAATATAATACATAATATATTTGTTATACAATGACATAATATAATATTACTAATATGCAATAAATATTAATATACTAATAATAGTTTATATTAAAATATATAACGTATTAACATATTTTTTAACATTAGTAAAATATATTTATAATAATAATATACATATACATATACATATATACATAATATTATATTATGAAAAAACCATATATAACAATAGTATAAATAGTAATGAAAATAAATACAACATTATAATTTTAATAAACAACATGGTAATAATAAAGCAAAAATAAAGATAATAATAATAACCTAGAATAATTTACATAATTATATAGTTACTATACATGTAATAATTACGTAATATATATTTATATGGAAACATATATTATAATAAAAGTCAAAGTTATAATATAATAACATATATTAACCAAAACAAATATAGTAAAAAATTTAAATATGCACATATGGTAATATACTAATTAAGGTATACATAGTAAAAGTCAAACAAAATATGGTAATATATTGATTATAATTATAATTATAATATATACAAAAAAAGTTCAATTGGATTAAAATTTTAATTACATATATATTATATTAATATATAATAATATAGTATAAAATCAAAAGGGACTAAATTGAACAAAACAGAAAAATATAGGGACAAAATAACAGAAACAGTGACTGAAATTAAATAAAAAGCAAACTAGAATGTGCCGAAACAATAAGGATACAAGGCGCAGGGACTGAGCGCGCAATTTGCCCACTAAGTCGGGTTAGGCGTGGGTCCGGGTCGGGCGAACGGGTCGGATATGGGTCTCCAATAGCCAAAACGACGTCGTTTTGGGCCCTGTATCCAGGCACCAAAACGACGTAGTTTTGGATTTTATATATAACCCCTCTTTTTGATGAGATATCATCTCATCTTCCTCATTTCTCAAACCAGAGAAATGGAGAAACATGGGAGTTCTTCTTCTCTCTGAAATCCGGCCACTGTTGGTGGAGGACGGCACCGTTCGCCGTCGCCGGCCGCCGTGCCGGCCGCCGTCGCCGGTCGCCGGAGGGAGAAAGTTCAGCACTTTCCGAAGGATCTCGTCGTGGGGAGTCCAATGGTGGCCTCGGATTTTCGAAACAAGAAACACAGAAGGCTAGATCTACAAGATAAGTGTTCGAACTCTTAATCTTTTTTTTACCTTTCTCGTTTCGGTTTTTGGCTCCGAATCTCTCCTTTCTTTTTTTCCGATTGGTATTCGAGTGTTGTGGAATTTTTGCTACTGTTTTTGCTTCGAATATAATCTTTTTTTTTTCTCCGTAACCGATTACAAGCATCGCTTTGGGGTTTAAATACCCAAAACAAATACATATTATATTGAAAATATCCCTGCTAATAATCTAAAAATTCTAGATCTAATAATGTTCTCTTTTGCAAGTTCGAGTTGACGCGGGCGGTGGAGCAGATCCGGAGTCAGACGTGGGCGGTGACCGGCCATGGGAGCGAATGAGAGGGCGCGTGGCCACCACGCGTGCATCGAATGGTCGCGCGTGGCGGCCACGCGCGACAGCTGGCCGAGGAGAGGAAGAGACGGCGGCTGGAGTTGGTTCTCATTCCATTAGGGTTTAGTTAGGTTGAAGTTAGGGTTATCTAATTGTGTTTGAGTTGTTTGGGTTGGATATTGTAATGGGTCATGGGTTTAGGGTGTGCAATGGGCTATGGATATGGCATTAATAAAATGTTTTGTTATTTTATTTGGATCTGATTTACAACATATATTTTTTTGTTTAAATGGGTTATTACAGGAAGGAGGCATGAAAAAGAGGTGGATGATTTCCACCCAAATAATCCATAATTGTCACCGGTTGGAAATCATCTGCCTCTTTCTCATGTCTCTTTTTATGCCTTCGTTTCAAATTAGAAGGTTTAGGGTTTAGGGTTCAAGATTAAGGGTTGTAGTTAGGGTTTAGGGAATTAGGGATAGGGTCTATTTTTAAGGTTTAAAATATGAAAAAAAGGGTTATGGTTAAAAATTGAATTTTTAAGAAAATTTTCAAAAGAAGCTTAAGAAAGAAACAAATGATTTTACCCGTTGCCACCAATTCCAACCCACAAAGTCTGTCTAACTTTCTTTATAAAATACATCATATTCGATTTTTTAGAAAAAAAATTAATTGATACGAGAGAGTATATCTTAAACTCGTTTACAAAATTTAAAATTTTCAATAATGTATCGAATACGAACTCTTGAAAATACAATTTGTTAGTAAACCTGATAAAGGCATCCATGCATGTTGCTACACCCCCACGATTGCTTCCCACTTTGGATTCTTTTTCTTTTCCAGAAATTTTACGTAATGAATATGTAGAGATTAATAAATTAAAGAAGAAAAGATGTTTAAATATATCACTTGCTTTATTGAATCTTTTGTTATAATTATTACCATTATTTATAATTATAGAAATAAAAGTGGTTTGTTATGTCGTATGGATGATGTTTTGGATAATGTAGTGTTTTTTTAGTTATGGATATTTATCTTAGGATTTTATATTCGATTTTTTATAATAATCGGTTTTTGATTCGTTGGTCAATTAATTCAAATTAAATATTATAGGCTCGTGTGATCATTTTAATCATGTTTATTTCATTCATAACATCGACGTTTAAAATACGAATCTTATTTAAAGATTCAGTGTTTTATCCTAATGAACTATTTTTGAATATGTTACTATAATTACTACATAAAGGGTGGAAATAAAAAGTTTACAGAAATATCTTAATTTTAGGGTTTAAGTTTAGTGGTCTAGAATTAATAAGTAGCTGTTAGAATTTATAGTTTTGAGTTTAAAATTTAGGATTTATAGGTTAAATCCTAAATCCCTAATTATAATATCCTAATCTCTAAACCTTAAATTTTAATCATAAACCATAAATTCTAACAACTCCCGATTATAATCCCTTAAACATAAATCCCTAAATCATAAACCTTAAATTCTAATTATAAACCCTAAAACTAAAGTATTTGTGAAAACCTTTTATTTTTAGTGCCCGTGCATCGAATATAAATCTTATTAATTAATATAATTATGAGATATATTCTTTTGTAATTAAAAATATGATAAAAATGTTTTAAAGATTATTATAAGATAATATGTGTTCATATATATTCTCACGGACGAAGCTATGTTGACCATGGGATGGCAAACTTTTTTGGTATAATTGTACTTGAGGTCCCTCTTAGTTAAATAGTAGTAAAATAAAGTTTTTACCCCTTCCAATTTTTAGATTTAAAAACTTAGTAGATCTTTGCTCCTCCTAATATTTGATCCTAACTCTATCCATGTATATTTTTAAATATTTGACAATGCACACACACTTTATAAATAGAATGGTTGAACCGAAGTCTCTTAAGATGAATATCATCTGTGTTTTATTGAGACCACTTATAGAGTTCAACGTGCTAGTTTATAAAATATAAATCCTAAAAATAAAGAATTTTGACTTAAATATTACATAAGAATTTTTTTCTCTCAACATATGACATAAACGACTTTAATTCCTAATATATGGTATTTGTTATATTACATGTAAAGTTGAATTTAGGTGAATCCGACTTTTTTTAATAGTATTTTTCCCAAAATACTCCTATTATAACACAAGGATGACTTAAAGTCGGATTCTCCTGTACCCGTCTTTAAAAGTAGTATAAAAAATTACTATTTAAAATTAGAACCAGGTACTACCGACTTCATTAACACTGTAGAAAGTATAATATTATAAGAAATAATTTTCTATTATGACTATATTGAAAATTATTTTTTTATTACAATATTAATGAAAAATCTCCATAGGGAGGGTTTTTTGAACAACATTATCTACGATAAATAAATAAATAAAATATGGATTACATAAACCGTTTAAGCAATTAGTTCATATTAAAATGGAAATCAACCTCTCCTCATAATGGTGCCGAGCGCTATTCTGGACCGTTGGATGAGAATTTTTTTGTGCCAAATGAGTTAATTACTTGTTGAAATTCGATTAACCTCAGGAAAAAGAAACAATAAAAGAATTATGGCTTTTGGAACCCTAAAAAACGGATCAGATGGAGCAAGTGGGTTAGATACATTCTCCTTATGTATGTATGTATGTATGTATGGACACCCATTCATTTCATACGCAGCTTTTTGTAATCGTACATGACAATCATCGAATGTCTACCTTGTTTTCGGATATTCAACGTGAAATCGAACAATTAAAGGATCATTTTGGTACTACTGGATACGATACTATTATTTTTATCTCAAAAGATATGTTAGATAAAATATACAATGTTGTCGCTTATATATTCAAGACCTCCTTTTTTTCGATATAAAAATAATATCGTCATCTTTCCCTAGACATGACAATACATAACACTATTTTTTGAATTTATTTGGCTACCTAATCTATCAATAACATTTTTCTTTTTCTTCGCTTAATCTCATTTATAACCCATCATTTAACTTTTTCTAATAAATTTTGATTTAATATTATTTCTTATTTATATTTAATTGTATTTTGTCGTGTATTGGGGTTTCTAAATGTAGAAATATATCCAAGTTGCCGAAGGGAATGAGTAGATTACATGGAGTTCTACATAGCCAAAATGTGACCCAATGAGGTGTGAGTTGTAAACCTTAAAAACCACATGGTGGGTGACACATCATAAAGGGGACATTGTAGGACCCATGAATGAGGAAATAGTGTCATATTAGTACATATACCAGAAAATTAAGGTTAACTATATGATGTTTAGGGGGATTAATTAGGTAGAGATTTGGGGTGATTGCATTAATTTGAAATCAATTTTTAATCGAATAAAAATCATCTATCTCTTTATCATACACCCTTTCATGCCTCCTTTAAAAATTTTCTAAAAATTGAATTTTCAACCATAACACTAATTTTTTATATCCTAACCCTAAACCCTATACTCTAAAAATATATCATATACTTATTTCCCTAAATCCTAATCACAACCCCTAATCTTAAACTCTAAACCCTAAACCTCTAATTTAAAGTGGAGACACAAATAGAGGTATGAGAAAAAAGTAAACGATTTGCACCGGTTTTAATCGGGATAATTAGGGCCACATGCTAGTAGGGATGGAGCTTATTTGGAAGTTTAATTGCCAAAATCTCTTTGCCTATTTGCAATATGCATGAACTCTAAAAGCACACTACCGGCCAAAAAACTACAGTCTTTTAATGCTCCCCATACATTAAAAAGAATCGGATTAAAGTCGGACTACTTAAATATCAATAATTTTTATAGCAAATGATTAAAAATTCTCGATTAATACATTCTTCTCTCTCTTAAATTGTGAGTTCAATATCCATTAAATTTAACTTTCGGTTGAATAACTTTAAACCCTTATTCGAAAATTCGATTTTAATCTAATTATTTTCCCGTGCTCGTATTTTAAAGTCATGTATGGAGAAATCAAATTTTGAATAGGTTTATACATAAAATAAAACGTGGCCACACCTTCCTTGTCCTTTCATCTCCCCACCCACCTTTTCCATGGCTATAAATATAAACCCCCAGAAGGCTTCATACATCGTGGGAGTAAGAGTAAAGAGATAGAGCTTCACTTTGCTAACTTTCTCTTTTAGGGAACTTGAGAGAAGAAAACACAGAAAAATATTACACTACTACACGTACATATATATATTTATACATCATCATGGCTCTTCACCTCTCTTGGGTTTTCATTTTTGGCATTCTAGGTATATACAGACAAAACCTTCATGTGTTGTTCATGTTTTGTCTCGGTGTTTCAATCCATGTTTTCTGAACTTTTTTCTGTCATGTTTTTAGGCAACGTTGTTTCATTCATGGTCTCCTTGTCTCCACTGTGAGTTTTCTTTGTCAAAATAGATTATTCTTTACCATTGTTTTAGTGAAAATCTGTGTTATTAATACGGAGGATTACCATCTCATTAATATTTTCAGACCAACATTTTACTTGATCTACAAGAAGAAAACATCCGAAGGTTTCCAGTCGGTTCCCTACGTGGTTTCCCTCTTCAGTGCGATGCTTTGGATTTACTATGCACTGCTGAAGAAAGATGCCATGTTCCTCATCACCATCAACACTTTCTGCGTTTTCATTCAGACGTTTTACATAGTTACGTACTTTTACTATGGACCCAAGAAGGAAAAGGTAACATTTTTTCATACATACATACACATACACATATATATATATCATATATGACATGTGTCTAATGTGTTGAAATTGATGAATCTGCAGCTTGTGACAGTGAAGCTTATGCTTCTCTTCAATGTTTTCGGATTCGGTGTTATTTTCCTCTCAACTTTCTTCCTCACCCCTTCGATTCGTCTCCTAATTTTGGGTTACATTTGCATGGCATTCGCCTTGGCAGTGTTCGCCGCACCTCTCGCCATTGTGGTGAGAATCGTCGATCATATCATCGTCTTCTTCACTGATAGTATCCGGAAAGTAACCTAATTTTCGATTCTTTTAATGCAGAGAAAAGTGATTAAAACGAAGAGTGCAGAGTACATGCCGTTTACTTTGTCTGTGTTTCTTACCTTAGGAGCTGTCATGTGGTTCTTCTATGGACTCTTGTTGAAAGACATGAACATTGCCGTAAGTCATCTCATTTAACCACAACAAAATTCAGACATTATCTCAATCTTTTAGTTACCATCCAACTCGAATCAACAGGTTCCGAACATTCTCGGGTTCATCTTCGGAATTCTTCAAATGATACTTTACGCAGTTTACAGAAACCATCCTAAGAAAACGGTCGAAGAATCCGATCCCAAGCTTCAATTATCGGACCATCCCGTCGTCGTCAATGTCGCAAAGCTCGACTCGAATGTCTGCTCCGATGTACACGTCGTTGAAACGCAAGGTGATAAAGGAAACAATGGAAGAGATGATGCCTACAACAAAGTTTAAAAAAAAGTTGATATCGTACTGTGGGTGCTATGAAAAGAGGTTTCCACTGAGATGTCTTAAGCTTACGTGTTTACTTTGGTCTTGCAAGGGGAAATTGGGAGAATTGAGCCATGCACAATAATAACTTTATTACAAAAAATAATGTTGTATAATTTCTGTCTTGTCAGTCAACATCGTGAAATCTTTGTCTTCAAAGTTACAATCATATATATCATGTAATTAGTTTCACGTTTACTGTTTTATTAATGAAATGTTTATATTTGTTTTATAATATAAAAGGTTATATCTCAATAATTGAATTTAATCCGAATTTAATTTTACATGTATAATTATATCACGGTAAAAGGTTTATTTATTTTTTAAAAAATAAACGATTTCAAATTTAAACTCTTAAAAAACTCTTTCTTTTTTTTTATACATAAAATCTTGCTTTAAGCCTTTTGCCTTTGGCCACTTGTTATCCTTTAGGCTAGCTAAAACATAAAAGAAAAGACTTTAATTTAGTGCTTCTTTTGGGCACTGATTTATTTTATTGTCCTTTAATTAGCTTAGTTTAAAGTTGAAGGGCAAATTTTGGTTTTGACTTTTTTTTAGAATTTATTAAGTTTTAATCTATACTCTAAATAAAAAATAATTTAAAAAACATCCTTAATAAGACAGAAGTAAATCTGAATGAGATGATTAAAAACGAGAGAGAAGCCTTTTATTTATAGGTTGAAAGCAGGGGCAAATCTGTCCGAGAATCAGATAAAATCTGATTTAAATAACAGATTATATCCAATCAAATCTCTAATAATATCGGATAATATCCATTTAAAATCTCGGATAAATCTGTTAATATCTATCCAAAAATAGTAGATTTGATAACCGAAAATATCCATTTAAATCTCGGATAATATCTATTCAAAATTAGATTTAATAACAGATAATATCAAATCAAATCTCTGATATTTATTAAATCTAATCGGTTACATATTTAAAATTCTAAATGAATTTTAACTTAACCGAACTGCTTTCATGTCTTCTATAAATACGGAGCGTGGGATTCAAGTATTATACCAACATTCTCTAAGATTTATGTTAAGTTTGTTAACAATTTTGCATATCAAAACCATATTTTTATTGAGATTCAAAAACTAAATAAAAAATAAACACCTATTTTATACTCCACTTAGGTTATGTTTAGTAATACTTTTTCGACGAGCGTTAAAATACCAAATGAAGAAGTAACGTTGAATAGGTTATTTTTTACATTTAATTATTAATTATTTTTGTTTTATTTAAAATCAAAGTAATCTATCAATAAATTAAAAAAAGTCGTATCAGCCATGTCCTATACTCGTGTTTGAACGTTTAATATATCGAATTTAAATTCTTAAAAACATTATAATTTAATATAAATATTGAGATTTGAATATAAAATTTTATGTTTTTGAAAGGGGATTAAACTTTAGAATACATGATTTGTTTGATTATTTATGCAGGTGTGCAAATGCAAGGCCCCACAAACAATAGCAGGTGCCCTGTTGTTTATCAGGTGATTTTGCTTTGTATTATTTACTAATTATCTTCAGTTGTCGGATCCCAGTGTGCTGCACTTTTTTGCTTAATGACAAAACATACGAGACTCATAGGTTTTTTTTTTAACTTGAGACGTCTTAAAACGAGATTAAGAAAAGAATAGTCAAGATTTTTATAAAAATTATAAAAATTTTGGTGTCGACTTTTCGATATATACCAAAATTCTTACGTTTTCAAAAATTTTAAACCTTTTGTAAGAAATTCGGTATATACCAAAAAAATCAATATCGAAATTCTTATAATTTTTATAAGAAGTTTGGTTGTGCCTCATTTTAAGGCGCCTCACCCTAGAATTTCCCCAAGACTATGCCCATTCAACGAGTAATTTCAATAGAAAAAAGAACGTTCCTCGTTTAAGAAACCCGGATTTAAAAAAACAAGATTTTTTTTTAAATTGTGAAACGGATTAAACTATATTTTTTTACCGTTAAAAAGACAAAACATAAAACAAGATGGTTTGGTTTAGGGCATACTTTCTTTGGCCAAGGTGATCCACTAACCCACATTTTGCCAATTTGGAGTTAGTACCTTCTGAATTGATTCTTTGTTTGATCCCTCAAGGATTTTAATTTATTTTTTTACCTTTGTGAAGAAGTATCTTAAACACACAAGAAGTACTGCCTGCCTACCCTCCAAACTCTAAGTCTAAAGTAGTGGAGAATCTTGGATTATATCTAGTGTTCAATGACTCAAGTTGAGTGCCTAAATGCCCCACCATAACAATTTTACTTATATCCAGGGTGAAAATGAATAATTTGAAAGTAAAAGGGACGGATTTAGAAGGCGATATTAATTAAATTATATCTATAGTTATATTTTGATACACAAACTGTCTAAAGAGATTTACTAATTAGTCTAATGGCTAAAGATCTATGTTCATATTTCTTCATCTTGTATGAGTTTGAATCCTGATATGAGAATGTAATATCTTTATATTTAATAAAAAAACTATATCATCTAAAACTTAAATCTTTATCTCTAAATCACAAACTTTAAATTCTAATCATAAATCGTAAACTCTAAACCCTAAAACTTAAATCCCTAAATTCTAAAAATAACAAGTTTGTGTAAATTGTGTATCAAAGTATTATATATAGGGTTAGGATCCGTTGATACTGTGTAAAACTTAAGAGTTTTATATGTTTTTTTTTACCGCTAGATTAATTTACATTTTTTATTTCTTATAAAAATATTCTCATTACCATCGATAATAATCGCAACTATAAGTTTTTATTAATCTAACTATCCATAAAACGTATAATATTTTTGAGTTTTATTGTGTGTCAACAAGTCGTACATGTATGAATGTGCTTATGTCTAATGAAATAATTCAATGAATTGGGTCTCATGCTCTCATTGTTTGAGCAAATTAGGCACTTTTGTTTAGGTCCCAAGGTGTACCCTACATCATAGAATTGATAGTGGAGAGTAGGAAATATATTGCACTTAATAGGGTAGATACAACCATTCCCAGATAAATTTATTTATATTTTTCCTCAAATAAAAAGGTTTTAATTGAAATTAATATGAAAATTCTAATAAATATGGAATTTATTTAAATAAATATTTAACATTTCTAACAATAAGAAATACAACTAGTTATATATTTCATGTTGATTTAATTTTATTTTTATCGTAAACATTATGTACGATAATTTATTAAAATAACAATCATGGTATTTTATATAATCGATTGTAATAATATTTTTTACACAATAATAATCACGATAAACATAACACGATCAAAAATAAATCCGTACATTTCATTACTATTAGTAACCTCATACACACCTCACCAAGATAAGGAAGAAGATATGGGATTACAGTTTGATAGATATTTGCATTGCAAACAACAGCAAAGTATCCCTTTTTGATCCCCCATATCATTTATCCTTTCTTGTACAAACCCAATTATTATCAAATTTAATGTAGAAAAGGATGAACATGAACAATTAACACATATTTATTTACTCAACAATAAAATTTATTCAAAAAAAATTTGACTTGAAAAAATCGAGTATTTCGACTCGATACGAAAAAAACTCAATTAAAAAATTTCAAATAGAGTTTCAGTTGTAAAACGAAAATTTGAATAACTTAAAATTTTTAATAACTAGTTAATTGATTTTTAAGTTCGAATCAAACCCCTCAGTATTCTTCCATATATATACACCATACTAAAAAAATGAAGAAATATATGTGTATTGTATATTAATAAAGAAAATTGTTCAAATCAGAATCAATTTGTATTACGAAAAAATCGAGTATTTTGACTCGATACGAAAAAAAATTGATTAAAAAAAATTCAAATAGAGTTTCAGTTGTAAAACAGAAATTTGAATAACTTGAAATTTTTAATAATTAGTGAATTAATTTTTTAAGTTCGAATCGAACCCCTCAGCATTCTTCCATATCTATACAACATACGAAAAAATAAAAAAATATATGTGTATAATGTATATTAATAAGAAAATTGTTCAAATCAGAATCATTTGTATTACAACATTGTTAATAAGTACAACTAAATTTATAAAGAAACTCAAAAAATTGTCGTAACTTGAACAAAATCAAATAAATTTTAAGCCGTAAAATAAAATTTATAAACTCGATTAACTTAAAAATTTTTATCTCGATTCGATTCGGCTGAATGTTCACACTAGGGATAAGGTTGAAGGGAGGGGCTAAATTGCCTGCAAGTGGAGGCTGGACGTCATGTATTCCTTTACATTTAAAAAAAAACAGTACAAGATAAGATCTATGGGGTGTGATTTCAAGCTTACCTCTAAAAACCCAGATTTCAATCACACCAAATTTCCCATGCAAAAAAAGGAGAATAAAATAAATGATTTTTTTTCTCCAAAAATATATTGTGATGATAAGGTTGACACTTTGATATACACATGGCGTCATGTTGTTAAATCATTTCAATCATATGCTATGGCAATGGAAGATTTCAGACAATCGAGCAAGACACACACGTCATGGGAAAACCTCTTTTTCTCTTTAGTTGTAGCATTTCATTTTTGCAAAGTTGAGACGATAAGATCATTCTTACATAAGCAGCAGTAGGTTACTTTTCCACTCCCTTTATTTTGGCCCTAAAGTGGATCTCTCTCTACTAGGGTTAGCTAACTCGAACTAAACATGTTTAAATATCGGATCGTCGGTTCGGATTATAATGGTCGGATATCAGACAAAATATCATTGTAAATCGGGTTGAATAGTGGTGGAGCTTTCGATCTAGATTATACAATATACAAAAGATCTAGTAATTGGTCGAGTGGCTAAAAATATTCATGTTGTCTCGTATTGTATGAGTTCAAATCTCAACAAGTGCAATACCTTTTGATTTAACCAAAATAAGTATACAACATACAAAATAGGTCAAGAATAAAAGAAAAATTCAGGACACAGTTTAATTAGAACAAAAATATTGTCCTTAATCATGGTTATTTTTATGTCCCACGCTAAAAATTATTAAAAAAATGAATTATAAACTTTAACCTTAATTTCAGGGACGGAGCTGTGTGGGGGTGGGGAGGGGAAATCGCCCCCCGAAGATTTTTTTTTCACTTTTGTCCCCTTATTTAAATTTTTTAAAAATTGTTTTTTTACGAATTTGCCCTCATACTTCTAAACATTTATGTTTTTGTCTCCCTCAACCCCAAATCCTGGCTCCGTCCCTGTTTAATTTGTATATCCTAAACCCCACAACCTAAAAAATACACTATACTCCTATTTCCTTAAACCCTAACTAAAACCTCTAACATTAAACCTTAAACCCTAAACTCACCATTTTAAAATAAGATACCAATAGAATTACGATAAAAGGTAGACGATTTACATTTATTTAACCAATATAAACACTTTCGATATAAATACTTATGATTTTGATACGACATATAAAATAATATGAACGCGTTAAAAAGTATATAAATTATGGAACGTAATAATCTCGATCGTGTGGGAGTGACCAACTCTAACATTTTTTTTGTGTGCACCAAAGTTGTAGGAATTATCCTTTGTCCATTCAAATCTCACATAATGGCACCAACTTTATATCTGCAACTATGGCAATGCATGACATCAATGGTCTCTCCATTGCCCTTTTCTCTTTAATTCAATCATTAAAAAGTGATATAAATTTAAAACCACATGTTCAACAACTAAAACTTTTGTCGGACGCCGAAGATTAAAATAAGAAAAATGGACCAGATCCATTACTATCGTGGCTGTTCTTATTCAATTTTGCCACCCAGTTGGAGATTGTAGTTGTGTCAATAATATAATAAAATCTTCATAAAAAATAATTCCATGCTAATATCATAATTAATTTTATGTATTTTTGTTAGAGTTTTTAATTGAATTTTTAATAAATTTTATATATGATTTTTATATGATTTAAAATAATAAATTTATTGTATCATTGTTATAGTAAAATATCATAATTGTGGGAGGAATTACACTAATATTGTTTTGGGATTTTTTAATTCCAAAAATATTATTTCAACCAAATTATTTTTCTTTATATTGCATAATATTATTGAGCTTAGAAGATTGGGTGCTCCGTCTTTGAACAATCCATGAATAAAATAATCAAATTTGTCCAAAGACGAGGGAAAAGGAACCTGTCTTTGAACAGTGCTACACCTTTGCTAGAAATTGAATTTCCACTGTTTAAAGACGGGTTCTTTTCGCCTCATCTTTGGATAAATTTGATTATTTTATTCATGCATTGTTTAAAGACGAGTTGGAAGCATCCAATCTTCTGAACTCAATATTAATATGCAATACAAAAGGAAATAACAATATTTTTAAAATTAAAAAATTGGAAAACAATATTAGTGTAAAAAATCTCATAATTATGTATTTAGTTTATTATAATAATCGTAATTTTTTATTATAATTTAAAATTTTTTAAATAGGAGTAATTGTTTTTATTATAAAAAAAATTTACAAATAGTGTCTTGCATTCTGTAGGTATTGGATTTCTTAATTGAAAAAATAATCCTGATCTGTACATTCATAAACCCATACCGGTCCATAACACAGACAACTATGTACCCATGTCCTTCTTCAAGCCCATTAGATCTGCCGAAATAGTCAGAAAAATCAGTGTTAGGCCGTGGGTCTCCTATGTGGTGTTAGCCCACTTTTACAAACCCTTAATTAAAAAATGGTACTTTAATCTTATAGCAAAAATCATTGTTATTAGGGGCGGGAAAGATCGGGTACCCGGTCATTTTGAATAAAATTAGTTTCGGTAAACACCGGTTTTTAAAAATTAGAACCGGTCCCGATTACACCGAGTCCTAAATTTTAAGAACCGATACCAATACCGAGTATCCAATCATTTTGAATAGAATTAGTCTCGGTTCCGGTAAACACCGGTTTCTGAAAATTACAACCGGTCCCGATCACATCGGGTTCTAAATTTTAAGAACCGAGTACCCGGCCATTTTGAATAGAATTAGTCCTAGTCCCGATAACCACCAGTTCCTGAAAATTAGAACGGTCCCGATCACACCGGGTCCTAAATTTTAAGAACCGATATCAATACCAAGTACCCGGTCAATTAATTTATTTTTAAGAAAATTTAAGTAATTGGAGAAAAAAAAATTTAATCACCAATAATATTAAATAATAAAATTAGAATATTGTAAACTTGAAAATTAAAATTTTAAAACTAGTCATACTCATAATAATCTTACATAAAGAGAAAGTTTGATAAGAGAAATAAACATAAGAACATTATCTTTTAAAAGCAAGAAACCAATACCGGATATTTGATACTGGTCCCGGTCCTATTGGGTAACCAGCGAGTACCGGGTCTAAAAAATCAAGATTCAGTCTCGGTCCCGATCATAATCGGGACCTAAATTTTAGATTCAGTCCCGATCCCACCGAAATCAATACCCGATAAAAATTTATTAGGTCTTACCGAGTCCGAGACCAAGATCAGGTAATCAAGTTTTTTATCCACCCCTAATCGTTATTACTTGAGTTTTTAGAGTTTTCTTACATAAAATTTGTTTTTTTTTTAATTTCTTATATATGTTTATTGTGGTTGTAATTTTTTGATTTCATTGTTGGTGGTTATATTTTAGTTGATGTAATTGTATCGGGAGAGAAAAAATATTGGTTATGCTTTCGCGATGTTTTGATTTGTGTTCTGTTTTTTCCCAACTCTATAGTATCAAGACCTTAGTTATTGTATTAGTTAATTATGAGAATTAAATACGAGTAAGATAAGTATATTAAATGTAGGGGTGACAATCGGGTGGGAATAATTAAAAATTATAAGAATTTAAATCGATATGTATTAAAAATAATCAAAAATTTTAACTATAAGGATGAGGATGTGGAGGTCTTATCACCGAAACTCAAATAAGAATGAAAATAGAGATTACTATATTTGAACTATGAAAATAACTGAATTTTACACGAATAAATCATCTTGAAGATCCTAAAAATATTCACATGAATCCCAATATTTTATAAAATTAGATGATCATAAGGGCAATTTACCCAGTTCTCAACAAATATCTAATCTCCTATAACATGGATATAATAAGCTAGAATAAGTTTGATTTTTTAATATAAATTTTATAAAAATAATTAGAAAGTGACTTTAATATTAGATGTTTATAAATCATTTTTATGTTATGTAATTTAATATTTTTTATTAAAAAATTATTTAAAAAAACATATATATTTTTTAAAAAAGATAATGTTGGATATTATTAAACTCAAAAAAATTACAAGCCAAATAGAACAGAAAATATAAATATAAATAACGTTAAAAAATAATTAACATTCTCTTCTAGTTTAATGGTTAGATTTGATTTAAAATTCGAATCTTATTTACATGTCAAAATACTCGATTAAGAAAGAGAAAATAATACGATAAATTAAAAAAAAAATACTAATACAACATCATATCAATAATTTTTCAACGTCTAATAGTCAAAATAAAAGAAAATATAATGTGAGTGCTATTTTGTAAAAGATAATAACTAGGGGACTAAAACAAAAAAACAATGGAATACGTTAGGGACCAAAATTATCTTTTACCCTAAATTTTAAAGACAACGACTTTTCTACCGCTTGATCAACGAAACCGTCTTCTTCAAGTCACCAAACTCACAATTTGTAGAAATTAAAGGGAAAAAACAAAATAAACTTCAAGAAATCGGCTACTACTAATAGTTCAGGTTTGAATTCTGATCCTACTATTTCTGGCTCTTATTTTAATTATGATTTTTGTTTAATTTTCAGTTTGGGTTCAATTGTTGAAATTTAGGCGGCGGGGGGGTTAAGGGATTTGATTTGATTTGATGAATTGAGAGGTTGGTGACTGATGAGACGATTTTTGGGAAGAATTGAAACGCGTTGAAGCAGGTGGTTGGTGGATAGGCGGCGATTGCGGAGGAGGAGCTGGAGGTGAAGTGAGCGAAGATGCCGGAGGAGGATTTGGTGGATATAAAGTTTAGGCTTTATGACGGGTCGGATATCGGGCCGTTTCGGTACTCCTCCACATCTACGGTGGATATGCTTAAGCAAAGAATTGTATCCGATTGGCCTAAAGGTTTATCAACAGCAATTCATCTTGTTTAACTTCGTTTCTAATTGTTCATGAAATCTTTGCTTTTTTTTTCTTTAGTGATTGAAACTTATATTTGCTGTATATTTCTGGGAGAATTTTAGTTAAATTTAGGATAAATGTTTTGGCAGATGGTATATTTTAATAAAGAATAGGTGATCCAGTTTGGTGTTTGCACATAATTATTGTAAAAACAAATGAAAAGCTGTAGGTTTAGCCATAGAATGCAATACAAAGGGAATATTTATAGTACAAGTGGTAGCTGAATTTTATGGTAGATAATTTTAGGAGCTTAGATTCTAACCCCTTTGCAGCAAACAGGCACAGAGCCAGTGTTTGGGGGGGGGGGGGGATTCATAATTAATCCAATTTTTGCCCCGGGGGGTAGATCCCCTCCCAATGTGTTAATGCTTCCGTCCCTGTTTGCTGCAAAATGGTGTCTCTAGCTTTGTATAGTAGCTACGAACTATGTTACGTGGACTTATTTTTGCTGAAGTATTTGTGTCCGATGTAGTTGGATCTAAGTGTATGAAATAAAATTTTTGAAAAACTAAGCATACTCGTTTAACTCTCACCACGGAGTTTAGATAACATAGGCTACCAATGGCCTAAGAAAAGGTGGAGATCCTGTTATGTATATGTTATACCTTCTTTGATGATGCATTGTAAAATGTCATTATAAATGGATATAAGAGAGAAGGCTAAACTTTGCTGTGCAGTGAAATCGTGGTATTATCATGAACTGTTGGGTTTTTAATGGGTTATTCCGTGGATGCTATTGACTCTGGTTTTTCTTTAAGCAAATGGATTGCAAAAAGGAATGATTCATTGTTTTGTGGCCTACATCTATTACCAATCTTCATATATTTTTCGTGAGACCCAAAAGAAAGCATAAAGGCTAATAGTTTGAAGTATTTTGTTTTAAATTTTCCGAAATACCGTCTGTCCTTAGGTAAGACAATTGTTCCAAAGGCAGTGAATGAAGTCAAACTTATAAGCTATGGTAAAATTTTGGAGAATGACAAGACTGTTGGTCAATGTAAGGTACCCTTTGGTGATGCTGCAGGTGGGATTATCATAATGAATGTTGTAGTTCAGCCATCACTTGCAAAAACTAAAACAGGTATTCTTGTCTTTATCTTCTTCATTTTGAACTTTTCTTTTATAATCATAAGAATAATTTTCTTTTTGGCAATTAAGATTAGCTTGCTTACTAAAGTCGATATTGGGATATTCCAGCTATTTTACTTGCATTAGTAGTGTACAACAAGACAAAACTTCTAATTGTTCGACTTTTAACTGATGCTTAGATGGATAATTAATATTGTCTTTCTGATGGGTTATCTCCTATCCATTTTTTTCGTCTTTCAACATTTCCTTACACATTGATATGACCCATTGGACTCCAAAAGGTATTGGCCTCGGGATTGATTCGTCTTTAAAGTCAATTACTTGTGACACAGTACAATTGTAATAATATATCTTACAGCATTAAGTACAACTTTTTATAAGTGGTAGCCATCCAAATAACATTGAGATGATACATTTGTATTTTCTTAAAACTTCATGTATGACTTTACCAATTATGCTTTGATATTATGCCTGAACAGAAAAGAAGGTTGATGATTCACCCCGAAAGATTGTATGCTCCTGTTCCATTTTATGAAACAAACATGCAGATTTGGAACTTCATTTATGCTGGTAACTTTGTTTAAGAAAGTAAAACATCGTCTTTGATTATTCAGTGTGTTTTCCTTGCAAAGTCCATGTTTTCATTTACTTTAGTTCCATATATGATTGTTTCCAAATACTAGCTTGAATCATTTGTAAAGTTGTATAGGTTACTCCATGTAAACACAATATGCATACCAAATTGTAAGGAGAAATGCCTTTGTATAAATGCTCTCACTAATAATTTGTTTCAATGCCATCTATTACTAATTTACTATCTGTCATTTGAACTAAGGGTGTGTTTTATTTGTGTCTTATACGGGTATTTTGTCTATGTATTCGGAAAATCATACCCTTGTACTTGTGACCGAATATATAGTGGACAGAAATGGATATTTCAAGGAAAATGATAGCACAGTCACAAATAAAGTAGGAAGAATAGTCCTTTTATTGTGCAGGTGATGGAAGATTTCAACTTTTCAAGCATTGAATTTGATAACAGCTCAAGCAAGATTTGAAACTCCACAGCTGATATGCCATTGATAGGGGGAATTGAGAGGTATGAAAGTGGCTGCTTTCGGAACACCGGAAGAGTCGGACAGCCCTAGGGTAGCAACTCCACTACCTGCCTAAAACGATCTCCATGACCATGGTAAGTGCCCTCAAATTTTACAATCTTTTCTTCGTCCGGTACAGTCATGGAAGGCGTACCAAAGCCATGCATGTTTCTTTTAGCATTGCGTTCTAAACCAGCTTTTGGGCCAAAAGCTGATTTAGAACGCAGATGCAATGTCAAAAAGTTAAAATTTTTAGCTTTTGCGGTTGGAAAAGTGCTTTTAGGAGTTAGATTACAATTTTAACCTTCATTTACTATGTTTTATTATAATTTAATTTTTACAAATACATAATTATATTTTACATAAATTATTTTTTTTAATTTAAAAACTATATATATTCATGTCAAATTTCTAAAAAAAACACTTTTCAAAAATAATATATGTATTCATTTATTAATATTTTTATATTTTATCATAATTTAAGTTAATATTATCATTTAAATATATATTTTTTAATTTATAACATCATGTCTAAAATAGTTATTTAATTTTTCAAAAGTACTTTTTGACAGCAATACTAAACATATATATCTCAAATCAAACTAAAAGAATTTTTTCACCATATTTTTTATTGCATTTTTCAAAAACAATGCTAAAGTATAACAAATAAGCGTTATCTTTTATGGTAGCGTTACTAAGAACAGACCACGCTAGAGACCGAGAGAGGGTACAGGAAGGTAGTGGCGTATTTAAACGTGACACCCCTACCGTGGATCAGCGTCTGTCCGTCGTTGACGAGGCAATCGTTGTATCTCAGGCGCTTGAATTCTTTTGGGTTGACAAGAATAGCTGAGCTGAACCATCCGCAGGCTACGTGAATCCCAGAGATGTTACATCCAGAGGCACAAACATTGAAGATTTCAACTGTGTAGGTGGGGATGCCGCTGGGGAGTGGGGCAGTAGGTCCCTGGTTGATCACAATGTCAACTTTGCTACACTTGTCTCTCAAGAGTCGTTTGGGTTCCGCCATGGCTGTATATGCACCAAGAAAAAAGACAAGACACTTTTTTATAGGACAGTAATACATTTTAAATTTTAAACCCTAAACTTTTAATTCATAAAATATATATTCAAACTTTAAAACATAATCATAAACATTAAAACCTTAAACTCTAAAGATTAGACGCTATTGAAAAACTTATTTTTATTTGCCAGTACATAAAATATTTACCCATAAAATTATACCAGTATAAATACTTATTTGTTAATACGAAATTTTAGCATCTTCATCTCATAAAACGCAAAAAAAAAAAAAAACTCTTTTCTTATTATTAACATTTTATGAAGAAAAAAATTGGGTAAACTCTTAGCTTTTTTCGGATAATACTAAAAAATCTATTGTAATCAAACCAACTTTACCAATTTTTATTGTTTTTTGTTTTTATTTTTTATGAAGTTGGGATATAACTCAACCGGCTTCAAAAAAAAATTATTTTTTAAGTCGGGTTGTAATCCAACCGACCTAAAACATTACATCGTTCAAAATATTATATATCCTTAAATAATTTACCGATTACAGTAATTTTTAAAATAAAAATCAAATACAATATCTCCCCAATTTCACCCTTAAAAAACAATTAACTTTTACACGGACAGTTATTTTAGTGTCTATTATAATCCATATGTATTGATTATTAATCAATTAACTAACAATAAAGAATTTAAAATAACTTAAAATGAAATATTAAATATTAAAACACGTATAAATCAAAGTGATTACCCAATTAAACAATAAATATTTTTTATATTATGTATTTTTTATTTACGGAGAATCTTACTATGTGTGTTCCCAATAGTATTGTTGTTCCTTTGGTCGATTCTTAGGCTCAATAGCTTCAAACCAAATGAACCCTGACCTAAAAGAAAATCCAAGAAATAAATACTGAAAAAACAGTATGAAACCAATAGAATTTAGTCAAAAATCTCTCTTACACTAAAATAATACTCTGTTTGTCCTATTAAATTTATTTTTTTTATGATTTAAAATTATCTCACTTAAATTATTTATTAAAAAAACTAATTTTTTATTAAACATATTTTTCTATCGATTTTTAATTTTCTAACAAAATAATCTATTATTTTAATTATTTTATTACACATCTTTTTTAAAATTATGCAAAAAGTCACTCGATACAAAGTAAAAATAGAAAAAAATATATATAATATATATATAAAGAGAAAGAAGAAAGAGAATATAAAAGACTTTACATGTTAACCTAATGTAGGAAAAAAAGCTTCTCTCTGTCTCTGTGCATGTACTGTAAATCACGCTCACGCACCTGCGCCATGGGCGACGAGAAAAAGGAATACTACGGACAAGGAAAACCAGGATTGGAACGAAAGGACTAGACGACTCATGGGGAAAAAATAGAACTAAAAACCAATGAATATTCTTATTTTCGTTGGTCGGGTGTTTATAAATAATTATGATAGAATCTTAAAGAATCGAGAGAGAAAAAAATACCATAAATGTTTATGGCAATTAGTTAAAAATAGAATATGTATTTTATTGATTAAATTGATTGAGATCAAATCTCACTTAATATTCTAGGTACTTAAATATTCTAAATTGGTTTCGTTACTTAATTTTATACTGTTTGTTGTCCATTTAAAATATTAATACGATATATTTCAATTAATTTTTTCAAGTGTGAACATCCAAATTTTAACTAAACGGTTGTTGTTTCTAGAGGTCATAGGTTCGAGCATCAGTAACGTTAGCAGAGTGATTGAGCGATCAATGTCGAATGGTGAAGATTATATTCTAGAACAGATACTACTGTAATCACTATTAGTTAATTAAAAAAAATAATATTATTTTACAATTATCGATATAATAAGAAACAAAAAGAAAATAAAGCGAGAGATCTTCACATATAAGCGTATCTTACATAACGTGTCTCATTAAAAAAATTAAACTGAAATTTATTAATTAGTCTATTAATCGGAGATGATTTTAGACTATCGATCTACCATATGAAGATGAGTTCCTTGAAACACTCAGTATGTTGATAGGATCGAACACATAATTTTATGATAAGAAGATAAAGTTTTAAAATTTTATAAAGGAGTGAAAAAGATTTTTAATAGAAATACATAGTAAAGTTCTAAAATATTTTTAAATCACTTTTTTTAACCTGCAATTAAAAATTAACTATTAGAAATTAACCTTTAAACTATTATATTATAAATACTGGTACTCGAACTCATGATCTCTAAAAACATCTATTCTTTTAAACACTAAGACAAGACAACTCGTGCTTAAATTCACATCTTTTAAAAATAAAGGATTTATATGCGACTATCTTTTAAAAGTGTCGAGATGGGACGGATAAGTTCTAGTATATATTAAAAATTCTTTGTCCCGACTCACCCCGATATATATATATTATATTTATAAAAGTACCACTATATATAAACATTTTTATTGTTGTTAAATTATTTTTTATGAATTAAGTTATCTAATTAATGGGTAAAAAAAGAAATGTTCTTATGCAAGCCACCCCAAAACTAGGTCAATGCAAAGCCATAGAGGGAAAGAGCCAATCCCTGTTGCCAATGGCCATTTAACCAGCATCTTTGGGTGCAAGAAAGCTGGGTTTAAGCTAAGTTTGAAATTTGATGCTACTTTCAGCAAATTTGGATATCCATCCTTACATATCTCATGAATCACTATCACTATCAAAGCATATACAATGGCCAATGATTCTACTTCTATGTTAGAGAGATGCGATAAAACGGGTCCGACACTCGACAAATTAACAAAAACAACCAGTCAGTTGCTCCGGAAAACTGGCATCAGTCATAGATTCGAGAATCACTTACGGTTACTTGCTAGCGAAATAGGGTAAGTACCATTGCGACAACAAAACAGTACCTACAGCGGTTGCCGTCACTCTTGCTTGATGTTGGGAGATTTCATCTTCTCCAGCATCTTAATTTTGTCAAGCAACTCTTGGATGGTATTGGATGCGTCCTACAATGAAAATCCATTCTCAATATTCAAGGTCCATTTTCAGACAACACATTCAGACAATAGAAAGAAGGTGGATGGAATACAACACCTTCAGTTTTTTTCTCAACTTCTCTTCCTCTTCGTCTCTTCGATCTCTCTCCTCCGAGAATATGCCAATGAGACTTTCTTGTTCAAGGTTCAGTTGCTCGATTTTTTTAAGTGCCTCTGCAAGCTGATATACAAGATAAATAAATAAAATGAAGTGCAACAATTCCTTGCATTTTACTTAAAGATTGTCGGATAACGGAATTGCCTCGATTTCAAGAGATTGTCGCCTGTTTTTTTCCTGTTGCAAATCGTTGAGCAATTGATGTTGATGTCCTCCTCCCTCGTATTTCTTTAATCTACAAAAAGCCAGGGCATCTTTAGATTAAAGTTGGGTGATAGAGAAACTCATAAATGATAAAATAGATATGTTCTAAAACCTTTCTTTTAATTCTGAATTTTCCTGTTTCAACAGCTCTAGAATACGAATATCAGTCTCAGGAAGGGAAGGCTCGTCATCATTCAGACCATGCTCCTGCCAGTTGAAGAAAAACTGATTACAGGAAAGCCATTTTTGCAGACAAAAACTACAACACAAAGTTGAATTAAAGATAAGTGAAGCATAAAAATAACCTTCGACTTTGATTGTGTTACAAACTTTTGACTGCTCCCATTAGCTTGTCTCTCAGGCAATACCTCGCACACATCATCGCTGTCATGTTGTGTAGGAGAAGATGATCTAAAAGGGCTTGATCCTTTTCCGGATTTTGCAGTGAACTTCATACTGTTATCTACCGGTGCCTTTTTGCTATTTTCACCCTTGCTAAACACATGTCCATTTCCACCATCTTTATGAAATTCCTGATATTCTTTTCCTCTTTTATTCCAATTCGAGGCTGAATACAACTTGTCCGAGTCCATAGACAGTCTCTTACTGCTGGACGTACTCTTCTTATGTGATCGAGTAGATTGGTGCAGATCAAAATCAGGAGAGGTATCTATGGGATCAGAAAGTTAAGACGTCAATAAGGGGGTAACTTAAAATTCACTGTTGGCCACAAGCCTGTCTTTAAAGGGGGTGGGGGGGTGGGGGGGAGACGTGGCATACCTCTGTCTAAAGACTGTTCTATACCTTTCTTATTACGCCGTGGAGCATAGCCAATTCTATGACAATTGGTTGTCCTAAAATGAAGTCAAAAGCCATTAGAAAATAACTTGGATCAAAAGCAGCAGTAGAAAGAAAATGGAACATTGTTGGCAACAAACCAGTATGTTTTTTGCATTTCTTTTAGTCGTGTTTCAAGTCTAGCAAGAACAGTTGTGCGCTCAAACCCCTGCTTATCATGAGCTGGCTCAATAAAATTAGCCTCCAAAACACCTATCATAAGAAGGAAGCACATTAGAACTTCTTTTGTGGGGGTGGGGCAAACCCCGCACGTTAGGACATAAACCAGTAAACTAAATAGGTGTGTCCAATGCCGAAAATATACCTAAAACCCCACGACCATCACTCCCAGCAGCATTCCAGACCCTCCAAAATGGCTGGGGAAAAAGGTTAAATAAAAGAAGGCATTAAGCAATAGCAATGTCAAAAGGAAACACATGGATGTAAAATTGACAAGCATGTTAAGCAAAGTGCAAAGTCAGACTCTCATTAAAAGCAACAAGTAAAATACAGGTGAAATAAATGGAAGATCAAGAGAGGATTATAAATGTCACAATTTATGCTACCAGAGAAAAGTAGTATGGTATATTATCCACCCCTCCTGAAAATCAAGTCAGACATCTTAGATAGCAAGGAGGGACCCAGTTTATAAAAATGCAATAAAGAAGAATGATGCGAATTACAAATGAGAGAACTTAATAAAAGGAATATGTACAAGAAATCTGTTAGTTATAATAGTAATATTTATATTAGGATAAAATCCTATTTAATAGGATTATGTCGATTAGGATTAATTCCTATTTTCTAGGAGTTTTTAGTATGTTGAAACTCTGATCTCATTAAGAGATTAGAGTCCTATTTAGTTATGCTTTTAGTTGTAGTAAAACTCTTGTAACAAGAGCCTATATAACAAGCCTTTCGGCTCAGTAATAAATCAAGTAACAGAGAATTCTCTTACTCTGTTTTCTACATGGTATCAGGTTAGGCCGATCTTGATTTCCCTCTTTTCGAAATCAGATCTCTTAATCCTTGTCTTACTTTCTCTCGATTAGTCTTATTGTCATGACTAATCCCAGTGACATCTGGGGTCTCTCTGACTCCATGCCGATCCCAGCAACAACAGACCCAAAGTATAGCACATGGATGAGTGAAAATACCATGATCATGTCATGGTTAATCAACTCCATGCAGCCTAAAATAGGAGAAGATTCCATGTTGTACCAGACAGCAGCGGAAATTTGGAATGCAGCGAGAGACACCTATTCAAGTACCGATAATACCTCCGAGCTCTTTCGAGTAGAGAATCTCATCAAGGATCTTCGACAAGGAAAACTTACAGTAATCCAGTACTATGGCCTACTCAACAAGTATTGGCAACAACTTGATTTGTATGAAAAGAATGAGTGGAAGTGCCAAGAAGACAGTAATTTTTATGGTCAACAGAAAAACCAGAGGAGAGTATTTCAGTTTTTATCTAGGTTGAATGGTGAGTTTGATGGAGCAAAAGGCAGAATTTTAGCAACCAAACCTCTTCCCTTGGTTCGAGAGGTGTTCTCTGATATTAGGAGAGTGGATAGTAGAAGAACATTAATGGTTCCCACAGCCACACAACCAGATGCTTCAGCACTTGTCACTAGTTCCACTCCTAAGAATCACCAAAGAAGAAATCAACCTTGGTGTGAGCATTGTAAAAAACTTGGTCATTTGATAGACCAATGCTGGAAACTACATGGGAAACCTCTTGATTGGAAACCCAGTCGATCGAAATTTCAGAAAGAAGCTCATGTAGCTACCCAAGAAGACTCATTGAGTGACGTTAAAGAACAAATTGCAGCACTACAACAAACCTTGAGCAATATCACAGGCAAATCTTCAAACATAGCTCATTCTACTACTGCAAGTACCTTTTTATCCAATAAATCTGTCCAATGGATAATAGATTCAGGGGCATCAGACCACATGACAGGAGATCTGACCCTATTGGAAAATTACGGTTCTGCCGCACTTCCAGCTTCCATTCGAATTGCAGATGGCACTCTTACTCATGTCAAAGGGAGTGGTTCAGTCACATTAAATACCGATTTAGTTCTTCATAATGTGCTTTATGTTCCTAAACTTGCATGTAATCTGTTATCTGTCAGCAAGTTAATTCAAGAATCCAAATGTGATCTTCTTTTTTGCTCTGGTGGTTGTACTTTTCAGGAACAGGACTCGATGAAGGTGATTGGCAATGCTAGGTTAATCAAGGGCTTATACATACTTGAAGAATGTGTCTCTCCTCATTCACCCCTCTCCACCAACCTTAGGAAGCATGCTTTTCTTTCCACAATTAGTACAGATGATATTTTACTTTGGCACTATAGATTAGGACATCCAAGCTTTTTTTATTTATCTAAGATGTTACCAAATGAATAAGAATCCATCTTCTTTTTCTTGTGAGTTCTGTCAGTTTGCCAAACATACTAGGAAACCTTATGCTTCAGTCAAATATGAACCCACATCACCCTTCTCCATCATTCACAGTGACAACTGGGGTCCCTCGTCTATAAAAACCATTTCTGGGTATAGGTGGTTCATCTCATTTATTGATGATTACTCTCGGACAACTTGGGTATATCTTATGAAAGAAAAATCTGAGGTTGCAACTATCTTTAGAGAATTTTATCATAAAATTGCAACCCAGTTTGATACCAAAATAAAATCCTAAGAAGTGACAATGGGAGTGAATATTTTTGTACCTCTCTTAGTTCTTTCTTTAAGGAAAAAGGTATTGTCCACCTCACCTCATGTGTCAATACACCCCAACAGAATGGAGTAGTAGAAAGGAAAAATCGACACATCCTAGAAGTCACTAGATCTCTACTGTTTTCTGCTTGCACCCCTAAGTATCTTTGGGGAGAAGCACTTCTTACTGCTACCTACCCTTAGTTTTAGAAGGCGCAAGGCGCTCTGAGGCGCTAGAGGTCTTTAAGGCCGAGGCGTTAGGCGCTAGGCGAAGGCGAGAGCTTTTCGTAGGCGAAGCGCTTTTATATTAAAATATTATAAATATTATTTATTTTGAATTAAATATAAAATAAATAAAATAATATGAGAATAAAAAATATATTTTTGCATTAAGTGATGAAAATAACTAATAAATATATTTATAATATGAATATAAAAAATATATTCTTTTGATTCTTATTTTTTTTAAATGATCATTTAAATAAAATAAGAAGATTAAATAAATTAAGTCAACAAAAATACATTAAAATAATTTTTGGGTCTTATAAGAATCATAAACAATAATTTAAAAATAAATTAAAATAAAAATATTTATTTTTATATGATGTCATTTATAAAATAAAATAAAGATAAAAATATTTAATGGTTTATTTTATTATAATTAAACACAAAACAAATTACATGATATATATAAATATATAATTATAAATAAAAAAAATTAAAGTAGAAAAAAATCCTAACCCCCACCAAATTAAACAAATCACATGGTTTATTTTTGGGTCTTACACGTCTTTTAGAGTAGTAAAAAATGACAAATTTTTCGGGCCCACAAAAATAAAAGTGATTTAAATTTTTTCGGGCCCCACAAAATTTATTAACCCCCCACCACTTCATCTTTTTCCTCTCATCTTTTTTATCAGACCAGACTTCATCTTCTTTCTTTCATTCTTCTTCGTTGAAAATCTCAGTGTTTCTTCTTTCAAACTGTGATGCACGTAAAGCGAAAAAGGCGCGACGCTTAACGCCTTGGTGGAAGCGTGCTCTTTTCAGCGCTTAACAACGCCTGCCGTTCGTCGCTTCGCCTTGGCCGGTCAAGGCGTTTTTCCGTCCGCCTCTTGTCGCTTGGCGCCTGAGGCGCTCTTTTTCAAACTAAGTACCTACCTCATAAATAGGATGCCAAGTAAAATTCTAGGATTCAAAATTCCTACTGAAGTGCTTCTCACTCACTTCCCTCATTTTAAACCTTTACATAATAGACTTCCTCCTAAAGTTTTTGGGTGTACTGCTTTTGTCCATATTCACCAAACGCATCAAAGTAATTTAGATCCAAAATCTGTCAAATGTGTGCTTATTGGTTATTCTTCTCGCCAAAAAGGCTACAAGTGTTATTCTCCATCCACAAGGAAAACTTATGTTTCCTTTGATGTCACCTTTTTTGAAGATACACCTTATTTCTCTAAGACAGAAATTCAGGGGGAGAGTTCTAAGGAATTTCAGTCTGTGCAAACCTTTTTGCCGATACAAACTACTCTGTCATTCCCTACTATTACTCTTCCTCAGTCAGAAACTCAATGTTTCAGTCATGAAATAGATAATCCTACAGAGTTATCCTCTCCTTTGCCCAACAACCTAGTCCTACCACTTTGGAAAAACAACCTGGCAATGATCATGAAACCATGACACCTCAACTTCAGGTTTATTCAAGGAAAAAGAAGGCTACTGCAGATCAACCTAGCATTGGCCAAATACTGGAATCGACTCCTGCTACTGAAATCGAAAGTAATAATGTTGGACCAGAAGATAATCAAGAATCTCAGAGAAAAGAAACAGTAGAACTTGATGATTTTCCTATTGCCATTAGGAAAGGAGTGAGAAAATGTACTGCACATCCAATAAATAGGTATGTTGCATACGGAAAGTTACAATCTGATTTCAGAGCTTTTACTGCCAGTGTTAATGGTGAGAAGATACCCAAAGACGTAGCAGAAGCATTCCAATTTCCTGAGTGGAGAAAGGCAGTGGAAGAAGAGATAAAAGCCTTGCAAAAGAATAATACATGGAACTTGACAGAATTGCCAAATGGAAAAAAGACTGTTGGGTGCAAATGGTTATTCACCATTAAATACAATTCTGATGGAAGTATAGAAAGATACAAGGCAAGCCTGGTTGCTAAAGGATTTTCTCAGACCTATGGGATAGACTATCAAGAAACATTTGCTCCAGTTGCAAAGTTAAACACAATTAGACTTTTATTATCAATTACTGTCAATATGGACTGGAAATTGCATCAATTAGACATTAAAAATGCATTTTTAAATGGAGATCTGGAGATTCCACCAGGACTGGAAGGAAAAATCACTAAGAACACTGTCTGCAAACTCAAGAAATCACTATATGGCTTGAACCAATCACCGAGAGCATGGTTTGACAGATTTGCCAAAGCAATGATACAAGGTGGATTTCAACAATGTCATGCTGACCACACTCTATTCAAGAAAATTGGGCCAAATGGAAAGATTACATTGCTAATAGTATATGTAGATGATATTATAATCACCGGGAATAACGAAGGAGAAATAGGAGATTTAAAGAAGAATCTAGCAAAAGAATTTGAAACCAAGGACCTAAGAAACATGAGATATTTTCTAGGTATAGAAGTTGCAAGATCCAAAGAAGGATTGGTTATCAATCAACGAAAATATGTACTAGACCTTCTTACTGAAACAGGAATGTTAGGATGCAAACCTATTGAAACCCCTATGGATCCAGGCTTAAAATTCGACAAGGAGAAGAATGGAAGTCCAGCAAACAAGGAAACCTATCAAAGGCTGGTAGGTAAATTAATTTATCTTTCCCTCACAAGACCAGATATCGCATACTCTGTGGGTATTGTCAGTCAACATATGAGTGATCCAAAGGAAGAGCATATGGAAGCAGTGATCAGGATTCTAAGGTTCCTGAAATTTACTCCAGGAGCTGGTCTTATCTTCAGGAAAAATCAAGACAGAAATGTGAAGATCTACACTGAAGCAAGTTGGGCAGGTGAATTAACAGATAGAAGATCTGTGAGTGGCTATTGTTCCTATGTTTGGGGAAATTTGGTCACATGGAGGAGCAAAAAACATGTTGTTATCTCTCGAAGCAGTGCTGAGTCAGAGTTCAGAGCTATGGCCCTTGGACTTTGTGAAGGAATATGGATCAAAAGATTACTTATGGAGCTAGAACTGGATAATGATGAGAAAGACTTTGAAATTTTTAGTGATAGTCAGTCAGCCATGAGTATAGCTAAGAACCCAGTACAACATGACAGAACTAAACACATAGAGATAGATCGACACTTCATACATGAGAAAGTCAACAGTGGAGTGGCAAATTTGAAATATGTGTCTACAAAGGAGCAGCTTGCAGATATCCTCACTAAAGCTCTTCCAAGAGTCACTTTCGATGAACTTTCATTCAAACTGGGTATATACAACATATATACACCAGTTTGAGAGGGAGTGTTAGTTATAATAGTAATATTTATATTAGGATAAAATCCTATTTAATAGGATTATGTCGATTAGGATTAATTCCTATTTTCTAGGAGTTTTTAGTATGTTGAAACTCTGATCTCATTAAGAGATTAGAGTCCTATTTAGAGTCCTATTTAGTTATGCTTTTAGTTGTAGTAAAACTCTTGTAACAAGAGCCTATATAACAAGCCTTTCGGCTCAGTAATAAATCAAGTAACAGAGAATTCTCTTACTCTGTTTTCTACAAAATCCTCGTGATACATTGTTTTCAAAGAAAATATAAATCAGACCTTGATGAGTCGGTTTTTGTGATAAACATTGAAACCTTGAACGTCAATATGATATTTGGCATCTTTCACAAAACCAATGGTCACCACAGCAGCCAGCTGATGACAGAAGTGAAGAAAATCAGCATCAAACCATATAGCAAAGCAAAAAAAAGATAAATATTACTATTCAATAATTACTACATTCAAATCCTTGGGGGCACCCTCAGCACTGGGATTTGGTCGATAGGTTATCATCTCCGTCAGCATCATATCATTAACTACGTTGTGGTGCTCAACATCTTTCCCACGTAAGATGATTCTGAAGTTGGGTGGAAGTCTCAAATAAAGTATTGATGCATAACTCTGCCAAATGAACAGAAAATAAACTATAATCAATAACATATGTGATATGCCAGAAAATAAATGTGCTATCTCAAGCTAAGGCACAAGAAAACACAAAGAGCCTTTATCAACGGTACAAATCATAATTTTTCTGCCATGGAAAAAGAGGAGCTAGGTGTTAGTTACCCTCAGTGAATGCCTATATGTCAGAAAGTGCCTAGAGTTGGGAAACTCTTTAGCCATTTGTATATTTTTCTCATCACGGTTAACACCTCTGAGTTGGATATCCTGCCAAGAATAGTTGAGTTCACCCCATAAGTTTAACATAACTGCATTCTATTCTGTTTGTATTTAGACTTTAAAAGTAAAGAAAAAGTCCCGAGCATTAGAGACATACATGTTGGTTGGCATGAAAATCAAGCTCCGATAGCCCCTGGTCATCCTCCCATAGATTATAGATAATAATCCGTGTTCCATGGTCTTTCATCAGATTGAACTAGAAGCAGGAAAAGCAACGAATTTACCACAATCATAATAGAAAAGCTATACAGACGAGTACCAATTACAAAACTGATGCTGAAAAAAATTATGCACAAAAAGATAAGTTTAACATAACTGCATTCTATTCTGAATATAGGAAATTCACCGACAGGCGACAATAAGGGAATTCACCGACAGGCGACAATATGCCAAAGCAAAGAATATAGGTGAGAATACGAAACAACTAGTATCCCCAACACACCTATTCAACAATCATCTTTCTACTGGCAACAAAATTGTGTTTGTTCCTTTTGTCAATCGAAATGATTTTAACTTGAGAAACAAAATGTTAGACCAAAACTAGAAATTGTGAAAGGAGATCCGGAATTACCTGACGTAGGAGGTCTGCTTCACTAGAAAATGGAGACCACTGTATTATAGTTTCTACATTCCTATCCCAATCACTGACAGTAGATCGCATCAACTTGCTCCATTCACTTTGTTGCCATTCATAATCTAGCTGGTCATTTCAACCCCAAAATGATTAAAGGGCACAACAAGAGCATAGTTTCTGCAGTACCTTACCAACTATAAGCACAAAAAATCCAAAGCAACATAGACAAATGATCCAAACTTGATCCCTCAACTTTCTCTTTTATTTTTTTTTCTATCCTGAAGGAAACAGTGCCTTCTTGCATGGCTTCAATAGGCAAATAAACAACAGATTAACAGAAAATACTTGGCTTAAATGTAAGATTATTTAACCTCTAGTTTTATGCAAGCCATTCATTGGAGAAACACCATAAATTAACGACCTCTGCAGTGAATAATGGGATGATTAAGAATATTACAGACTATCCCAGTAGCATGGAGTAACAAAATGATGATCTATTTCGCTTAATACATTTCTCTCAAGCTTGCATGTTGTCAACAACATAAGTTACGTTGAAGAAATAAATCTAGTTCTATTGCATTGAACCTATATCGGCTTGGCTTTAGAAGTTACTAGTTACTACCACCATTCCAAATGCAATGACAGTTACTACCACCATATTCGTCATACAAACAGTGTGTAAAGTTGTGTTGACATTACCATGGGCACCACAATGTCTTCCTTTCCAGTGCTTGTCAAAAAAGTGTAGGATAGCAATCCAATGCTCTGTGTGGGGCTACAAACAAACCAGATAATATGACACTTGTTGCAGCAACAATAAATAAAAAGTGGAGTTCAAATAGGAAGTAGAAGAGTTGTAGTATGTCCAAAAAATAAAAGCATAAAATCCAATGGTGACACAGATTAGGGGTGAGCATTCGGTTAATTCGGTCGGTGGCCGAACCGAATTAACCAAAACCGAATTAACCGAAATTTTTAAAATCTTAACTGTTAACCGAACCGAATTTTCTTTAACCGAATTAACCGAACCGAAATTATTTCGGTTAATTAGCCGAATTAACCGAATTAACCAAAATTTATTATAAATTTTGGTTAAATTACATAATAGGTCACTAAATTAAGCTAAAATAATTTTTTAGTCACTAAACTTTTATTTTATACTAATTTAATACAAAATTTAATGACCATTTTATAATATAAAAAAATTTAATGAATATTTTATAATATTATAAAAGTTAAATGACTAAAAATAAATAAATATAATATGTATAATATTTAATATATATAATTTCGGTTAATTCGGTTAATTAACCGATTTCGAACCGAATTAACCGATAACCAAATTATCAAAAAAAAATAACCGTTAACCGAATTTACCAAAAATTAACCGACCGAATTAACCGAAATAATTTCGGTTCGGTCGGTTAACCGAACCGAATGCACACCCCTAACACAGATGGCATGAAGAGAAAACACACGGTCACACACACACAAAGTGATTTGGAAATTATTGCCACTGCCACAGCAATGCATCAAGATATCCATAAGGACAGGGTGAACTCAAGGTGAAGATTAATAGCCAGACCAAGTCTCAACAAGCAAACTGTTCAAAATTGAAGTCATTGAACAATACCTATTTACCCTCTAAAAGAGCTCAATCTACACAAATTAACTAGTACCTTGGATTAAATAAATACCGATGAACCATGTACAACCACTTTGTTTACATGCTCAACTAAACACGATACACAGTTACTAAGCAACATATAGACGAGGAGTGAACAAAACTGGATTCAATTCGAAAAAACAAAATTTTCAACTTGACTCGACACAAGAACTCAAACTTGACTCGAATCATAATTCAAAAACCTCAACTCTAAAAATTTTCAAATAAAGTTTGAGTTACAAAATAAGACTCGAATAACTTGAAATTTTTAATAATTAGCAAATCGATTTTCAAGTTCAAGTTGAGTCCCTCAACTATCATACATATATCGCATATGAAAAAAAAATGAAGAAATGTATATGTATATGGTCATAGAAAGCTATTTAAATTGGAACCAGTCATTACCATAACATTAAAATGTTTACAAATAAATTTGAATAGAAGCTCAAATACCTCAACTCGAAATTCATAAACTCGACTCGGCTAAAAGCCTAAAAGAACATCACAAAGTTTGAGTTAAAATATAGGACTTGTCACCGGAATAACTCAATTTTTTACTCTATTCAACTCAATCGAATGTTCACCCCTAATACATACAACATGCTTTTTTTACCATTAACTCAATGAAAATAAACTTACACAAAACCCATCATAAACAATTGAATTAACAAATATTATACTAGCCAAAAAATCTTAAGACTAACCGATTTCCATCTTTTCCACAACACCGAGAAAATACAATAACATCAGCGCCAAGCCTCATGGTACTAGTCTTGAATCCATTGCCATCTGAAGAAAAGGAATACAAGAATTAAAACTGCTTTATGAGGAAGACAAATAAACAGATATAAAGCATCTCTTTTACAAAATATAGAAATTCATAAATACATTGTCCAATGGTGTTTGCTACTTTGCTTTTCGCAGAATATCCAAGGGACATGCAATGACGCATTTTGTCAGGATCCATCCCACCACCATTATCTACAAAGAAATGTGATAAAACATCATTAAAAGGGTGAAGAAACTAAATACTCTATGGAACTAACTATTTCAAGTAGCACCTTAGAACATGTAGAAATAAGCAACTCAAAATGCAGAATAAACATAAGAAACATAAAGCATATGTTAGACATGGTAAAATACCTTCAATTACCAAGATTCTATTCCCATCCTTCTTACTTTTGAGCACATCTATGTTCACATATGTAGCTCCATTGCAAACCTGAAATTAGTAAATGAAGATACATACAAAACTGAGAAAAAGAAAGCAAATATTACACACTAGGAACGTCGTTGGCATCAAGTACCTCGTCCAAAGAGTTGTCTAGAAGTTCCGCAAAAGCTGTAGAAGTAAAATAATAAACATATCCAAGAAGGCCCATAAGAGCAAGGAAATGTTAACAAGATAAGAACAGCTTAAATCATAGCAAAGATGTGAATATATGTTAGACTACTCTACCTCCGAGGGCCCATTTATGACTTGTTGCATTGGAATGTAGAAATTTTGGATGAACCCTGACATGATCCATGCCACCTACAAGTCAAATGAAATTAAGCGAACAAGCATTGAACAAAATCAATAAATAAACAGATATCAAGCAAGTAATTGTTTAGGTTCCATGTGATTAAATTTGTAATTAGAATTTCCCAATAAATTTAGCATGCAAAAACACAGTTAAGGTCCTAAAGAGGTGAGCAAAAATTTCCAAGCATATTATTGTTTCTCTAGGTTCCATTTCTAAATCAATAAATAAAGAAACAGATCTCAAGCAAATAATTCTCTAGGCTCCGCATGATTAAGTTGGTAATTTGAATTTCCCAATAAATTTAGCAATGCAAAAACAGAGTTAAGGGTATAAACTACATAGAGGTAAGCATATTTTTTTGTTTCTCTAGGTTCCAAATTAGGAACCAAATTAACATTGTCATCTTGCTAGCAATATACAAAACTAAAATACTTATAACATAACATTATTAATCAACGATGCTACCTGTAGATAACTCCCAAGCGCTAGATGAACCTCCATCATAATCCCCAGCCTTCCAGAACTGCTTGCAAACCACACTTGAACTCGCACTAGTAGTTGCCGCCTGTTCCAGCGGGTTCGCCGTAGCAGACGCCTCCACAACCACCATATCAGTGGCCAACGGACTAGGAGCCGGATCATCCGGCGGTAAAGGAGCCAAAAAACCCAGCGGTAGCACGAAGTCGACATCATTCATCTTCCGCTTCCTCGAAGCCCTACCTTCAGGCCCTTCCCCTGCAGAAACGGCGCCGTTTGCATTATCGTTCTCGTCCAGATCGTCCGAACCGCTCGAGTCCGAATCGCTGCTACTGCTGCTGAGCTCGATGACCGAGGAAGTGTGTTGCCGTACAACTCCGCCAAGTTTCCCTCTTTCAGCATTTAACGTTTCCACAATCTCTTGCTTAACGCGAACGTCCATGGTTTAACGGCCAAAGTAAAATCAAAGAAAACGAAAACCGAGAAATCAAGGAAAGGAGAAGAAAAGAAAGAAAGTTCAAATTCCCGATATTCCTTAGTTAAGACGCCTTTGCATGTGAGATTTGAGAAGTGTAAACTTTCAGGAAAATGCGATTGCAGATTCTGTTTTCTTTTGGCTTGGAGAACAAAATTTAAGGAATGAATGAACTTGGGTTGAAGGAAGATTTAGATGGAAAATATAGAAATACAGACGGCATCGGCGTTTGGGGTTCTGGAGGCAGCCGAAATGGTTGTCAAATATCCGGTTTTACGTCGACCCCTCGGCTCTCATGACGGTTTATGTTATTCAATTGATTATCTGAACTGAGACTAACTATAATCAGGTGCAATTCGTCTGAGTGACTCAATGTTTTAATTTGGTAGGTTTAAAGTTATTTAAAGTTAGAATTAGAGAATTAAAGAGAAGATATATTTTTTAAATATAAAGTTTAAGATAAATATAAAAATTAGGGTTAGAGTTAGAATTTAATTTTTTAAAATTTTAATAGACGCAAGAAAAAATGAATAATTACGGTACATGAGATTTCTACTCCTATAATTAGAGTGTTCAAAAATATATGAATCAATCGGTTTGATCTAATTATTTATTCATTTGCTTTGAAAGTTTTATATATTTGATTCGATTTGATTTGCTTTGAAAGTTTATATATCTGATGTTTGAAACCATGACTTCTAAAATTAACAACCATTTCTTTAAACGCTTAAGCTAGAGGGCTCGTACCGGGCCTATGATATAATCTCTCCACCAAAAGGGGAGAAATTATTTTATGCACTGGTTCCACCGCGTAATCCATGGTCCCTAGCCACTAAAAAATTGTCAATTAATTTCTATAATTTCCATGTCATTTTTTTAAGGGTGAATCTTCACTTTTTTTATTACCATATAAATAGGTAGTGGACGGTTAAATAGAGATTAATTAGAAAAAAAATAATATAGAAAATAAAAATAGTTGACAATTTTTTAGTAACTAGAGACAGGGACGGAGGTATATAGGGGTGGGGAGGGACAATCGTCCCACCCCGAAGAATTTTTTTCCACTTTTGTTCCCCTATTTAAATTTTTTAAAAAATTGATTTTTTATGAATTTGTCTCCTACTTCTAAACATTTATGTTTTGCCTCTTTAACCTCAAATTCTAGCTCTGTCTCTGACTAAAAACTATAAATAACGTGACGAAACTGATCCATAAAATAATCTCTCCGAAAAGCCGGGAATTAAGCATGTATATAAAAACGTGGAGCCCAAAATTCCAAGACCTTCAGCTAACCAACTCCCCACTAATCTACAAGATCATCTCCGTGTGCTAAATAACAACAACAAAAGGTGGACTCATCTTCATCAAGTTTCCATTTTGTCTCATCTATTTAATAATCAACAAAAGCATGGAAGTTGAAGAACTGAACTCCCTGTTTGAAACAAACACTTGCAAATTCTAGTGATAGAGTCAAAGTCTGGAGGTTGAAGAACAGTTTATATCCTCTGTTCTCAGCTTAAACACTTGGTTTTCCGGCTTCACTTCTCGATTCACCGGACTGAAATGGATAGTGTAAAGAAGAAATGGAAGAAAAACATGACACTGAAGGTATGGGAAAGATGCAGAAAAGCGTCAACAAGATCATCGTCCACATCTCCGGACCGTCGTGCCGTTAAGGTGGCGCCGGAAGGTTGTTTCTTCGTCTACGTTGGACCCCAAAGACAAAGGTTCGTGATCAAGACCAAGGTTGCCAACCACCCGTTGTTCCGGATGCTGTTGGAAGACGCAGAGCTGGAGTACGGGTTCACCAATGAAGGTCCACTCTTTCTTCCCTGCGACGTCGAGTTGTTTGATCAAGTTTTGGCAGAGATCGACGATCCGGAAATAACTCCGGTTTGCAGCTTCGCTTGCAGCCCTTCTCGGCGTTCTGCCGTCAATAAAGGCTATTATGGATCGTATAATCTTCTCCGTCCATCTTGAATGCACCTACAGGCTACATCCATGTAATTGAAAAATGTTGGGTTGTTGTTTTCATAATTTAATACATATTAAACTTAAAGTGAACGAAAAGTTTATATAATATCCCAAAGTTTGTGGTTTTGGTTGGGTAGTCAAATCTGTCGAGAAAGCAATGAAAATTATTTAATGTTATTTTAAATAATTTCCCAAACTTAAAAAATGTTTTAAATAATTATAATATTTATTACAACTACACTTTCATCCTTACACATTTATTAAACCATTTATTTTTTAAATGTCATGGGACAATTATCCTCTTCTCAAAAATTATATTTAATAAGATGTGTAATGTCATCATTTATATATTTCAAGATCTCATTTTTTCTTTTCGATATGAGATTAATATTTCTTACATCTTGTAAAAACTGCGATCAACTTTCGAACTCTATTTTATCTGAATATATCTACAGATTTCTAGTTGAACTTTTACAATACCTTGTAGCTACTGTTTTTTATGAAATCGTGTACGATATCGATTATTGTCATTAGAATGTAATATCTCTATTTAATCAAAAATATTATTGTTTTATCATATTTGAAGTAATTTGACAAAAAAAATGAAAGTTCAATGGTGAAAAAGAACAAAATGAAAACTTAGGTAATTAGTTCATGACACAAATTCTTTTTTGGGGAGTAATTGTTTATAGAATTAGTTAAAATTTAAGCTAATTGTTTGCTTCTCCTAAGCTTAGCTACACCTGGATACAAAAGCAAGTACAGTCAAAACATGTTAATCAAGAAGCCTGGTATCACATATCCAACTGCGGTTTTTGACAGAATGAAACTTCAAGCAACACTGCACCCACGGCGGATTTCTAGCGCCACCTTCGATTTCCCGCCCATCACCGCTTAATGGTACTCCCAGCAAATGAATTAGCTTACGTCTCAGAGCATCGGTGGACGAAGCGTTGAAAAAATTCTCCTAAACAAGTGCAGGATAATAGAATTAAACAATTTCACAAGACAAATACACCAGCAAAGTCTAAGGTTATGTCACCACAAAATTTATAAATGTGAAGAGAAAATGGTTGAATAATGCCCTTACCCCATCGTCAGCATAAGCATAAGCATGGATTCGGGCAGTTGGATCCTCTAGGGTAAACCTAACCCTATAAATTCCACGAGGGGAGCGGAAATCCTCAGCTCGCCACGGAATTGCAGCAACAACTCGTATTACACACCTGAATTTCCTTGCTCCCTGGAAGGTTATCCAAGCAACAAAGGTAGTTACCAGACTATATAGCCACCTATTAGGTGCCATTTTCACCGATCATCTTTCTCACTTGCCCTATACATTCCAAGACAACAAGATAAAAGGAGAGAGTAGTCCCAAACGAGACGATTGCAAGCAAACAAAGAAGAAAACCATTTTTATCATACAAATAAAACGATCAACTACTTGGACCATCCTGCAACCCAATGCCAGTTGGAACTACTACAGCCATTAAACCCAAACTTAAGCACCCAAAATATGTACACTACAAAACTCAAACCAATTGTTGTGGCAGAAAAAAAAGTATAAATTTTCAACCGAGTTCAAACAAACTCAATTAGAGTCTACCTCTTATTGACAGATCAATCATGTAGGTGGCTGTGTGAGGGAAGAAAAGAGATTGCAGATGATTCAAAATTCAAAAGGGTCTCAAAGGTAGAGGCATATTTCGGGACTTTTTGGATAAAAAGAAAGTTGTGTCTGGGAGAATGGGGAGGAGAGGATCCATCAATGTTAACCTTTTGGTGAAAATAAAACCATGAAGGGTATAATACCTTCTGATAAGTGACAAGGTCCATCAATGTAACAAATGGCGCACCCTTGCAGTTAACCTCTGATCAAGGGCATACAAAAATTAGAAGTCCATTATCACTAATAAATTTCAATAGGTTCCAGGGAAAATGTGATAACTGCTTCTAGGAGATTGAATCAAATATACCAATAAATGAGAAATTAAAATAAGTTATGGTAACAACACGGAACCTGTGATTTTTGATGGCCATGGAAAGCACCAATATGGCATCCGTTCTAGTTTACATATTGATCGACGCTCATAATTGCTGACATGTATGGATATGGTAAGAGAGTGAAACATGAGAACTTCTGAAAAGAATATCAATCAAAAGGGAATAGACAATCTATTAGTTTAACAATGTCTTGCATGCAACAAAAAATCACCTCTGACGCTCAAGTATGAGAATATCATCAGTTGGCATATCTCGGATCTTTGAAGCAGATGTGAACACGCCATACCATAATCCTTCATACACTTTGCATGATACACGAAAAAGTTTCACCCATTGACCAATTTTCAGCAACTGAAGGATATATGTTATACAGTCCACATCAAGGCGCACTCTTAAGACAGTGCCGGCAGTAGGAAATGTAGATAGCACATCTCTTGATGAAGGCAATGGTTCGAAATGTAGAGGAAGCGGATTATGCATTTCATCTTCCAGCCTGTGGAGCATACTCATTAAACGAATAAATCTGTTAGATTACAAGTAAATAAAGATTAGACATAGCAAGCATCAATATTGTGCTTGTCCAAACTAAAAGCTGTTTGATTAAGCCAAGTTTAATCATACGAGTTAACGCTGTTGATAGACCAAATCTAAATTTTATGAAGATACTATGCCCCAAAGGAGGTGAGGAATGCACATGTTCTCCCTTTAATGCATGCCTTCTTTTTACATCAAAGAATTAGCAAGTTAACAATTATAATAGTAACAGAAAACAGCAAGCTCATATGGTCCCAATACCTCACAAATTATGTATAAATGTAACGAGTATTTGAAGTTTCGAGTACTTGACTAAAAGATGAAAAAACTAGGTTGCTAGGAAATCTTTTGCCAAAAATATCAGCACAATGGTAACTCATTGAGAAGATCTAACTTCATGCTATAAAAACCGTAGGAAAGGGAATCTTCTAATTTACATAGAAGTCTATTTAATAGACTGAGTACATCGAGTTGTTACACACCAAGTAGGATTCCTCACTAGTTAAACTCTATCTAGGATAATTAAGTTAGAGATTCTATACAACTTAACTACTATTAGATAATATTTACAAGAGTCTCGGTAGAACTAAAACTCTAATATTCACCGACACTCCCCTCAAGTTGGTGAGTAGATAGTATAGACTCCTAGCTTGGATGTGAATTCATCAAAGGTTGCTCGTGGTAGTGCCTTGGTGAAGACATCAGCTAGTTGATCTTTGGTAGGAACAAAATGGAGCTTTGCAAGTCCATTATTAACCTTTAGTTTCAAACTCTTTTGCCAGTAACTCCCCAGTGATTATCATGTCATCGACATAAACAATAAAGAATGGCTTCCTCTTACATGCTGCAATCTTGACAAAGAGCGTATGCTCTGCTTGGCATTGTCTATAGCTATACTTCATCACAACTTTAGTAAACCTGTCAAACTGGTCCCTTGGGGACTGTTTCAAACCATAAAGAGATTCAATTTATATACCTTCTGTCAATTGGAGTATCAATTCCTAAAGTAATTTGCTTATACACCTCCTCTTCAAGTGTCCCATTCAAGAAAGCATTTTTGATGTCTATCTGATGCAGCTTCCAATCCTCATTTGCAGTTAGAAAATGTAGTACTCTAATGGTGTTCAGCTTTGCCACATGTGCAAAGGTTTCTTGGTAATCTATCTCATAGGATTGTGTGAACCTCTTTGCTATCAGTCGAGCTTTAAATCTTTCCACACTGCCATTTGGGTTGTACTTAATTGTAAACACTCACTTGCAGACAACTACTCTCTTGCCTTTAGGTAATTCTGTCAACTATCATGTCAATTGTAAACACTCACTTTATATACCTTCTGTCAATTGTAAACACTCACTTGCAGACAACTACTCACTTGCAGTTAGAAAATGTAGTACTCTAATTGAGTTGAAGGGGTCTAATTTCTTCCTCCTAGAGCTGGCAATTACCCATGGATGATGACTCATCCGATCCATCCGATTTAATTAAATGGATGAAAACCCGATAAAACATGGGTTTAATCCATTTAAAGTGAGTGATGGATGGAGCGGTTGATGGATTAGGGTGAAAATTTTTCAACCCATCATCCAATCCGTCACCCAACCATCCACCTATTCATCCATTAATATAATATTAATTTAAAAAAATATTAATTATCTTAAAAACTTTTAAACCCTAAAATATTTACTCGTTTTCTCATTTCAATATCACTTATTTAATTTTAGTTTCACACTTTCTCCTATAATTTCAACCGAAAATTAAATAAAAATGTATTTATTTTTTTATTTTTTTTATTTTCTTTTAATTTTAGTTTAGATTTTAATATTTTTTTCGTTCTCTTTCATGTTCTTATGCAACATTTGATTTTTTTCCCAGATTTCATTTCTCAATTATTGATAGGTTGAGAAAATCTGCAAGAGTATCCAAGATGAATCCAAAATATTTTGATTATGCAATCTCCACGTCATAGTTCATCAAGAAAGAAAATCAAATCACAGATTCACTAGTTGCTGCATTTGTTTTAATTTTCTGTTAATAAGATTTGTTGGTTATTATTTTGTTTGTTAAGATCATCTTATTTTTAGAGATAGGATAGGATAATTAGGAAAAGTTGTTATATGTTTATGTTATTTAAACTATGGGAAGAAAGGAATAAAGGCAACAAATTTCAATTAAACTTCTTGTGGTTTGTTCTTACCCGGAATAGAACGTTAAAAAATTCTTAAGAGCTTTGATCGGGACCTATCATTGGTATCAGAGCAAGGTTAAAATGACTACGAACAAGAAACGTATAGAAAATTTAGAAAGCTCTCTTGGAACTGTCCAAGATCAGTTGAGCAGACTTAAAACAAGTTTAACAGACAAGATACAACGATTGGAGAATGCATTGAGCAAAACTACTGATGCCTTACTTTCGAAGCAGGAGCCTACCTCTAGCCATGTGAACTCATCCACCGGTCTATCTCAACAAACTAGAGAAGAGTCACAAGGCAATGGTCACTCATTGTCCTTTATTCAACCAATGAAACTTGAGTTTCCAAAGCATGCTGGAGATGATCCCACTGAATGGTTTACGAAGGTGGACCAATTCTTTGAATTCCAAGGCACTAAAGATTCCGAGAAAATACAATGGTCTGCTTATCATCTTTAAGGAGAAGCAAACCAATGGTAGAGGTGGCTACGTCAATCATACATGACTGATGACAAGGGAATCACTTGAGAGCTTTTTGTTGAGGAACTATGGTCTCGATTCGGTCCTACAGATTGTGAGGATTTTCATGAAGCGTTATCCAAGATCAAGCAAGTTGGGTCTCTACGTGACTACCAAAAAGAGTTCGAGCGGTTGGGAATCAAGTGCAAGGGTGGTCTCAAAGATGAAATTGCTGATGGAATAAGGATGTTCAAACCCCAAACTTTGAAAGATGTCGTTAGTCTTGCGAGGATGCGTGATGAACAATTAAAACGTCAACGAAAAATTCAACGACCAACTCATTTTTTTACCGACTCTCCTTTATCAACAAAACCCAAAACAAACTTGCCTATGAAACGGCTCATATGGAGTGAAATGCAAAAAAAAAGAGCGCAAGGGTTGTGCTTCAACTGTGATGAGAAGTTTACAACCAGCCATAGATGTCAGGGGTCGCAACTTCTAATTTTAGAAGGAAATGAGGATAGCTATGAGGAAGAGATAACAGATGATACGTTAGAGTTACAACCTGAAATTTTCTTACATGCACTTTCAGGTTGGTCGTCCCATAAAACAATGCGGGTATTGGCTAAAATTGGTGCACATACAATCGTAGTCTTGATTGATAGCGAGTCTACTCATAATTTTATTAGCAAAAAGATGGCTACAATGCTACAACTACCAGTCCTTCCAACTAAATCTTTCAATGTGAAGATAGCTAATGGAGAACCATTGCAGTGTCGAGGCAGATTCGAAAATGTTCCAATTGATATTCAAGGTATCCCTTTTGTACTCACTCTATATGCTTTACCACTAAATGGGTTGGACTTGGTTTTAGGGGTTCATTGGCTGGAACAATTGGGAACAATGGTTTGCAATTGGAAGCAATTAACAATGGAATTCCAGTGGAATAACTAGACTCACAAGTTACAAGGCTTGGATGCAACAATAATTCAACCAACCACAATGAAAATAATTACCAAAGAAGCACGACAAGGAAGGTCTATGTTTGCCATTGCTCTACCTTCCACTATTGATCCAAAGGCGTCAATGGTTAATCTTGACATGAAACAATTATTGGAACGATTTGGTGATGTATTTCTAGAACCAAAGCAGCTACCGCCTACAAGGGACATTACGCATCACATTAATTTAAAAGAAGGTACCGAGCCAATTAATGTCCGACCCTACAGGTATACCTATTTTCAAAAGCTGAAATTGAAAAACAAGTTCATGATATGCTAAAATTGGGGATAATACGACCTAGCACTAGTCCATTTTCTTCACCTGTTTTATTGGTTAAAAAAAAAGACGGATCTTGGCGATTTTGCACCGACTATAGAGCACTTAACGCTGCAACCATCAAAGACAGGTTTCCTATTCCTACAATTGATGATATGCTAGATGAACTTTATGGAGCTACCTATTTCACCAAACTTGATTTAAGGGCGGGCTATCATCAGGTACGAATGCATGAACCAGACATTCCTAAAACTGCTTTTCGTACGCACCATGGTCATTTTGAATATTTAATGATGCCATTCGGCCTTTGCAATGCACCTTCTACCTTCCAAGCCATTATGAATTCCATATTTCGTCCTTACCTTCGTAAATTTATTCTTGTTTTCTTTGATGACATTTAATTTTTAGCCCCAATTGGAACATGCATCTTGAACATGTTAAAATGGCTTTTGAAATCTTAAGGCAACAACATTTTTTCATCAAATTCAGCAAGTGTGCTTTTGGCTTACAAGAGATCGAATATTTGGGTCACATTGTTACTTCTCAAGGTGTTAAAGTTGATCAAACAAAGATTCAGACCATGCTAGATTGGCCTACGCCTACAAATGTTTCTGAGTTACGTGGTTTCTTAGGAATAACAGGATATTATCGAAAACTTGTGCGCAATTATGGAATCAGAGCAAAGTCGCTTACCAACCTTCTAAAAAAGGGGAAATTTAATTGGCACATGGAAACGGAAGCGGCCTTTCAAGAGCTCAAGAAAGCCATGACTACCACTCCAACACTAGCAATGCCCAATTCTAATGAACCATTTGTCATTGAAGCAAATGCATCAGGTAGCGGTATTGGTGCAATTTTAAGTCAACATGGACAACCAATTGCTTTCATGAGTCGAGCATTAGGTATCTCCAAACTCTCCTTATCTGTTTATGAAAAGGAAATGTTAGCAATAATTCATGCAATTCGGATATGGAAACCATATTTGATGGGCAACAAGTTCTATATAGAAACGAATCAGAGGAGCCTCAAGTATCTTTTAGACCAACGGATTGGCACATCCGAACAACAAAAATGGGTCTCTAAGTTATTGGGATATGACTACGAGATTAGATATAAGCCGGGGCGTGAGAATAATGCGGCTGATGCACTATCTCGGGTAACTGGTAGTCCTTGTCTTAATTCTTTATTTATATCTCATACTAAATTATGGGATACGATTCGGAAAGACACTAGCATCAACCCGTATATGAAAAAAATTAGTCAGATGGCAACTGAAAATCCCAATAGTCCACATTGTTGGCGTAATGGACTAATTTACTATAAAAATAGGGTCATTGTTCCTCCTCAGTCCAATGTCATTCAATTACTCTTGAAAGAGTTTCATGATTTTCCTCTTGGTGGACATTCTGGTGTCTTAAGGACATACAAAAGAATTTCACAGCAGTTTTATTGGTCGTCCATGTATAAAACAGTGCAGAACTATGTGGCTTCATGTGATGTTTGTCAGCGTACAAAGAATGAAGCTCTATCCCCCGCGGGACTTCTCCAACCACTCCAAATTCCTTGTCAAGTATGGGATGATGTCACAATGGACTTCATTGATGGACTTCCACTATCAAATGGTAAAAATACAATTCTTGTTGTAGTTGATAGGTTGAGTAAATCAACACATTTTTTAGCTCTTTCTCACCCATATACAGCAAAAATGGTGGCTGAAAAATTCATTGATGGTATTGTTAAACTTCATGGCATGCCACGATCCATCATTAGTGACCATGATCCTATCTTTATCAGTTATTTTTGGAAAGAATTTTTTAAGATGTCAGGCACACATTTGAAAATGAGTTCCGCTTATCATCCGCAAACTGACAGGCAATCCGAGGTTGTCAATCGTTGCATTGAGCAATATCTACGATGTTTTGTTCATCAACAACCTCGTAAGTGGCACTCATTTCTTCCTTGGGCCGAATTATGGTATAATACTGCATACCATATTTCTACAGGAATGACCCCATTTCAAGCTCTATATGGCAGACCCCCTCCAACTATACCGCACTATCATGAAGGTCATTGTCCAGTTAATGAAGTCAACAAAAGCTTAGCCACTAGAGATATCTTATTACGACATCTTAAAGAGAATCTACAAGCTTCTATCAATCGGATGAAACAACAAGCGGATTCTCATCGAAGGGACATTGATTTTCAAGTCGGAGATTTGGTATTTTTGAAACTACATCCATATCGTCAGCAATCGGCATTCAAGAGAGCATACCAAAAGTTGGCGAGTAGATTCTATGGGTCATATCCGATTGAAGAAAATTTTGGTAAAGTGGCTTATAAACTCATGCTTCCACCTACTACTCGCATTCACCCTGTTTTTCATGTGTCGCTCCTCAAAAAGAAAATGGGTGATGCTACGGGTGTTAGCACTGATTTACCACTTGTAGCGGAAGATGGACAATTAGTTATGGAAACAGAAGCCATTTTAGACACTCGTTGGGTTCACAAAGGATCCAAATTCATCGAAGAAAGCTTAATTAAATGGAAAAGACTACCAGCTGAAGACTTCACGTGGGAAAACACCAAAGATTTCAATGACAAATTTATTAATCTCAACCTTGAGGACAAGGTTCATGTTCAAGAGAGGGGTATTGATAGGTTGAGAAAATCGGCAAGAGTATCCAAGATGAATCCAAAATATTTGGATTATGCAATCTCCACGTCATAGTTCATCAGGAAAGAAAATCAAATCACAGATTCACTAGTTGCTGCATTTGTTTTAATTTTCTGTTAATAAGATTTGTTGGTTATTATTTTGTTTGTTAAGATCATCCTATTTTTAGAGATAGGATAGGATAATTAGGAAAAGTTGTTATTTGTTTACGTTATTTAAACTATGGGAAGAAAGGAAGAAAGGCAGCAAATTTCAATTAAACTTCTTGTGGTTTGTTCCTACCCGGAGTAGAACGTTAAAAAATTCTTAAGAGCTTTGATCGAGACCTATCAATTATTCTCAATTTCTCTTTAATTTTCTCTTCATTTCTCCTATTCCAATCCAAAATCTCACCAAAATATGTAAAACGTTTTAATTTATTTTGTATTAAATATTTTTTAGTACGTTGTTACATGTAATTTCAATTAATTTTTTTAATATTACAACCTATTTATGACCCGATCCATCCGCTTCACCAGCAATTGATGGGTGGGACGGATTTAGGTTAATGATCAAACGGATGATGGGTGGGTTTGATGACAGCTTTGGATGCGGATGATGGGGTGGATGGAACTCTAACCCACCCAAATCCGACCCATTGCCAGCCCTACTTCCTCCACTGCCTTTGTCCACTTAGGGTCCTTTAGTGCTTCATCCACTGTTTTAGGAATGGTAATGTTGTCCACCTTAGCTGTGAAGGTTTTGAAACTAGGCATTAATTTTCCATAGGCTATAAACCTCTCAATAGGATGAGATGTACATTTTCTAACACCTTTCCTTTAGGCAATAGGAAGGTTTGTAGTGTCAATAATAGAAGCAGAATTTTGAGGAATATCAATACCTTCCAAGGATGCAGAATCCAGTTCTAGTTTTGGGCAAGTGCTAGCTGAGTAATGTTTTCTAGAAGTGGTTTCTTTCTCATTTTATAAACACTAAGTTGTTTATTTTCAAGGCGTGGAGTTAAGGTTTTCTTAAGTGTTTTTATCAGGGATGTAGGTGTTTGATTTGGAGTAGTGGAACTGGTGGGAGTTCAGGACTAGGCGAAGATATACCTGCTTGATTAGAAGATTGTATAGGCTGAAAAAAGGTTCAATTTCAGTGGTTTTAGTCTTCTGATACTGAACTCCAGTAGGTTCAAGTTGTGGTAACAAAAGATAATGGTCTGAGTGTATTCCAGAGGCTGAAATTCCAGTAAAGTCTCCCTGAATTTCAGAAACAGGGTAGTAAGGTTTATTTTCAAAAAAGGTAACATCCATAGAGGTATAGTCTTTTTATTGTGGGTGAGTAACATCAGTAGCCCTTCTGACTCAAGGAATAACCGAGGAAAACACACTTAACAGATCTGTACAACTATTCCTAGAGATAATCTTATCAAATGATAAGACAGAGTCATAATACATCTGTACAACTTCTAAGCTAACTTATATAGGATAATATTTACATTTATCTCTACGATTACACGATTCTAACTTATATATACCAACTCACCTTTTATTAATACTGATAGGTGGAGCATCAGTTCCATCCCAGAGATAGACCATCCACTCATCATTAGTAGTTTTGCATGTATGAAGTACCTTAGCAAGGTCAAACATTAAATATGAAAATGGATCAGCACACCTTGAAATAAGCAAAAGGCAGAATTGGCATATGATAAAATTGGACATATTTGAACAATACCATGCACAAAAATATAGCACAGGAAAATCAAGACATGGTTTAATACCTTACAAGCTAATTTTACACACTCCACTTGGCTGATCTCCCTCAAGAATAAGAAGCTCGGCTCTACCAAGCACAAAAAATAAAAATAAAAATGAAAATAAAGTGATGATTATATTGGGTGATAGGAATGACCTGATATTTATAGACAGAATCAAATAAAAGTGGTAGTACACATGCATGAATTTTAATCTATATAAACATGGAACCAAATCCCAAGTTCGCAACATTTTGTTTTATCGTAGAAACATGTGTGTTGTGTGCCAGAACTTTTAGAAGTGTTAGAAAGGGTAAACTCAGGAACTGTCATTATCAAGCTAATTCCAAATAGTAGGACGTTTATTATCAACACAGTTGACCATGGAAGTTCTAACTTCCGAGAGAAGAGGGTTCAGAGTTGACTACCACTGTCATAACATGTTGAAAATTTTCTGCACTCTCATTCTTCTGCAGCCCATTACTGCTCAAGTCCACTATTCAATCTCACTTCTATTACTCCTGATATATTAGGATGGAGACTCGCTAAGCATTCTCTGCCGGTTCATAGTACCTAATGCATTTTAATTGCCATACGGTGTTGGGGTCTCTTAGTCTTAAACTACCACAGGTTTCAAACCTTCAAGGACAAATAGAACTAAATTCAATCTCTGTTAACAGTAGATGCAACCGTGAAGGGATTCAAGAATTAAGGATGAGGTGAAGAAATCAACCTCAGTCTAGTGGATCACCAGTGAAAAGTGGTTGATGACAAAATTTTAAATTAAAAAAAAAACTTAAACTAAACACCAATAAAAAAAAAAGTTAAATAACCACTATACAGGAAAATTAATAATATGAAGTTTCTGAATTTTCTAACTGAAGGGCGGGGAATGGTGTAGAAATATATGAAGCTTCAGAAAAACATATTTCTCCAACCACACACGTTTTTCAGAACACTCGAATATAGATTGATGCCAATTGAGAGTTATAAGGTATTGATACTTAAAGTCTTAAAGAAATACAGCACACCAATTAGAGGTGAAATATAATATCATTATCATTAGCAAACAAAAAGCATACCACCAACGACCTCTGAATTTGCTAACCATTTTCTGAGGCCTGCTATTATCTTTTCATCATGTTCTCTCGCATGAAATAGTAAAGAAACTTTATACGGATGGAAATTTTCACCCTCTTTCCCATCATATAAAGCGAATGAAGAAAACTTTTTGTTGAATACAGCATACACCTCTCCTTCATGAATTTCCATCTGTAGAAGGTAATTATCTTTTTCAAACAAAATCATAAAAGATAAAACACCATTTATGGAACAAACTTTCATCATAAGTATGAGATAGGCCTTTCATTTGACCAAGTCGATGAATCCAAGGACATGCTTTGGAAAGTGCGTAAAACAGTACATTTTTTTTAGTTTAAGCAGTTATAAAACCAGCTAACCTACAGTGTACACTACCACATAAGGAGCACCCTCATACGCAAGCCGGTTGCCTCATGCAGGTGAAAGGGATCTCAAGGATTATGCATAAACCACCTCGTTTATTTAGTATTACAATTTAGTTAACAAAATTAAGGCAACTTGCCTTGAATGCCAAACTGCAAATTTAGAGGCTCTAATATCATCCCAAAAACATGCATTAACTCAATTTAACAGTTGATGACACGAGAATAGGTTCATAATTTTTTATTCAACAACATAACCAAACACCAAAAATAGGTTATAACTTTATCTTCAACAACAGAATCAATGATCATTATTATAGATATAAAACACAAACTAAGAAAGACAAGTCCCTTTAACAAAATGCAAGAGAGTAGATTTTATTGTACTTGTATCAAATTAATATGTTGCTGATATATAGCATTGAACTTAATTTTATTTACCAATCAAAATAAAACAAGCAACAGAGTCCAGTCTACAGATTGATTACTTGTATCAAAATAAAACCGCTACTTTGTTATTTAGTCCTTTGGGATTAATTTCTACTGGGATTCTTATATATCCCTTTCCTATGTTTGATTTACATTACAATGAAATTCCTCTTTGATAGATAAGTATATTTTATACGTGAAATTAGTAGTAAAATACACATTGGTAATATCCCAAACAGCTAAACTGTCATGAAAACCTATACAAGTTCAGTTATAAGGTAAGATGAAATGTCGTAAGAGTTAAGACTTGTCTACTCATTTCTTCCAAAATCCATAAAAGAGCTTCAACAAAAAATAGTAAACAAAATTTAAAGTTGAAACATGAACTGAGCTATTAGGGGGTAGAAAAAACACTATGGATATCAGAGCATACCTTGATACGTGACAGGAGAATAATGTCTCCGGCAGACGCGAGAAGAGGAAGATCGTCCATTTGTAGAGCAAATACATGCACGGGAATCCCGATCATGTGTGACTCATCGACTATTTTCAGCTTACACATATAATCTGCAAAGAAACCATAAATTCCGGCTGAGCAAAATAAGTTTACAACAATCATAACAAAAAAAACGATCATGAATATCAGTGAAATGGGGAAGAATTTCTCCCAGAAAGAATCATCTTCCGCATCTCCATAAGTTTCATAAAAAGATTGTAAACAGTAAGTGCACAAATGGTGTCATAAGAGCCAGAAACAGTCACATTTGAACTGAAGCTTCGAATCTCATATATAGCAGAGCAGGCTAAAAAAGAGAGTAAAGAAATGGCGATATGTACCGGTGCCTTTTGTTCTCAGCGGCGGACTGATGTCGGCAACGGCGGCAATTAGGTTAACTTTCTGGTTAATGCAAGTAACGGCGTCCTTTATCTTGAGAAACTTGTAATCACCCATCTCTCCTTCTCTGTCTGCAATTTGTTGTTGTTTTTCCTCTTGAATACGAATTTCTCCCCTTCGCTTGTTATGAAGTTTGAATGGCTTCCATTTGTTTTTGTCTTTATGTTTCTTATAAAGGAAGATTCAGGTGATTTACATAAATTTTTATATTTTAATAATTTATATAATTATATAGATTTTTATATATAATTATATGATTTTTATTAAATTAATAAAAAATATGTATTTACATAAATTTTTATTTAATTTATGTATTTTTTTTATAAAAATGATAAAAATTTATATAGCATTTATTTTGGCCTTTATCTTAACTCTATTCCACTTTAGAATTTCACGTTACAAAAAAATAATTTGTTGATTTTTTTTTAAGTTTAAATATAAAAGATATTACACAAGGTGTATAAAATCGGGTTCAGTTAATCATTAATAAATTATTTCGGTTAACCTATTTTGTGAGTCTCATTTTAGGACGGCGCCGAGAGAAGATATGGAATAGGACTTTTTGGGTCAGATCGGGTTTTTGTCTATTCGAATTTAATTCAAACATAAATATTTAAAATTTAATTCTAACTTGAATATTTTTTTTAAAAATCCAATCTTAAAATTAATGTCTTGAACTTAACCCCGACTCAATTAGCGCCGACTTATATAAAAAAAATAATTTTATGAGACTTAATTATAAGAAATATAATTTTATAAACTAAATTATAAATAAAAAATTTAATTTTAAAGATCAAATTATAAAAAAATAAAGATAAAAAAATATTATTATAAATATTTCTATAAAATTTAAGGAAAATTATATAATTAATTTTGAATAAAATATTTTTTTATATTAAACTTAAATCTAATCTAACCTTTTTTTAAATAAAAACTAAGTTTTATTAGATTCAAATTTATTTTTTTATTAAAAAATCTAACTCGATTAGATCGAATAAAATGTTTGTACTTACTCTCAAAGTTATGGTAGGTTGTAGTTGGTTCCACAGTGGAGGGTGTTTAAGGTTAGGTTTTATTTATAAATTTTGTATTTGATAATAAATACAAGTTATTTTCATTTTAAATTATTTTTTTATATATTTAATAATAATAAAATATGTTAAATTATATCAAAATATTAATAATAATAATAATATTTAAAATAATTAAAATAGGTCAACAATAAAATTAAATAAATTAATTAATATTTTAAAAGTTAGTAGACTAAAATAAATTATAGAGCAAAGTTGAATCGATAATTTAGGTATTTTACCAAAAAAAAAAAGAAGGGTCGCTTCTATTGAATTTGTACATAGTCTCTTCAACTAAATCTAAATCTCTCATTCTAAAACTAACCAACCAAGGATCCGGGAATGGAGAACAATCCTCGGCATGACCCGAATCCGGATTCAACTAGACCCGAAGAACCAGAGGTCGACCTCTACACCATACCAAGCTACTCCAGTAAGTCTCTCGTTAATTACTTAATTCACCTTCCGCCAAAACCCTAACCCCCACAACCCCACTACTTTCTTCTTCATCTTCTTTGTACAGGTTGGTTTGCTTGGGACGATATTCACGAAACAGAGAGGCTAGCATTGAAAGAATTCTTCGAAGGAAGCTCAATCTCGAGAACCCCCAAAATCTACAAAGAGTTCAGAGATTTCATCATCAACAAATACCGGGAAGACCCTTCTCGCCGCCTCACCTTCACCGAAATCCGTAAATCTCTCATCGGTGACGTCACTTTGCTCCACAAGGTCTTCCGCTTCTTGGAAACATGGGGTTTGATCAACTTCATCGCCCCGCCTCCGCCTCCGCCCCGCGAAGGTTCCGAGAGCGATGATAGGGTTCGAGTCGAAAACGGGGCTCCGAATGGAGTCCGGGTCGTGGGCACTCCCAATTCTTCGCGGCCGCTTACGGCGCCGGTTGTTAAGGGGGCGAACAGTGGGGATGGGGTTGAAGAGAGTGGAGTCAAACTGCCTCCCTTGGCTTCATACTCTGATGTTTTTGGTGATTTGAAGAGGCTACGTTGTGGTCGTTGTGGAGACCATTGCGGTTCTGGGTACTATGAGTGTAAAAAGGTAATTCTTTTTTTTCCTTAAAAGATAAGTTGAATTCTGAAAGATGGTTTTGCCTTTAATTTTCGTTTGAATTTGTGTTTCTCTCTGAATTATCCCGAGGAGCAATGGTTTGCTTATGGGGAATGTATGCTTAGCATTTGATATGAGGGTTCGGGTTCGGGTTCTCCAAGTAAATGGTTCTGTAGGTGTGTAATCATATGTTTCTTGTTCTAATTTCTAAATTTGGTCTCTTTCACAAGCTTTATTAGATACATTTCTTATCAAATTCATGTTTGATTTGGCACACCCCATCTAGTTCAGTTGGGTTCCAATGTATGTTTATGTGTGTGTATATTATCTCTATGTTTGTTGTTGTAATTACCTACACAAAGCTGAAGGCATGTTGTCAGCTTGGTTTGTAGTGGAGTCGACTGATACATGTATTGCATCTGCAGGATAACTTTGTAGTTTGTGTTAATTGCTTCAAAAGTGGAAATTATGGGGAGGATAAATCTATGGATGATTTTGAGCTGAAAGATTGCAGTGAGAAGAGTGTGACCAATGGGGCTGTGTGGACTGAAGCAGAAACTCTTCTTCTTTTGGATTCTGTTCTGAAACATGGGGATGACTGGGATCTTGTTGCTCAGAATGTTCAAACCAAGTCTAAACTTGATTGTATTACAAAGCTCATTGAGCTGCCTTTTGGTGAGTCTTTGATAGATTCAGCCAAGGGAAGGGGCAATTCCAGCAGATTGGGTGTGAAAGTAAATGGTGTAAAACCAGATCCTGTTCATTCATCCGAGCATCAAGAGAATATTATAAATGAGGATCAAGGTTATGATGGCACAAATGAGAACGAAAATAATGGGGGTTCTGAGAATCAAGAGCCTCCTTTGAAGAAAAAACGCACTGCTTCCATTCCAGATGCTGATAGTTCTCTCATGAAGCAGGTAAGAGACTTTACTTCAGAAATTTGTACCAGGTTATCTTACTAATACTTGACGTCTTCATTTTATTTGATGTTATGCATTCCTCTTATATTCTAGGTCTGTTGCATGTATAAATACATGCATTCTTTAAAGATTTTGATTACACATACTTGATCTTCCTACAGGTTGCTCACATCTCTACGATGGTTGAGCCTCAAATCACTGCTGCTGCAGCTGAAGCTGCAGTTGCTACGCTTTCTGATGAAATGTCATGTCCAAGGGAAATATTTGATGGTGATCAGATTGATTTAACTAATGGGTCTATATCTCCTACTTTAAGGTTGTTTAAAAGTTAATATTCTTATTCTTTTCTTTCCCTTTGCAACCTAATTTATTGTTAGCTTTTGCATCATTATGGTGTTATGAAGTGTTCCATCTCTTGTATGTTTTAGAGCTCATGATATCGAAGCATCAGAGATAAAGGAGAGGTCTAGTCCCTCAGGTATATACTTTTTTGAATACAGTTCTGCAACATCATTTGTCTCTTATAATCGAGCACATAGACATCATATCTTTACTATTTTCATTTTTTCATGGTTCCGATTTGTGCTTTACTTTTGATCTTTTGCATGTTTAGATTGGAGTCCATTCCTAATCATCATTAAAGTTTCTAAGAAATACTCACTTGCAGAATCTCAGGAGTTACATCCGAAGAAGAGTGATGTACCTTTACCATTGCGAATCAGAGCAGCAGTTGCAACAGGTCTCGGAGCAGCTGCTGCTCGTGCCAAATTATTAGCTGATCAGGAAGAGAAGGAGATTGAGCATTTAGTCGCAACTATAATCGAAGCACAAGTGCGTCAAAATTACCTGTTCCACTTTCATTCTCCACTTATTGTTTATTATGATGCTATTTGATTTATCCATAACCCATGCCTAATATTCGTCCTTTACTCGAATTTAGTTAAAGAAGTTGCAATCTAAAATCAAGCATTGCGATGATGCGGAGCTGCTAATGGAGAAGGAATATGCTGCAATCGAGGAACTAAAAGAGCACATCCTCGGAGAGAGGATCAATATCTTACAAATGACGTATAATACTGGTACGTCGAAAGTGTTAGAGCACAGTTCCGTACAATCACAAACCGGCAACTTAAGTTAACGTATTTTAGATAAATGACTAGACGTAGTGAAGCAACAGATGCCATTAACATCAGAATTAGGATTTTCGGTTGATGCTTTTGATTGTTATCATTAAAACTTCGTTTCGGTATCAATGCAATTACATATCTTTCCTTTATTGTTAGTGGGAAATAAGGACAAGTAAACAACAGCATTCGTAACATTTGCATGTTAAATCTTTCATTGTTTCAATGTTCTGGTAGAAACTAAAGTAGACTTGCATTTTCTGGTTATGCAACGATGAGTCGGTGACGACGAAAGTTTATTTTGCATTAATAATATTTGAGTTTGAATTTCAACATTTGCAACATTTAACAATATTGTTTGGTATCTGAATTTGACACTTTTTTCTGTATGGTATGTGTGTGTTTTGTCCAAAGTGGTACCAAAGATGACACTTTTTTTCTAACATGGTCCTTGAGTTAGACAGTGCAAAATGTGATGATGCAGCATTTCAAACAGCAAATCTAAAATAAAGTTCAAATTTAAATCAGAAATGAGTTACCTTTTTCCTTTTGGTAAAGAAAACAGCATTTGTGTTCAAACAAAAAGATATGGGCGGTGCATTGCAACTTTTGATCTGTCCAACTTTGGTAATTTCGTGGCCATAATTCTTTAAAAAACAATTCCAGGGAAATCAATGGCTTTCCTTGATGGCATATATGCCATTGGCAGCTGAAACTACTGGTTATGGCTCCAAGGATTAGACTGGTACATCAAAATTTTTGAGAAATGCTTAAGCAGCATATATATGAAGTAAGAAGTCAGCTCCAGTAAGTTACAGAAAATATATTAAAGCTCAGAGGTTCACTTCTCCGGATTTCGGAAAATGTCGGATACAAGTATGTATCTAATACGAGTATGTTTTTTAATATCTTTGAAAAATGGTGATGGCTACTCACTACTTAACTAAAAATCTAGCTTCAAGCCTCCTTTGCCTGTTGACCCTTGCAATGAAATCATCAGCTCTTTTCTTCAATTCCTCAGTAGGCAAAACAACTTCAACCCCACCCTGCATATTTTCCTTCTTTACTTCTCTAATATGATCTTCGACCTCGAAACTCATCGTCATCGTCGTGTTCTCTTCACAATGCTTCATTTTCATCTCCCTTTTCACTTTGAGGATCAAACCATTTCCGATGCTTGGACTCCAATGATCACCGGCATACTCAGTCCCAGAGCCTGAAAAATAAGCAAAAAACTTGGTTTCTCCTATGAGAACCACGACGATAAGGTTTCCTAGAAAGAACAATAGTTTGGGATTGTCTATGATTGAACCCATTTTTGTTGAGAAAACAGAGATCAAGTTCTTGAAGGATGCAAACAAGCAAGGCAGCCAAAAGGGTGTGGAACAGAAGACTGAACAAGTGACTGCTATGAGTGTGTAGAGTAAAACCTTGTCCAGACCTGCTGCTGCTTTGATTTCTTGATAGCTTGAAACTTCAGCATGAGGTTATGATCCATTGTTTTGTGGTTAAGGAAAAATAGTGACCCCAGAAACCAATTGGAATCACTGCATTATATAGTTGGAGCCTGGAGGGAAAGGATGCACATTTGGGTTAAGATTTCCACATGTTCCCATGCCTTCCCTCTCTCTCTCTCTTTTGCTTTCTGTATGGTGTTGGAAGATGACTTTCTCAAAAGGTGTTGGTGTTATGATCTATGTTAATACTATGTATGTATAAGTAATTAGGTTGAAATCTATGTCATTAAATTATGTGTTCGGTTATAAACGAGATATTTTTCAAAAAAAAATATAATTTAATCATTTAATTAAATTTTTATTACAATTAAGTCATTTCACCATTAAAATTAAAATTAGATTCTAATGTTGCTGGTATAATAATTGTTTTAGTCTTGACTCAAATTAATTTAATAAATTTCATCATTCATATTTAAAAGTTTTAATAGTGAAATGATTGTATCTACAAACAATATTAGGATTATAATAGATTTGTTCCATTAATCTAATAGTTTTCCATAAATAATGTAAATATTTTTATCGAGCTATCTTATTTTTCGATTATCGAATTTATAAACAATAACAACGAGTTGAACAAATGATTCAAGGGTGTATCAGAGAAATACAATAATTGAATTTTTAAATATAAAAAATTAAATTTATTAAATTATTTTAAATTACAATTAAATTAATAAAATATATAAATTTTAAAACTAAAATTATTATTATACCAAATCACGTTAAACATTTCAATTATAATCATCCAGTGACCTGTTTGTAATATGATTCCCTTCTGCAACTTTAGTGATATGATAAAGAACTCTTGATCCACACAATACTTGTTAAATTAAAAATTATCATTATTTTTTATACTATATGTTAACTGTAGATTTATTTTGTGTTTTTATTGGATAATTTAAATTATGTAATCTAATTATATTATCTTTATATTATTAGTCCGCGACTAAAATTTTTAAATTCAAATTATATATATATATCGGTTAAGATTTATTTATATAACGTAAAACTTAAAATTTTATATTTTTTTATCGTTGGATGGAAAAAATAGATGGTTGAGATTATTTTTTTTTTTACTTTTATCCAACTGATAATTTTTACATATTTTATTATTAATCTCAAATATCTATTTACTCATTTAACTATCAAAAAATATATAAAATTTTAAAAAAATATATTATATAACTGAATCTTATCTTATATATTTCGAATAAGATTTTATGAATGAATTGATTATCTCTTTGTTTTTCTTGTTGCCAGTGTTTGTATTACCACAACTTGTGCTATAAAAGGGGGTCCTGACTCAGTGCTCAACTCAGATTATCACTTCATTAATACTTTATTAACCAGTTGGAATTATATTTATTAGAAATATACTCTGAAAGAGCCTTTATGTTGTAATAAATAAATACTCATAAAGACAAACAAGATTTCTTACGGTGTAGGAAATATGTGAAACTTAAACATGTTAGAAAAAGGTGTCTAAATTAAGAGAAGATTTCGGAAATTTTTTCGAAAATATTTTATATATATTCGAATCGAAAGGGACATACAGTCTTTTTTCTATATGATTCTGTGAAATTTTATTTAGGTTAAAATTATCTTTTAATAAATAAAATTTATTAATTAATTAACGATAAATATATTAAAATGAACAACATATATTAAGTGATATGCGAGCTACCCTTAACCATTTAGCCAATGTTTTATGTCTCGGGCTTTTGTTGTTCTTTTCTATTTTTGGGCCTAAGTTGAATATATTTTATAGTTTAAGATAAAAATTTAGGATTTAAGGTTAAAATTTAAATTGTTTTAGTAATATAGTTAGGGATTTAAGTTTAAACGTATAAAATTTAAATTTAAATTGAAAATTGTATCAACACTTTAAATTCAAAATTATTAAAATCTCTAAACTCTTAACGAAAGATTTAGATTTTATAAAATTATTTAAATTCAAAATATAGTTAGGGATTTAAGATTTAGATTTTATAGTTTAAACGAAAGATTTTATAAAAATTTTATATTTTACGTATCAGAATATAAATAACATCTCGTTGAGGGATTTGATTCCCTGTAAATGTTTCTAACACCATAGTTTTAGGTCACACTAACATTCAGGTTTGTTGGTTATATAGGATGTTTAGAGATTTTATTTAAAAAAATAAAATTTTTAAAGTTTATTTTAAAATTTATATAAAAAAATAGGTAAAAATATCACCTATAAATAGCATTTTGGGAGGAAGACACCACTATAAATAAAATTCTTTATTTTAAATTTTTTTATAATTGATAGAAAGAAGACTATGTTTACGGCCTTTTACATACACAGTAAAAATTAATCTAAAATTTAATTTTAAATCGAATTATTAAAAAAATCACCAAACATTATCTTTTTATGGTCATCCCTACAAATGAGTGCAAATTATATGTCCCTTCTCTATGCCTCCATTTATGTCCCCACTTCAAATTAAAGGGTTTAGGATTTAGAATTTTAGGGTAGGGGTTTTGGTTAGGGTTTAGGAAATTAGGAGTAGGGTGTATTTTTGGTGTAGGGTTTAGAATTTAGAATATAAAAAATAAGAGTTTAAGGTTTAAAATTGATTTTTGTAAAAAAAAATAAAGTAAACAGAAAAGAAGGCATAGAAAAGAGAGGATTTTTGTTCCCTTCAAATTCCTCTATCAAAAGTTTAGAATAAACAAGAAACTTGGACAAAAAGCAACCAAGGAGTGTCTGATTCTAATATTGACCCATCAACCATTGCATTACCTCTCATTACAACATCTACACAAAGGTCAGAAACCCATAAACTTGTACAAAGGGAAACCATTGACAACCACAACCCAAGCTTCAAGTATGGAAGCAAGCAAAGACACAACAACCTTAACCATCACCAACAAATGTCGAAGATATGTTTGTTTTTGCATCAGTCTTTCTTGGGGACGATGAAATCCACAGATTTCTTGTTGCTGTGGGGATGCCCTCTCAAACCCCATATTTAATCATCTCCTCCCTCACAAATAGGGACGGAGTTAAGATTCTAGGTTGACGGGGCAAAACATAAATATTTAAAAGTAGGTTATCGCGAATTTTTTCTATATTTCTATATTATAGGAAAACGGGCCAAAACTCATCTTTCTTTAATTTCATTTTGAATTTCATTTGATTTAAAAAATGTAAGAAAAAGGATAGACAAGAGCTGTCTTATAGCCATTAGATTCCATATACCTAATTCTACCCCCCCTTTTTTTTATTTTTTCCTAATCATTTTTTTTAATATCGTTTTTTGTACATTTGTCTCTTCCTTTTATTTATCATTATCTCACATGGATACAATCTAAATGGACGAATTTATTAGACCAAATCATTGCATAAAAATAAAAAATCAATATCAGTATTTGATTGAGCTAAGTTCATGCAATTTATTTTATTATTTCTTAAAATAAAATTTTATTTTGGTCAATCATTGAATTGAATGAAATCGGCTCAAACGGGAATCATTCTATAGAAAAAACAGCTTTTTTAAAATCATAGACCCTAAATTGTTGATACCATACGAATTCCTATTCTAATTAGGACTTATAATATTGAAATTGAATAAACAAAAACAATATCAATATAAAGATAATATTGATTGAAGTTAAATATGATATAAATATAAGTAATAAAAAGCTATAAAAATAGAAAACTTTTCATCACTTTTTTTTATCACTTTTTCTTTAGCCTCCCGGCTCGAATAATTTTTTTTTATGGAATGGGTCTGCTTTTATGTTATTTCGTACTGTACACTTCCTTTGTTTGTGAGATCATTTTATTTTCTCACCAGGGGTAATGAAAAGAGTTATAGAATGGATTGCTACCTATGCCTAGATCGCAGATAAATGGAAATTTTATTGATAAGACCTTTTCAATTGTAGCCAATATCTTATTACGAATAATTCCGACAACTTCAGGAGAAAAAGAGGCATTTACTTATTACAGAGATGGTGCGATTTGATTATTATTTATTATATATATTAATATATATATATATATATTATATATATATATATATTTTACTTTATTTACTTTTTTATTTACTTTACCGCTCTCAGTCTTAGGAAAAAGACATATTATTCAGAATAGAAAAAAAGACCATTGAAAACAAAAAAGAAATCTACGCTTGTTGAAGGTGAAGTTTATAAATAAAGCAATTCCTTCTGTCGTGTATCCCCGATTAATGCAACCTCAGATGCTTCAATTGTTGATTCGAGTATTGAGCGAAAGGTTACACCTATGGTAGGTATGGGTCTGTATTGTAGGTCAACCCTACTACACTAGTACCAATAGGCGGCATAGAGGAAGAAGCACTACACCTAGGAATCAACAACACGAAAACTTTGTTATTAATGATTCCCTTTCTTTATCGGGATCGGAACTAAGAGAAATGGTTGGGACAACAAACATCCATCTTGTTCGTACTTTGGATACCCATATAACCATCGAAGATTGTTGAAGTGACTAATTCCTGGAAATTAAGGAGCGTTGAGAACAAAGAAATTGTTGAAGTTTACTTTTTTTTATCTAATACGAACACGCTTGATGGTAAGAAAAGATCTTTTGCAAGAGGGTTGGCTAGAGATTTCTTGTAAAAACATTAGCCCTGCTCAGTTCATAATGACAATCTTTCGACCTTTTTTTAATTCCACGGATTATTCTCATTATGCACATAAAGGAGGAGCCGTATGAGGTGAAAATCTCATGTACGGTTTTGGAACGGAGAATTCTTTGAATCGAATGACGACCGTAACGGATGTCGGCTCAATCCGAAGGAAATTATGCGGAGGCCTTACAGAATTATTATGAAGCTATGCGACTAGAAATTGATCCCTATGATCGAAGTTATATACTCTATAACATAGGCCTTATCCACACAAGTAACGGAGAACATACAAAAGCGTTAGAATATTATTTTCGAGCACTAGAACGAAACCCGTTCTTACCCCAAGCTTTTAATAATATGGCTGTGATCTGTCATTACGTGCGACTATCTCCACTATAGAAATAATAAAAGGAAAGAAAGAGCAAATACGCTAGTAAATAAATACGCTTAAATACGCTAGTAAAGAAAATACTAGAAAAAAAAAAGGCTTTCTACATATTGCATCGTCCAAAAAACGATTTTTATCAGCTGTAACAAAAAAAGAAACTTCATAGAAGTCGAAATATGAAGAAATATATGCCTAGATACTTTATTCTATGGATAAAGATCTAATTGATAGAGGAAGCGCCGTAAAGATCAATTAGCGAGGTTTTGGGTCGATACAATAAACAAGAACTGCTTATTTATATGAAATCGCTTTTTTAGTTCTATTGGAATCCCTATCTAACTCCACAGTAGTGGGCTGGATTAGATCTATTTTGAGTTCGTATAGAACTAGTCAATATCTAATATCCCATATACATATGTTTCTTACATAACGTAAACCAATCTTTCATATCTTAGATTCAATTGGATTCTAGAATTATTCCTCAAAGGATAGACAAGAGCTGTCTTATAGCCATTAGATTCCATATACCTAATTCTACCCCCCCTTTTTTTTATTTTTTCCTAATCATTTTTTTTAATATCGTTTTTTGTACATTTGTCTCTTCCTTTTATTTATCATTATCTCACATGGATACAATCTAAATGGACGAATTTATTAGACCAAATCATTGCATAAAAATAAAAAATCAATATCAGTATTTGATTGAGCTAAGTTCATGCAATTTATTTTATTATTTCTTAAAATAAAATTTTATTTTGGTCAATCATTGAATTGAATGAAATCGG